>JBBPBP010009778.1:17330735-17343422 GCA_037974735.1 Cicer chorassanicum | reverse complement strand
CAACTTGATTCTCCTACGTGTAATTTCTATAAAAAAAAAAAGACAGTTGATTCCTTGACAATAATTAAAAATAGACAATTAAGTCTCTGACAATAATTAAATGAATAATTTAATCATTGCAAGAAAAAATTCACTAAATTATAATACAATTTAAAAAAAAATGCTAATAATAACCAAATTTAATCATAACGATATTCAAAATGATCTAAAACATAACATATAGAATGAAGGTATCAGCATTTGATCCTATTCTTATCCAATTAATTTCTTTTAATTTGTTGACCTGATTTGTACTTGTTACTTAAATTTGAATAAAAAATTCACATAAAATAGCAAAGAACAAGAATAAAAGAACAACAAAATGATAAAGTAAGAATAGAAAATCTCGTCAACAATAAATAAATTATCCACAAATCGCAAAAGCCAAATAAAAAATTCACATAAAATAGCAACCACATTGCAAAAATTGCATGAAAAATATATTGCAGCTTCAAAAACGCGAGCAGGAAGAAAAATAATGCACTTTCAAAAACGCGAGAGTGAAGAAGAAAAACGTGAGAATGAAGAAGAAAAGACGGCTTCTAAAACAAACGAAAGAGACGGTGGAAGTCACATATTTAGAATCGCAAACCACTATGAAATCAAAAGAGTTTTTATTTTAGATTTTTGGTTTCTCTAGATGAAATAACACTAGTTTATTTTTCTCTAAATTGAGCGAAAAACTAAATTGTCTCGATTTATTTTTCTTAAGGACTAAAATGTGTTTTTCATTTTTTTAGAGACTTAATTGGGTCTTTCAAAATTTCTGAAAGACTAATTTAGTCTAGTTTATTTTTTTTAAAGACTAAAAAATACTTTTATTTTACTCAAGAACTAAATTGGTCTTTTAAAATTTCTTAGGAATTAAAATGGATATTTTCTCTAAAAATTTTAAGTTGCAATGCACAGCTGTAAACATTTGTTGAAGTTGATATAAATGGGCTTTTACAATTTAAATTTCAGCTTGTTGAGATAGAGTTAGTTTGAAGTTATTACACAGTTAGTCGTAAAAGAAATATCAGTTATTTGAGTAAAAATGAGTTTTTTAAACAATATAAATTAGTTTCTGAAATATATTTGAATAGAACTTTCCTTATAACATTTCAATAAATGCTTAAATTTGTTAGAGGAATTCTTTTGTAGTTGAGAATCTCATAAGTTATTCTAAACTAGATCATAATGGGTCATTTGAGTATACAATTCTTTGAAATAATGATAAAAGTAAATATTATAATTCTACTTAGGCTTTGGCAATGGTTGAGGTGGAAGTTATAAAGTGGAGTGTTAAAGTGATCTAGAGTACGATTCTCACTTTTATCATATTATTAATAATTAACATATTAATATTAGGGGTTGGTAGGTACTTCAATTAGTTTGAACTAAAAATTAAAGAATCAGAGATTTCGAATTTAAATTTAAGTGAAGAAATAAATACTAACAGCGGAAATAAATATACTTTCATAAAGTATTTTTAAGTATTTTTTTTATAGTTTATCATATGGAATTGTATTTGAAATAAGTTTGATTGCGTTCTATCGGAAGTTGTAACTCTTGCTTTAGCTTAATTGGAATGACAACATAGTAGCTTAACATAGTAGCTTGACATTTGATTTCTTTATTAAGAAGGAGACAAAAAAAGTGCCGTATAAGAAATTTTGTAAATTAGAATTAGAATATAGGATAGCAGCCCTTTAGAACAATGGAATTTTGATAAACAATTGAAGCATCATGATAATTTTATATTAAATTGATTAGAATATAGGATAGCAGCCCTTTAGAACAATGGAATTTTGATAAACAATTGAAGCATCATGATAATTTTATATTAAATTGACTAGCATATCATATGCATCCACGTGTGCTAGATTCTCAACTTAACTTTTCAATTAACTAGACTAAAAGGAAAGAACTCATGTAATTAATTGAAAATGTGAAGAAAAAAACATAGTAGTCTTGTCGTTGAAAAATGAGTTGAGGAGGAAAGAATATTTTGAGTATGTTTCGACCCATATCAAAGATTGTTCTATTTCTTCATTTTGCAACATTGTGTTGTTGGTGGAGGGAGGGGATGTTTGAACTATTTTAGGATGTCTGATTCAATTTTTTTTCATAGGACTTCTGTAATTTTTAGAAGTGAATTATCCTCCATGGTCTCCTCATAGCTTTAATCTCGCGACCAATTTCTTTCTTGTATAAGGCTCGAGTGGCTTCTTAGCTCTTGAGCTTGACTCATTTGGAAACTTTGCTCTGAATTGTTTTCCAAGTAACCATCATTCACATAGTTGACTAGGATGAATAAGAGATGGTAGTCATCTCATCATTTTTTGTTTCGACGTCAGACTCAAACTTCCAAAATTTAAGATCTCAAAATCAAAGATGTCATTGAATTTTAAATGACACAAGAAATAGGGGTTTAAATTGTGTTATGATTTGTTGAAACTGTTTTTGAAATTTAATTTTGACTTTGTGATCAAAGCAATTCAGAGAATAAAAGCAAAGGCAAAAAGAAGAACACACAAGAATTTTTATATTGGTTCACCACCAACCTGACTGGCTACATCTAGTACCTTCACTTGAAGGATTTATTCTAGTAACTCAACTTGAATTACAAAAGAGTTAACCTCATCCAGTTAAGTCTACTGAACCTTCTAGTTGCACCTGCAACACGTTGAGGCAAAAACAACAGTCACTAATGGGCCAATTTACAAGAGTTTGTTTGGTTTGTGTTTAATTCTCAATGAGAGGATATGTATATATCTAACACTATATAGCACTTAAGATGAATTTGCATTTGTACAAGTGCTTAATATTCAAACAATAAATATGTTTGAATTTTTTTCTAAGTATTGTTGATCAATCTGTTTTGATGTTCAATGTTTAGATCAATTTTGTTGTTTGAGTCAAAGTTCTTCAATTTGATTCAAAGTTCCAAGTCCATAATTTGTTAAGAGTTTCTGTTCAATTCTTGTGGATTCACCGTATCAAGGTTTTCAATTTTTGTGCAGAGTAGTTTGGTGAGAATTGTTGTTAAGATTGTTGGATTGCAATTCTCTATATTCCCTGAAACAGAGAAGGTTTCTTTTATAGACTCAATTTTGGAATTTTTGTTTAGCTTCAACATTAAATTGAAACGTTGTCTTGTTTCAATTTTGTTCATATCTAAATTGATTCCTTGAACCGTTGCGATGATGGTGTTCAACTCTGATTGTTTCTACAATTTCGAAAATTATTATCGTTGCAAATGGTGAAGTCTTGTTGCAAACCGTTTATGTATCAGAGTTTGATCTGGAATCCTCCAAATTTTATTAGAGTAACATCTTCAAAACATAGGCAGCTTCCAGAATCGTTGACCTTTATCAGAGACATTGACTTTTTCAAATGTGTTGACTTTTTGTCAGAGGTGTTGACCTTTCTCAGTGTCATTGAATTTCTTCAAAGTCAGTTGATAAGGTGCAAATAACAAAGGTAGAGTCAAAATAGCTGCTTGTGTTGAAATAATTTCAGAGGCAGAGACAACTTATCAGAACATGTTGCATATTAGAGTTAGAGTGAGTTTGTCAGACAAAGCGCTTTAGAGTTAACTTTAGAGTGAGCGCATTAGAGGCAGCGAAGTGCTTGCATAGCTGAGTGCATTTTCCTCTGATCGTGTTGCTTCTTTTGATCATTACATAAGGGACATTTCCTTTGATTTTGTTGTTTCCTCTTATCATTATACAGGGTGAGTTTCATCTGATTTTGTTGTTTCCTTTGATCAGATTATGGATCTGAAATGTACTTGTTTGTTCTATTTCTACACTTAATTAAAACATTAGTACATTGAATTGTTCCTACAAAATATCTTTTATTATCAACAAAACAAATAATGAACTGTTCTTCAAAACCATCTTAATTCCAACAGCTATAACCATGAAACATCATTATAAGATGCTTTTAGATTTTTTGCAACGTCGTTTTGGTTATTCAACAAGAACATCTTATTCTTTGACATTAGAACTTTGTTGATGAAATTATTTCTCCCATAGAGACTCAGATCTTTCAAGTGAATACCATAACCTTTTTTTAATATCAATCCCAAACTCAAAATATTATTATCTTCATACTTGGGACGTAATAGACATTTGAAATAAACTCATGTCTTCCATCTTCCAAACGAAATTAAGATATTACCTTTTTCTTTTACGGGTATCTTAGAGTCATCGTCGAATGAAGCTTTTCCACTTACTAATTCGTCAAGGTCCATAAACATGCTCCTTTTTTTTTTACACATGGTTTCTTGTACCAATGTCAAGGTACCATGAATTTTCATGGTTTTCTTCATTACTTCCACGTGCTAGCAACATTGTTTCAACAATTTTCCACGAGTGCAAATATCATGTTGTTGTCTATTTGCTTCAAACTAGTATGTTACAGGAGCCTAAACCAAACAACTGCACCAAATCCTCTAAAACTCAAGGGGGTACTTGTAGAGTAAATTATTGCAACTTCTTACCATGGGTAGAAATCTTCAACATGAGTCATTCCCGCATACAAATAAAATATATAAATTAAAATATAAAACAAAAATAAATTAAATACACGTTTTAAATGCACAAAAAATGATATGTTTAGGACACCGCACGATCCTTTAGGATATCATAAAACCTCCTTTTGCTGTATAGCCTCTCCTCATGTACATGATCGTCCTCTAGTACAAGCTCCTGTTCCTGCACCAGCACATTAGCCTCTTGCACAAACTCCTCCTTCTTCCAACTAGAGGATCTATGGAAGAAGATGAAGTAGAAGCAACGCATGTAATACACCCAATTTTGCCGCCTCGTTCTATAAATAAATTAAAAAAAATTAATCTAAAAAAACTTGAGGGATTCAAGTTTCGGAACAATGTCTATCTCTAGAAACTTGAAAATATATTTTCAGTAGATTACAAAAAGCTTTATCGAATTTCTCTATATAGATTTTGATTTGAAAATTTTCTGTATCGGAATTTTTCTTAAAGGTTTTTAATAATTTAATTTTTTATTAAGGTTTTTAATAATTTAAATTTTTTAACACTCAGTTGTGTTCTAAAATACTAAAATGTAAAAGTGATGGAAATTGATTTTTACTATTTATACAAAGGCAATTGCGGAATTTCACCATATGTAGAGTAAGGGTATAAAATGAAGGTATGGGTAAGATTTTCCTTCCGTATAGGAAACTTTGCAAATTAGAATTATAATATTAGAATATATGATAGCAGCCCTTTAGAACAATGAAGTTATAATAAACAATGAAAGCCTCGGGAAAATTTAATTTAAAATTGAGTAGCATATGCATCCACATGTGGTAGAGTCTCAAGTCTGAACTTAACCTTTTAATTAACTCTATGCTAGAAGTAAAGAACGCGGGTAGATTTCACCTAAAGGACCACGAAAAATAAATAATTGAAAATGTGGAAAAAAGAAGTAGTCCCCACGTGAGGTAATGAAACCATTACCGTCCACATAGAGGAAGTACATATAACACAGGTGTGTTTTCTCCACCGTCATCACGTTGCACAGTTGCAGTTTCGAAGTGGTTGATCAAATTATTGGACGGTTCACGTTTCAAGCGTCCAATTTTGATCGTATAATAGCTTGCGATATGCAACAGCGACAAATGCAAGAATACATTATTTCAGATTCCGACTTATGCTTGTCAAATAAATAAATAAATAGACTTATGTTTCACAAGTACTAAATTATAAAATAAGTTTAATAGAATAGACTAAACTTTTTGATATGATAAATTTAATGGTTAATGCGTCTCAAATAAGAATTTCTTTTAAGAGAAATAATTTATGAGAAAAGGAAAAGAAAAAACACTTTCACTTCTAATAATACAAATATTTTACTATCTTATTCCTTTGCTACAAGACACTCCAACAAAGTTTACTCATACAAAAATAGTTTTAATAATTGATTTGACTACAAAATGTGGTATTTTTCATATTTATCCTATGTTGATATGGAAAAAAATTTGCTTTCTAATAATAAAGATAACTATTTTTGAATTTGTAGAGTCCAAACATAAATATTTAGATAAATAAAAATAAAAATATTATAATTACATAAATCAATAATCATATTTATAAGTTGAATTTCGAAAGTGTTATATTAGTAAAGTGGAATAAGATATTATAATTAAGGAGGGAGGATGTATAACATTTTTGATTTATAAAAAATCTGCCTTTAAAAACCCATTCTCTTACCATTCTTTCACTCATCACCTTCCAATCCATGGGTTCTCTGAAAATGATTTCTTCCCTCAAACTTTCCAACTCAAGTTCTATTGCTCCACATCAAACCACAAAACAAGTAGTTTCTTCTAGTCTCTCTCTGTCCTTCCCAGCTAAAAGTTTTAACATTTCAACCACCCATCAAGTATCTACCACCAGAAAATGTTCCAAGAACACAAAAACCACAGCATTTTTCTTCAATAACCAAAAGGAGCACACAAATTCGTCAAAGTCAGGTATCTGCTTCTCAGATCCAATTTTCTAGTAGATTTTTCACTCCAAACCCACTTTTCAAAATTATAATTTTCATCATGCTTTTATTTATTTTTAAATAAAAAGTAAAAAAGTAGCAATAATCTCATTAATTAAATTTATTAATTTTTGTAGCCAAAGTTCAAGAACTATTTGTGTATGAGATCAATGAACGTGACAGAGGAAGTCCTGCATACCTTAGACTAAGTCAAAAATCAGTAAACTCACTTGGAGATTTAGTGCCATTCAGCAACAAACTCTACTCAGGAAACTTAGAAAAAAGGTTAGGAATAACTTCTGGCTTATGTATACTGATCCAACATGTACCTGAGAAAAAGGGTGACAGATATGAAGCAATTTACAGCTTCTACTTTGGAGACTATGGTCACATAACAGTTCAAGGACCTTATTTAACATACCAAGACACATATCTAGCTGTAACAGGAGGATCTGGAATCTTTGAAGGTGTTTCTGGACAAGTTAAACTTCAACAACTTGTGTTCCCTTTTAAGCTATTTTACACTTTTTACTTGAAAGGTATTGCTGATTTGCCTCAGGATTTACTTGGTAAGCCTGTTGATCCATCACCAAATGTTGAACCATCTCCTGCTGCTAAGGCTGCTGACTCTCATGCCTCTTTACCAAACTTCACCAACTGATGATCATCAGCTTTTTTATTTTTATTTTTGAGCTTCAAATAAAATTTTAGTTGTTTCTTGTTTTTTGTCATTCAATTTTAGTCTTCTTTTTATGTACTGTTTTAAAATTGGCTGATGTATTAGGTAAATTATAATTCGAATTAGTACATGTGTTCCTAGAAAATTAATTTCATATCAATTATCACGATCTCATTTCAGATCTCTTGATCAGATAACAAATAGTTTTTTTTTTGTCATCGGCAACAATTAATAATTAATAGGCTTAATTGTAGTTTTAGTCTTTTTATTTTAGTTGAATTACGAAAATAGTTCTCTTATTTTATTTTTCAGTCCCAAACAGAATTTTGGTCCGAAAGTGTCATTTTTGTGTACTTATTTAAGTCACACTATGTCTCAAGATACGTAGTGCAACAATTGTTACTAAAATCTATAATCATAAATGGTGTGGTGTGACTTAAAAAAAATGACATTTTATCAAATTTTAGATCAAAATTTTATTTGAGAACCAAAATTGAAGAGAAATAAAATAAAAAAAACTACTTTCTTAATTCAGTTAAAATAAGAAGATCAAAACTGCAATTAAACCTAACTAATATTATTAGTATTTTGTTTAGCCTATAGAATCCACGACTGTTTTATTTCCTTGTCATTAGACTACAAATAAACCTGCAAAGTTGTTGCATTTTCTGATGTGGAGGCTCTGCAGCTATATATAGTACAGACTACAGATCCATCATTTTGAAAGTTTACATGTTATTATTTGACATCGATGTGTATGAATATATTTGATTAATTTAATTAATTTTTTTATTTAAATTATTATTGGTGTATATACACTATTTTGAAATAAAATATAAAGCTATTATTTGAAAAATTAATATATTTAATTAGACATATTAAGTTTTTTAAAATCATTTTTGTATTTTTTATTTATGAGAAAAAATATAATATTTGTGATGTGTCAATGCTTGGTAGCACTACAATAGTGGCAGCTCTGTTTACAACAAAAAAATTAATGAAACTATTCCATGCCTTTGTGTGGCCCTCGTGGGATGAAATGATGCGTATTTTGAAGTTGTAGAACACAGTGCACTTTTTCCTCCGTATGAAATGCAAATCTATTAAAAAAAGATCTTATTCAATTGGAGGAACGTGGTGGAGCATGATATTAAAAATGTGGAGTCACCGTCACGTGTGGTTGTGGAAAACAACTTTCAGAAAAGGTGAAAGGAAAGTGAAAGGTTTGCCAATTGAAATTAAAGTTGGATCATGGTTGTTAGATTCAAAAATAGTATTTATAGTTTTTTTTCTTCCTAAGCTGTGGTTTTTGAAAAGAGATTCTGCGTTGAAAAAAATATATTGAACATGAGGAAATCTATTCCCCTGATTTTTAAGAGAATTGACTTTAATCATTAAAATTCAATTCACATATAAATAGAATTTAACAAAACAAAATTGTACCAGCAGACATATTTTTAGATTTAAGAGTACCTTTAAGCGTAGATATTTATGCTATTATTGTAATTTTATTTTAATTAATTAATTTTTATAATCTCTCTAAATTCATATAATGATCTTTTAATTTTATTTTTTAAATAAATTTGATTTATTTTTAATCCCTATCTTATTTTAATAAGGACAATTATGTTAGTCCCTAGCTAATGGACAAAAAAACACATGTTTTATAAAAAAAATTCAAAGTAGCAATTTTTGATAAAATTTATTTATGTATACTACATTTCAAAAGTTATTATTTTATAAGGATATAAAATATATTTTCCTTTAATCAAGGATTTAAAATATATTTTGTTTCTCCCTGTTGATAATTTTTTTCTTTCTTTTAATGAATGTACATTTGACATATGGATTCACATCACATCCCTTTTGAGTGGAGGGGGAAAGAGGCCACGTTTTTAACATGATAATAACTATATATGCTTGCTATTCCAGATGAGCGTGGGACATGCAAACGAATATTAAGGTAACGTTTAAAATCAAACATAAAACGACATTATGATATTAGATTAGAACACATTACGATAATTATTGTCCCCCATATACATATAAATATTGTCAATTTTATCTAACTTTGTAGGTTCACAAACCTCATATGATTATATTTATAAGTTGATTCCTCTCGTGTTAATATAAACAATCGACATGGGCCAATTGATCTGGAGTGGATAAAAGATTGGTCAAGCCCAATACCACAACTTTTTTAGTTATATAAGTCTTACACTACTCTTTATTAAGACATGTCTCATTTCTACTATGGATTCCGATCAAAAATCCAATTCGAACAATTCTTCTATGAGATTTGTACCGTGCACCCCTTCACCTATACCTTCCATCTCCCATCTCCATGGAAAATACCATATTGCCCTTAATATTATCTACAAAAACTCCTAAAAAAATTTCTTTCTCTTTTTTTCACCTATTTTCTTCGAAAGTTTGAATTGTCCGAATCACATATATGCAAACATTCGAACCTTTGAAACCTTCGAAAACCAAAAGTAAGATAAACTTCAAAACTTTGAAATTTTCGAAAAATTAATTTTCCAAATCTTCGAAAGTTTCCATGAACAGAAAACTTTTGAAATGTAGAAACCTTCGAAACTTTCTAACAATCTGAAAGTTTCGAAATGTAAAATTCAGAGAGTTTGGGAACAATATGAAAGTTCTGAAATGCATTTTTTAGTAATAAATAGTAATAAATTAATAGTAATAAATTTCATACCTAATTTTAAACATAGTAATAAATTTAATTAATAATTAATTTAATTAATTTTTTTTCTAAATATATTATTTTTAATTATAACATACATCAGTAATTTTTTTTAAAAAATTGAAAGTTTCGAATTATTTGAAACTTTTGAAATTGAGTTACTTCGAATGTTTGAAATTTTCGAAAGACATGTGTTTCAGAAGTTTCAAATTCATCCAAACTTTCGAAACTTACTGGAACATTACACTTCGAAACTTTCATATTCATCCAAAGTTTCGAAAGTTTAAGATGTTCTTGGAAAATATCATTTTGAAAGTTTGGTATTTTTCAAAAGTTTCAAAATTGATAAATATTTCTGGATAATTACATTTTGAAAGTTTCAAATTTAACAAAAGTTTCGAAGATATCAAAAAAACTCACTTTGTTATTATTTCAAAAGTTTGTAATTTTCGATTATTAAGAAATATTTTGTAATTTTCGAAAGTGGTGGTGAGAAAATAGAATGGTAAATTTTTTTTCATAGTTTTATACAAAATAAAAAAGGGCAAAATGGTCTTTATAAAAAATGGGGGGTGGGAGGTAAAAGTGGGGAGGTGTACAGTACAATTCTCTTCTTCTATCGATCTTAATTACTATGATATCTTCTATCTTTTTGATAAATCCTCTTTTTTATTATAAACAAAAATAACTAACTTAATATTTATTAGGAAGTACGATTAATCTTTTTATTCTATAAAACTATGTGTATTCTCAAAAATATTTTTCATAAAAACTTGTTTTATTAGAATTAAAGATTCATTAAAAATACAATTTAAATTAATTAAAGATATTTTAGATTATTATAATTAAATTAAGTAAAAATTAATCATATTTACTTATATTTGATACTGAAATAATAGGGACAAGACTCGGTCCGTCCTACGAACCTGTCTTGTCCTATAAGGAACGAGATGAGTCTGACCCGGTTCCAAAATAAACAAGGACAGAAAAATTAGGATAAGACAATGAGAAGGTAGAAAAAAGACCGGGTTCGGGTTACCCGTCTGGTCCCAAAATACTTTAAGATTATGTTTTGTTATTATTGATTCACTCTCTCTAAAAAAATTACAAATCGGATCACTAACTTAGTAATTTAAAGTTTGTAAAACAATATTATGAGTTACTACTCTTGAATGAATTCGCAAGTTGTAAGTATATGTGACTTATTATGAGTTTCTTTATGTTTAAGTTTTTTTTTTTTTTCTAAAAGAAAGTATAAGGATTACTATTTGGCGTCTCGTCTTGGGACCAACTCGGTCTCGTCTTTATTTCGTGCCGTCCTTAATTAACCCGCAACTAATTGGGTTTGATCGGGTTAAAGGATGAGTTATGGTCTAAAATTTGGCCCGATCATTGGGACTAGATAAGGGACACACCAAACCTGACCTAACCTGTCCTTCGTACACCCCTAGTAGGAACTTTAATAATGACATCATAATTGTATGAGTATCACTCTATTAGTTTTTCTACTTGAATTAAATGTGATATAAATTGTGTTATGATGTTATGCGTTGAACCTTCATTGATTTGTTTTTCTCTAAAATATGTGTAATTTATGAATTACGTGTTTTTTGGTAATATTTTGAGATTAAATAAATCATGTATTTTGATTGGTAACTAGTGGTTACTAAAGGTGATGACTCTGTTTCTAAATCTATTATATATATTAAAATAGACTCCCACAAAAATATCATCTAATATTGTGACATTTCATTCACATATTGCCACCTCAACAAAAAATCCTATGTGGCACATCTAAAAGATTTTCCTCTTCAATTCTCCTTATTATTCAACTTCCAATTTGCTTTAACACACATTTTACTATTATTATTATTATTATTATTATTATTATTATTATTTATTATTATTATTATTAATATTATTATTATTATTATTATTATTATTATTATTATTTAGCATCTAATATTATGTATAACTATTAATATGTCATGAGTTACAAATTAAAGTACAATCAATATATAATTTTTATAGTATACTATTCTACTTCTTCAAACAATCTCTACTAATAGTGCATTGCAATCCAATTATTTTCAAAGAAGTAGATATAGCTGGAAAATTATTATGTTTTTTTAAATAGACTCCCACGTAAACATCATCTATTGTTGTGCCATTTCATTCAAATATTGCTACCTCAACAAAAAATCTCATGTGGCACATCTAAAAGGTTTTTCCTCTGCAATTCTCCTTATTATTCAACTTCTAATTTGCTTTAACACACATTTTACTATTATATTATTATTATTATTATTATTATTATTATTATTTAGCATCTATTATCTATTATATATATATATATATATATATATTAAAATAGACTCCCACATAAACATCATCTAATATTGTGACATTTCATTCAATTAGTATACTATTCTACTTCTTCAAACAATCTCTACTAATAGTGCATTGCAATCCAATTATTTTCAAAGAAGTAGATATAGTTGGAAAATTATTATGTTTTTTTAAATAGATTCTCACGTAAACATCATCTAATGTTGTGCCATTTCATTCAAATATTGCTACCTCAACAAAAAATCTCATGTGGCACATCTAAAAGGTTTTTCCTCTACAATTCTCCTTATTATTCAACTTCTAATTTACTTTAACACACATTTTACTATTATATTATTATTATTATTATTATTATTATTTAGCATATAATATTAAGTATAACTATTAATGTGTCATGGATTACAAATTAA
>JBBPBP010009778.1:17248350-17330464 GCA_037974735.1 Cicer chorassanicum | reverse complement strand
TATACGATTAGTGCATTGCAACCCAATTATTTTGAAAGAAGTAGATATAGTTGATTTTTTTTTTTTTTGCACAAATAGCTTTTAAGTAAGTAGTATTTTGTAACATATTATACCTATTTGCTCAGGTTTCTCAAAATCTTGATTGTTGTTAGTTAGAGTATTGTTTTTGTAGACATATTTGATCTCATCTACGACATAAAAATATATTGGCTCCTCAAAAGACAAAGAAGATTTTTCATATTCAGTTTTATATGAGTGTTATTATTGTATCTTCGGGGGAAAATTATTTACCATTTATAGATAAAAAAAATAATGTTTAATATTTAGATTAAAAAGTTATTTGTCGTTTTTTTATCAAGATGTTTTTTGTTGTCAAATATTTTAAAAATACTACCGATTTAAAGTTTCTACATCTGTTTTACTTCTACTCAACCGTACATACGAGTTGTTTAAGAAAATTCTCAAGTCATGTTGTATAGAAGTCTCATACTCAAAATATTGGAATTTAGATTTTTCATTTCTTTGACAGGACTAGAATGAAATGAATACAAAATGACAAAATCATTTTTATATTTTTCTAACAATATTTTGACTAAAAATTTATATTTGACAACACAAAAGAGCATGACTAATCTGATTTTGCGGTAGATATTTACATATATTAATATTTATTAAAATACTTTTAATATTTTTAACACTAAATATAATTTATGATCTGAAACTACGGGTTTTTAATACTAAATATATGAATTAGTTGCAATTACGTTATGCAAAACATTTTACATATTCTCAAATGTGTGTTTGTCGACTCATATATAATAATTACTCAAATAAACTCACTTGAAAAAATACTCTACAAACAAAATCAATAAATTATATTAGTTTTGAAATTTTAAAATCTTATTCACAATACTATTAATATGTTAAAGTCTATATATCCCGCGCAACGCGCGGGTTATATTCTAGTTGGGTTGGTTTAGGAACATGTCAAATAATTTTAAACACTCAGTGTGAGTGATTCCTTTTGTGACTAAATTAGGTAATAACTTCATGCATGCATTGAAATATAGTCTAACAAATAGGACAAGTGCATTTTGGTTGATTTGTATTTTTGGTGCTTTGTGATTATAATTAATAAAGGAATTATACGATTTATTTATAGTTTTTGCTGTTGGAACTGAGTTGGTTTTATACTTAGAGTTTTGATGTTAACAAAAGTATTTTATGGGAACAATATATTTAACTTCACAGAGTATGAAAGAAGATTTTTGTTTTTAAAGACGATCTAAAATAAGATTTGATTCAAATTTATAATTGAAGAAAATCTTTGACCAAGTTGAAAAAAAGATATGGTCAAGATTTGAAGAAGATATAATCAACATCTTATCACAAGAAGATATGAATTATTTATAAGAAGATTTGATCAAGATTTATCTACAAGAAGATATAAATTATTTACAAGAAGATTTGATCAAGATTTATTACAAGAGGATATGGATTATTTACTAGAAAATTTGGTCAAGATTTATCACAAGAAGATATAAATTATTTACAAAAAGATTTGATCAAGATTTATCTACAAGAAGATATGAATTATTTACAACAAGAGTTGTTCAAAACCTACAAGAATATACAAATTATTTACAAGAAAATATGATTAAAAATTATTTACAATAAAAAACACTCACAATAAGATACATTTATTATTTCTAAAAATATGATTCAGATTTTGACAAAAAAAAAATACTGAATTGGACTTAGTCATATTCCTACTTCTGAAAGTTCAAGAACAGATCCAACATTATGTTCCCCCATATCAAAGAAAGCATAGGAAAGAAATTTCATCTGAAGAATTTGCGAAAACCCTCTTAACAAAATACGAACAATATCAATATGAAGAATTTACAAACTCAATCTTAACAAAATACGAACAGTATCAATCTAAAGAATTTACAAAATCGATCTTAACAAAATTAGTATCCATCTGATGAATTTACAAGCTCTATCTGAACTAAATACAAACAAAATCAATCTAGGAGAACTGCTCAGATTGGATTCAAAAATAAAGAATTGACTAAAGAACATATTTTCAAAAAACATCTTGTTCAGAATTATTTTTGAATAAGATCATTGCTGACCAAACTAGTAATGAAGATACAATTCATAATTAAACAAGGACTAAATTGAAGTCCTAATTTTATCTATAAATAGATACTCAAGGCTGAAGAAGAAGATCATCGAAAAAAAAAGAGTAGAAGAACTCAAACTCAAAATTCCAAATTCATCTTAGAGTTCAAATAGAGAAACAATTGTTTGAATAAAAAATATTTTCTAAGGGTTTTTGTTAGAGTGTGATAGTCATTGTTACAATCAGCTTGTTAGAAGCAACTACTCAAATTTTAAACCTTTGTATTCAAACCCGATAGTGGTGTTAGTGTGCCTTCAACAATCCGGGGTTGTCAAATTGTGTGGAGAAGACTTGGCAGGTAGAGTCAAGTTGTGTGTGTTTCTCAAAAGTTTGGGGTTGTTAAGCTGTCTGAGTGGACTGACTTGGAGGGTCAAGTGCTTTGTAATATAAGTTGTTGAATGACTGGATTAAATCCTTGTGACTGAAGAGATTGGATGTAGCCAAGTTAGTGGTGAACCAAGATAAATTACTTGTATCACTTTATTCCTTCACTCTGTAGTTTTGTTATTTCTTCTACTCCAAGTAAATCATCAAGTCTGCAAGTCTGAACTAGTTTAATTAAATAATGAAAAAGTTATCAACTTAGTAAAACATATTTCAACCCCCTTGTCGTCTTTGCACCTTCAATTGGCATCATAATTGGGTCTCAAGGATGAGCACTTTATAGTGTTTGAGGAAAGATCCAAGGGTTCAACATGTATGTATTCAGTGAAGAAGGTGTTGGAGGAAACATCAACAGACAACCGCTATTTGTTGGAGAACGTTTTGAGTACTGGAAGGACAGATTGAGAAGTTTCTTTATTTCACAAGATCCTGAACTTTGAGACTTGGTGGAAGATATTTATACTGCTCCAAAGAATACTGATGGTATTGTTATTCTACGGAAAGAAATGGATGTTGATCATAATAAGATGTACAAGATGCATCATAAGTCCAGAACATTCCTGATAAATGCAATCACTTTCAAGAAGTTTGACAAGTGCACCAACAAGGAGACAACAAAAAGTATTTATGATTGTCTGATTTTGACCTAAGAAGGAAGCAAGCAAGTTCAAGAAGCAAAGGCCAACCTCCTAGTCAAAAAGTAGGAGATGTTCAAGATGGAAGCAGATGAAGACATTGAAACAATTTTTTCCAGATTTCAGACTGTGGTCTCAAGATTTAAAGATACTTGAAAAGAGTTATACTACTGCTGATCATGTGAAGAAGATACTAAGAAGTCTGCCAAGAAAGTGGAGACCTAAAATCACTACCATTCAGGAAGAAAATGATCTGAATACTCTTAAGCTGGAAGAATTAATAAGCTCTCTCATATCTCATGAAATTAAACTTGTTGAGGATGATCCTAAGAAGAAGCAACAACCTTAGGTTCAAAATCCAAGTAGAAGAAAGTTCAGAATGCAACAGCAGAATCAGAGGATGATAATTCAAAGGATCAAAATGGAGACTTAGAGGAAGAGGAATTGGCTTTCATATCCAGAAAAATTCAGAAGATGTGGCACAACAGAAAGAAGAAATTTTCCCTAAAGATATTCCAAACAGTCCAACAGAGGAAATAATGATAAATCTGACAAGAAAATCATCATCTATTCTGGAAGCAATGAACATGACATATCAAGTTAGAATGTCCAAACTTGGAGAAAGGGAAACACCAGATGAAAGATTCTAGATCTAAGAAAAAGAGTTTGTTGGTTACATGGGATGATTCTGAAAAATCCTCTGATGATAAAGTGCATGCAAATTTAGCTCTAATGGCTTATACCAACTATGCCTCTAGATCCAACACAGACAAAAATTGAGGTGTTTTTTTTTTTACTTAACTTGATATGATTTAATTATTGTTATAAATGACTTCTGGAACAAGAACCATAAATTATCTTTAAAACTGAAAACACTTATGAAAGAAAATGCAAACCTAACTGAAAAATTAATGTTTTAAAACAGAAAATGCAACTCTGAAAACTCATATTGGTGACCTTTAGGCTGAAAATCTAAATCTAAAAAGTAATCATATTTCAACATCAATTGAAAATACCACATGTAACTCTAATAAACATGAAGAAGTATTTCAAGATTTTTCTTGTTAATGGTATGGAAAGAAGCAAGTATGCTTCTAAGATTTATGGAGTTAGTAAAAATGGTAAAAGATGTCTAGGATTTGAAGAAACTATAACTGAACCTAAACTTATTCCCTATAGTATCTTGTGTACCTTTTTCTCTAAGAAATGTCACTCCAAATTATCTTGTCTCATGTTAAATACAAGAAAAGCCAAGAAACCTTTCAAGACTAACATGTTGGAACCAAGTTGATTTTATATTTAGAGTTTTGATGATAACAAAAGTATCGTATGAGAAAAATATATTTGACTTCAAAGAGTATGAAAGAAGATTCATGTTCTTGAAGAAAATCTATAATAATATTTGATTCAAATTTATAATTGAAGAAAATCTAAAATAAGATTTGGTTCAGATTTATAATTGAAGAAAATCTAAAATAAGATTTGATTCAGATTTATAATTGAAGAAAATCTAAAATAACATTTGATTTAAATTTATATTTGATGAAAATCTTAAGTAAGATTTGATTCATACTATAAATGAAGAATATCTTTGACCAAGTTGAAAAGAAGATATGGTCAAGATTTGAAGAAGAATTGATCAAGATTTATCTACAACAAAATATGAACATAATCAATCTGAAGAATTTACAAACGCAATCTGAACAAAATAAGAACAAAATCTATCTAAAGAATTTACAAACTCAATCTGAACAAGATACAATTCAAAATTGATTAATCTGGGGTTGTCAAGTTGTTAGGAGAATACTTGGCTTGTAAGGTCAAGGTGGTTAGTTCCTTCTTCAATCTGTGGTTGTTTGGTTGTTAGGAGAATACTTGGCTTGTAGGGTTAAGGTGGTTAGTTCTTCAAAAGTCTTGGGTTGTCAGGCTGTTAGGGAAGACTGACTTGGAGAGTTAGGTTCTTTGTAATTCAAGGTATTTGAATTAGTGGATTAAAGTCTTCTAGATGAGGGGACTAGATGTAGCCAAGTTAGTGGTGAACCAGGATAAATCTATGTGTCCAATTATTTAGGCTTTTATTATTTGTTGCCTCTGAACCCAATTGCTTTTTATCTAAGTAGTTCATAAAAACCAACCAACCTTTATCAAATTAGCAAAAAGTTATCAACTTTGGTAAACACAATTCAACCCCCCTTGTGTTTGCACCTTCAATTGGCATCAGAGCTCGATTTAAGGTTGAGAACTTTACAATGTTTGAGGAAAGATCCAAGGGTTGAACATGTCTAGATTTAGTGAATCAGCAGATCAAGAAATTGAGGTATTTTCTAAATTTACTCGATTTAATTTAATTACTACTATAAATGATTTTTTAAATAAGAATTACAAATTTTCATTAAAATTGAAAACACTTAGGAAAGAAAATACAAATCTAACTGAAAAATGCAACTTTGGAAATTGATAGTACTGAACTTAAAACAGAAAACGCAACTCTGATAACTGATATTATTGAACATAAAATAGAAAATGCAACTCTGAAAAATGATATTACTGAACTTAGAATAGAGAATGCAAATCTGAAAACTGATATTGTTGAAATTAAGGCTGAAAATCTAACTCTGAAAAGTAATTATAGTTCAACATCAATTGAAAATATCACATGTAACTCTGATAAGCATGAAGAAGTATTTCAAGATTTTTTTGATAATGGTATGGAAAGAAGTAAGTATGCATCTATGATTTATAGAGTTAGTAAAAATGGTAAAAGAGGTCTAGGATTTGAAGAAAAAGTAACTGAACCTAAGTTTGTTCCCTTTGATGATTTATGTACTATTTTCTATAAGAAAGGTCACACTAAAATATCTTGTCCTATGCTATATACATGGAAAGACAAGAAACCTTTAGGAGCTAACAAACTAGGACCCAACTAGATTTGGGTACCAAAGGATAATTTTTTTTATGTTGCAGATGTTCTAAGCAACCAAATTGAAACACCAGTCATGGTGCATGGTCAATGGGTGCTTGAAATATAAAAAGCGAAAAAGCTCTATGATCCAAGACTTAATAATCAGAAGCCAACTGACTCTAGTGGAAGAAGGACTGGTCAGCACAGTACCTATCACAACTAGAACCATATGATGAACTAGAAATATCAGAAAATTTTAGAGTATCAAGATAATCAAACATATCAACAAAATCAAATCTGACAAAGAAATCACACATATCAACAGAACTAGAACTACCAGAAGAATCAAAGTTACCATCAGTTACAAAATCACCAGAGGAGCTTAATACATCAACAGTAATAGAAGTGTCAAATTAACAATCAGAATCAAGAGACTTCTTTGAACACTCCAATCAAACTCATCAAGACTAAAATCCTGGATGGGAATTCAAATCCCTTCATCCAAACCCTCTAATCAGAGAATATGCAAATTGAGAATCTGAAAACTAGAAAAGAAGAAATAAGAGGGTTTTCAGAGTGAAACTGAAACTATTGACATATAGGTTATATCTTTCTTTAAATTTAATTATTGTTTGATATTATGTTTACTATGATAACAAGAACCTTGAACTTAAAAATCAAAGCTAGATAAGTATTTTGCAGGTTCTCAAAAACTTAGAGGAACAATGAGATCCAAAGAATCTAAACACTTCAGCAGAATTAGCATACAAGTTTGGTTTTCAGAAACAAACTGAAGCCACAAGAAACAAAATTGATGTTTTGGTTGTATTGATTTCATTTTTCAATTATCTGATTTATATTATGTTATATGTCAAACACCTTGACCTGAATAAGTCAAAGCAAGTTGAGGATACTACAGGTTTATCGAAACCAGAGAAAGCAGATGCATACAAACCAGAAGATGACAAATCTTATGAGGATGAATTTGATCAAGTTAGAAACAACCAAGATAAGTCTGAAGGAAGATCTGGATGAGAGTACAAGTAATCTCTTCTCATTGGAAGTGCAAGTGATCCTTTGAGGATTAAATTATCATTAAAAGATACCATTTTGTTTGGCTCACTCTCATCAATTGAGCCTACCTCCATTGATGAAGCAATGGAAAATGATGGATGGATTCTTGCAAAGAAAGATGAGTTAAATGAATTTAAGAGGAATGATGTTTGGGGTCTAGTACCTAGACCAAAGAACAACATTATTAGAACCAAGTGGATTTTTAGAAATAAGCTAAATGAAAAGGGTGAAGTGTTGAGAAACAAGGCAAGACTTCTCGCATAATGCTACAATAAACAAAAGAGCATTGATTATACTGAGACATTTTCTCCAGTAGCCATGTTAGAAGCTATTCGTATCCTACTTTCTTTTGCTGCAAATAATAACATTATATTATTTCAAATGGGTGTTAAAAGTGTTTTTCTAAATGGTTATATAAGTCAAGAAGTCAATGTTAAACATCCTCAGGTTTTGAAAATTCCGAAATTCCAAATCATGTTTTTAAACTTAGGAAATCTCTGTATGGTCTAAAACAACCACCAAGGGCATGATATGATAGACTTAGTAACTTCTTGCTTAAAAATATATTTGAAAAAGGACAAGTAGATAATACACTTGTTAGAAAATCAATAGGAGATGACATTCTTATTATTCAAATTTGTGTTGAAATTATTTTTTGATCTACTAATGACACTCTTTGCCAAGAATTTTCTAAATTGATGCAGTTTATATTTCAAATGAGTATGATGGGAGAACTTAAGTTGTTCTTAGGGATACAAATTCAGCAAAGTCAAAAAGGTATATACATTCATCAAACTAAATATACAAAAGAGCTTCTTAGGAAGTTTAAGATGAGTAATTGCAAACCTATGGCTATACCAATTCCCTACTTGTTCACTTGAAAAAGATGATTCAGGCGAAAAAGTTGAACAAAATACCTATAAAGGAATGATAGGATCCCTACTTTACCTTACTGCTTCTAGACCTGCCATCATGTTTAGTGTATGTGTAAGATTTCAAGCTGACCCTAGGGAATCACATTTAACTACTGTTAAGTGAATCCTTAGATACCTAAAAGGCACTACCAACCTTACCTTGTTCTACAATAAATCTCCTATGTACAAACTGAGTGGATACTGTGATTCTGATTAAGTTAGAGATAAACTTAATAGGAATAACACTAGTGGCAATTGCACCTTTCAAGGTGACAACGTAATATCTTGGTCAAGTAAGAGACAAAACACCATTGCAATGTCAAAAAAAAGCTGAGTACATTTTGGCAGCTGGCTACAGTTCTTAACTACTTTGGATGAAGCATCAACTTGAAGACTACAAAATCCTAGAATCCAACATTCCCATCTATTGTGATAACACTTCTGCCATTTGTCTAACCAAAAACCCTATCTTACATTCTAGAGGTAAACACATAGAGATCAAACACCACTTCATTAGGGATTTTGTTCAAAAATGGGTACTAAACATTCAACTTGTAGACACTAAACACCAATGGGCGGACATATTCACAAAATTACTACCTAAAGATAGGTTTGACTTCATCAAGAAAAACCTAAACTTTACCTTCACACCTGACTGATGTTGTGATAACTTCAAAGTAATTTAGCTTTACATTAGTTTTTATATTTTCTTGTAATATGTTATAATCATGTTATTTGTAACACCACAATATTTTCATATATTTTATATATGTGTCTTTTTAGTAATTGTCATGATTTATTATTTCATTAGTAATTATTCTATGTGTAAATAAATTAAATTAAATTTTATCACCCTCAATTTTACCTGAACAATTATAACCTTTATTTTAATTTAATTATTTTGGCGTGATAATTACATGCGGACGATTTATGACATGATTATTTCCTAAATGGACTATTGTGTATTTTGTTTATTTGATTAATTTCGATAATCATGAATTGATGTGTTAGATATGTTTGTTTTATTTTGTTATGTGTGACTTGCAATGATATTCTTGTCTTGCTTGATTTATTTTAGTTGATAAAAATATTAGTTGAATTATTTAATTAAATTAGAATTTATAGAAGTTATATTGTTTGTTAGTTTTATTTTCGACCAAATAAGTATTCATTTTAGGAGATAGTAGAGTTAGTGAAACCCAACCCCTCATGTATAAGTATTTTGAAAATATTTTTGTTCAATCCATCTTTATTATATAAAAAGATAGTGACTTGACTCTTTCTTTTTACTCTCCTTCATGACAAGATTTTATGACAATTCACGGTGTTGTCTTAACACCTTTAATGTACATTCCCTCATTCTTAACACCATGCACCGACTTCTCTCTCCTCCTTAACACCTTTAATTTATTTTTGAAATGGAGATTACAAATTTAATTATGAGTTTTATCTTTTTGTGCAATTAATAGAGGACAAAAAAAAAACTATTCTCCTTTGTTATATCTCATGCATTCCTCTCTCTTAAACCAAGATTATGATTTTATTTTGATTCTCTACAAAAAGAATTTTATGCAATTTTTTGGTTTCTTTATTTTTCAATCCCGTTTCAGTCATCAATTCTACCAGCCATAGAGTTTGACAAGCTCCCATTGATGCAGCCACATATTCAACCTCACATGAAGATAGAGCTACTGTGTTTTGCTTATTTGAGAACCATGAAACTAGTGTCTTATACACCATAAACACATAGCTTGTAGTACTTTTCCTATCATCCTTATCTCCACACCAGTCAGCATCAGTGTATCCTATTAATTCAGTTTCACTTTCATATCAACTTTTAGGATATAGCAGGCCATACTCACTAGTTCCTTTGATGTATCTCAAAAAAAAAAATTTGCTGCCAAGTAATGGGGTACTCTTGAATTTTCCATGTATCTACTAATCAGCCCTACACCATAGGATATGTCCGGTCTTGTATTACACAAGTACCTCAATGATCCTACCACTTGCTTCAACAATGTAGGATAAATAAGCTCTTCATCTCCTTCCTTTGACAGTGTAAGCCTTGTTTCTGAAGGAATGTTGGTGCTATTGCAATCTTGCATGTTAAATCTCTTTAATACATCATTAGCATACTTCTTTTGGTGCATGAATACTCCATTTCTCATGGTGACAAACTCAATTCCAATGAAATAGGACAATATGCTCAAGTCTGACATTTCAAACTCTTCTTTCATTCTAGTTTTAAATTGGACTATCTCAGCTTCATCACATCTAGTTACTAATAGGTCAACAACATAAAGACATATCAATAGTGTAGGGAGGGCTGCTGACCTTTTAACATAGACTCCATGCTCATTCACACATTTTTCAAACTGTTGTTCCAGGAGAAACCTTACAATTCTTTTGTTCCAGGCCTAGGAGGTTGCTTCAAACCATACAAGGCTTTTCTTAGCCTGTATACACTATCTTCTTTTCCCTTTATTTCATATCCCGATGGTTGTTTTACATAGGCTTCTTCATCCAATGGTCTATTGAGGAATGTTGACTTCACATCTACTTGATGCATGAACCAGCCTCTGTAGCTAGCCATTGACACTACAGACCTTATAGTTTCAATCCTGGCCACTAGTGCATACACTTAATCATAGTCCAATCCAAGTCTTTGCATGAACCCTTTTGCTACAAGTCTGGCTTTGTACTTCACCATTAGGATTCATTTTGATTTTATACACCAATTTCACATCAATTGGTCTTCTGTGCAGCTCCCTGGTTTTGTTTCTTTCAATGGCATTAATTAAGCTCATCTTCCATTGCTAGTCTCCAGTTTGGATCACTTATGACCTCATCATGATTGACTGGTTCTGATTCACCTAATAATGCAAAGTGTGTAAACTCTCCATCTGCATTGATAATTGAGGCATATGCTACTTCAAAGTTGTTCAATCTTACAGAAGGTTGTTGAGTCCTACTGGATCGTCTCAATGGTTATTGAGTTGGCTGTGGCACCTGTAACTCAATTCCATCTTTTAGATTCATCCACTAGTATATCTCTGCTTATAACCGCTCTTCCTTTGTTCGGATCATAGAGCTTGTAGGCTCCAGTTGAGTCATAACCCAACAACACCATCTACTCAGCTCTACCATCCAGTTTCCTTCTGTTTTGAGCAAACACCATTCTAAAACACAACGAGGCAAATACTCTTAGATGACTTACATTTGGTCTCTTACCAGACCATGCTTCTTCTAGTGTCTTTATGCCAAGTATCTTAGTAGGGCATCTATTCAAGATATAGACATCAATTGATACTGCTTCTCCCCAAAACTTATGAGGTAGTTTCTTTCCCTTTAACATGCTCATTAACATGTTCAAGATGGTCTTATTTCTTCTCTTTATAGCACCATTATGTTGTGGTGTGTATGGTGCAGTGAACTCATGTATCATTCCTTCTTTTTCACAAAGTTCATGAAACTTATGAGATTTATATTCCTCTCCTTCATTTGTCTTAATCAATTTAAGAATACAACTACTTTGTTTTTCTACCATCAATTTGAACTTGTAAAACACATCAAGCACTTCACTTTTTCTTTTAATTAGGTAGATTAATGTTTTTCTTATAAACTCATCAATGAATGACAAAAAATAATTGTTTCCCCCTAGTGAAACCTCCTCAAATGGACCACAAACATCAGAAAAAATTACCTCCAATTTCTTTGATGATCTAGTTGAATCTTCAGATTTAAATGAGTTCCTATGCTGCTTGGCCTGATAACATTGTTCACATAGCTGCTTTGGCATCTGAATTTCAAGTATTCCTTGCGCCATGTCCCTGCCCTTTAACATTTAAAGACTCCTAAAATTTAGGTGGCCAAATCTTTGATGCCACAACCAGTTTTTTCTCCTGGATTCAACAGCCAAACTTTCATTTTCACTAATTTGAATCTCAATCTTGAATGTTCTGTTCTTTGAGAGTGGTGCCTTCAAAAATAGTCTCTTTGAATTATCAAACATCTTCATTTGGCTGTGCTCCATCTTCATTGAATATCCCTTCTCCAGTAGTTGTCCAAGATTCAACAAATTATTCTTCATATTTGGTACATAAAGAAAATCACATATGAATGATAGCTTACCATCCCATGTCTAAATCAATACTTTGCCAACAACTTCAACAGTCATTGTGCTATTATCAACAAATTTAATCTCCTTTTTCACCTTCTCATCAATACTTACAAACCACTCCTTATGACCTGTCATGTGATTGGAGCATCCTGTGTCAAGGTACCATAATTTAGAGATTTCATCATCTGAGATAGTAATAGCCATCAAAAACATATCATCTGAGTCTAAATCCTCTGCTTAAGCCATCTAAGGCTCATCTTCCTTTCTCGTTACCTTCTTTGCTCTACATTCATCATAAAAATGTCCTCAATTCTACAGTTATAACATTGAATCTGTTTCTTATTGAATTTCTTTTTACCTCCTTTATTGCCATTTGATTTCTTGCTGTAATTGTCACCACTGTTTTGATTCCTTGAATTTCCAGCACCTTCATATTAATCTTGCTTTTTATGCCACTTGGATTTTCCTTTTCTCTTCTTGTATTTCCCTTCATCTTGATTGGCTTTCTTGCTAACCCGAGCTTGTACAGGTGTGTTTGCTGCACTTCTTTCCTTCACCCTCAACTAATGAGCTTATAGTGAACCTTGCAAGTCTTCCACCTTCAATGTTTCAAGATCCTTTGATTCCTCTATGGCCACCACTATGTGATCAAATCACTGTGTTAGATTTATGAGGATCTGCTCAATAATCACCACAATAGTCATCACTTCACCATTGGTCTTCATATTGTGATTGTTTGCGCACGATTGAAGTAGTCAACCACACTTTCATCTTCTTCCATTTGCAGTAACTCATACTATCTCCTTAGCACTTGAAGCTTCACTTTCTTGATCTTCTCTCCACCATTAGAATATTTCACCAAGATGTCTCATGCTTCCTTTGATGTGGATACCTTCGAGATTTTCTCAAAGTTGTTAGTATCAACACTTTGCTGAATGTAGAAGAGTGCCTTGCAGTCCCTTTTCTTTGAATCTTTAAATGTTGCACGTTGCACCTCTGTTGGATTTGGACCAAGCTGATCATACCCATCTTGTACCACTTCATACACTTCTTAAGCTCCAAGAAATGACTTCATTGATGCACACCATTTCTCCCAGTTGTTTCCATCAAGAGTTGGAAAATTTGATGGAAAACTTCCTGATCCATTGATAACTACTTCTCTGGTTTTTTTACACTCACACTCGTGTTTTCCAAATTCTTGAGGAATCTCACTATCACTCGTGTTTCCCTTTGAATTCGAACTCAGCTCTGGATGCCAATTGTTAGAACACTTGTTTTACTTCTATTTAGTTGATTTAAGTTGAGAGTATTAAGAATGGAAGAAGAAGGAAATGAATAGAATCAAAATTGTATTATTGCTTGCATACCAAGTAACTGCACTTGCTTTTCGTTTTTATATCAAACACTTATTAAGAAGTTGTTATAACAAACTAATAACAACTCCTAACAACTTCTAACTAACTTTTAACACATCTAACCACCATTTTGAATTACAATTTCAACAAACACAATGCAAGTTGAGAACGGTAGCAGAATAAAAGAAGGGGTTTTAAGGCTCTAAGTGGCTTGTGTTGATGAGAATGAATTCATGTTGGTTCAAAGGCCGAGTAACGGAATGCAAAGCTTGAGAAAGCATTGTCAACACCTAAATATTTTCATGTGATAAAATAAATTAAATTTATCATTCCAAATTGTCTAGTTTCGTTGTAGTAGTGGCTCTATGTGATGTATAGATAATTAATTATCAATGTAAGGTATTTTATGGAAGGGAGCAAGCACGGAGAAAAAAGATGAAAGCGAAGGGAGATATAAGTCAAATGAATTGGTAATGCATTGTGGATTACATTTGAGGGTATTTGTGTTGCAATACTCGAGGGGAGGTAGATGTATTTTTCCCATATATTAATAGAATAAAATACACCCCTAAGTTTTAAATAAAACTATGTACATTCTGATAATTTAATTTTAAATAAATTTATTATCTATATGTCATTGTAGTATTTTATGTCATGTGCTACCACGATAAATATTTGATATGTAAATTTTGAAATATAATAAACTATAACTTAAATGATAAAATATAAAATATTAAAATTATATATCTTTCAATTCAAATTTAAATGTAAACATATATAAGTGAAATATTTATGGATCTTTGGATTAAAATAGATTAAAAGTATCACTTTTTATAACATATGTGTTTGTCCCTAGGATATCAATTATAATCCTTCTAATTATTTTCCATATGATTGTTTTAATTAATTATTTTCTTCATTAAATTCGATTATATGGTGTTGTTACTATATAATAATTGTAATTAACTGTTTCAAAATAATTATAATAGTGTTTAATATTTTTGAAAATTATATATGTATAGGATATGATTTATTTTAATTGAACAAAAATATTAGTAATATCAAATTAAGATATTTGTGTGTTAGTTATATTTATATTTTTGTCCTTCATTTATTTATTTTGTAGTTGTTACTATTTTATTTTAACTTTATGTGTTATTTTTGAAATGCATTGATATATATAACATATTATTTATTTTAACTAAATATTTTAGTAAAATTATGTTAAGGATTATTTTTAGTAAAAAAATAATATGTCAAGATCATTTGAGTTTTGTTGGAAAGGAAATAATTAAATAAAAAAAGGAAATAAATATGCAATGGGCTTGGCCCACGTTGGATTGCAAAAGAGATTTAATGCCTAGTTAGAGTGCAATTGAAATCGAGTGGCGGTGCCAACGCCAAAGAAGTAAAAAAAAAACTCCATTCTGGTGGTTGATATTTGTACAATAAATTTATTTTGATTTCACTTAAATTTTAAATATTTGGAGTTAAGACTTTTCCGTAGGAACTAGGGATGTATAAGATCCAAAAAAAAAACAAGGACAAAAAAAATATTAGAACAAGACAAATACAAGTGACAAGTGTCATGCTATGTCACATTTCATTTCTTTAAATCTCTTCTTCTTTTGCTGTTATTGTTGTTCTTGGTTAGGATGGGTTGTTTAACTTCCTAAATTAAATTGTGCTACATGAACCAAAATCAAAAACACAATCAACATGTTGAAGCCCTCCCTCCACACTCCTAACCTACGAATCCATCTTCATCCAACCATTCACCTCCAGAATCTGCCCCCTCGAAGTCCTCGCGACGACACTATTAATCCTTCCCTTCTTACTTCATCTCCCTAATCATCACCTTCTCTGTCGTCCACTCCTCCCTCTTTGCCTCCCACCCTCTACTACGTCGCTGCATCCTTTAAATCCAACTGGACGCTACTCATTGCTTTTCCCCCATTGAATCTTTTCATCCCCACCCTCACCAGGTCACGGATCCTCATCCTCATATTCGGGGAAGGTCTTGATGTGTACTTGGTAGTTGTATTGAGTGTCGGCTTGGTGCTTTGCGTCACTGAAGGAAGTTCATGTGAGAGGCTATAGAAGGTGACGACCCATGGTTTTGGATAATTTAAGAGAAAAGGGGGCAAATGAATTTGGGTTGAGTTGGATTCTCTAGTAGTTAGGTTTTTAAGTTAATTGATTTTAGTTTTTTTACATTAGGTAATTGATTTTGATTTTCTGATTGGAAAAAGTAAATAATTGGAATTTTATAAATATGTTTAATAAGAATAAGAAATTTATTTTAATTAAATGAGTAAAATATAATTAGCAAAAAAATGTAGAGATCATTTCTATACATGATGCAAAATATAGCCTAAAACTTTAATAAAATTTAAGCCGTGATTAAATTTAAAAGATTTCAATTTTATAGAGATAAAAAGTATATATCTTTTAATAAAAATAAAATAAAAAATTTTAAGTGTAAAAATGCAAAATGTGAGATTTGAACCTTAAACCTTTTTTGACTCAATTTGAACCTTAGCAATCATTATAACCTACACTACCACAACTCAGCTATTATTTTCCTTTCATTGAACATAAATCATAATATATTACGAAAATAATTTGAAAACTTAATTTAGAGGTCCAAAAGTTTGAGGTATAAAGTCCTAACCTCACTTGCCTTGAGCTTGAGGCCAACTCCAAGAAAATTGTCATTTTCTAACGAATTTGGAGTCTTTGCCAAAAAAAAAAATGCAATTCCAAGGAAATAACTTCTCGCAAACTCCTCTAAAACACATATTTTTATTTTCGGTTTTAGTATATATAACTTTCCGAGGAACATATATAATTTTTCAACAACCTTTTTTTACACCTTTGTGAAAAATTTCCAGATTTGACCTTTTTAGAAGACCTCAGATTCTTGGATACACAGTTTTTTTTACTGTTGTGGGAAAATGCGTAGAAGTGACCGTTGGCAAAATATATGGTTTTTGAATTTTTTTTTTATAAAGGACTAGAGTTCCTCGAAAACTCATTGTCTAATGCCGTTGTAGCTCGCCGAGACTATATATAAAGTGTTTTTTCATTTTATTTTCACGTTATTACTAACCTTCTCTAACGGTTAGAACCAAGTTGGTGTGGAGAACAATGACCTTGACTCTTATTTTGATGATAACCAAATATTTGGGAGAAAAAAAAATATGTTTTAATGTATTTCTCTAGGTGTGAAATGCTCGTTTGAGTAAAAGACTATTTTCACTCCTCCATTATGCAACCGAGTCAAAACTCTAATCAACTTGGTTCTCTATGACTTGGATCAACGTGTCCCTTTGTGACTCTGATCAATGCACCTTAACGCATACTTTGATACATCTGCATCTGTTAAGCACAACTAAAGACAAATTTGATCATCTGATCAACACTTTGTGAAAAGTCAATTATATGAGCCTAGACAAAAGAAGAAGTGCACACTTCAACATTCACTCTCTCTCAGTTGACTCGAGTCAAATCATTTGTTGGAAGATACCCTCTGATTTAAAAAATCACAAAAATGTGATGAAATCTTCTGATGCATACATCCTAGGATTTTCCTAACTTAATGATTAAGATAGACTGAATCATTATAAAGCTAAGAAAGAACAAAGAATAAATGTGAAGATTCAAGACATATGATTTGTTGTACGATCCTTACATTTCGTATGAGATACGCACAACAGTTCATGCAACGGTTAGAAACCCTAATGGCATCATAGTTCTCTATAAATAATTTACAAAATAGAAAACATAAAGAGTTCTTAAAGCAATATTAGTGTTTTTACTGATTGCTTAAATTATAATATCCTCTTGTAATAGTTATCAAGAAACACATCAACCATTCACCTATGTAACATGGCCATATAGTGGTTGCAACCTCAAAAGCTTGACTATACAAATCTAGAAGTTCGAGAAGATTAGAACATAATTTGAAGACTAGTAGATGTTCTAGTGCTTGTGACAATTAATTTGATTTGGTGGATTAAATCATTCAGATTGAAGGAACTGAACGTAGCTATTATGTTGGTGGTAAACTAAGATAAATTGATTGTGTGATATCTCTTCCTTATATCTTTTCTTGTATTTTTTAGTGAAGATCGCAAGTCTTTATAGCGAGAAATTCCAAAGGCAATTAGGGTTTCTAACAGTTTATGTGATTGCATAAAATCCGCATGTAAAAAGAATTGGATCAATCTTCCCTGATCTTGAATCAACAATTAAAACATGTCCATATACATCTTCATAATTAATTCAATGTATCTTGATTTAAGACTGCAATTATAACAAAGGATGACATTTTTGGAGGATGTCATTGCATTTTTTCAATAAGAGGATAAATCCTACTTTAATGTGCAGAAGATATTGAGAAGTTGACTTATTCAAAGTTTATCGGCTCAGAGCATTCACTTGAGATAGTTGACTTTTAATAGAGCATTGACCAAACGATCAACTGGGTTGCTGGAAAACTAAACGCAAAATTATCGGAGTGAGTTTGCATTAGTCAAATTTACTAGAGGCGTGTTGAGAACACATTGATCAGAGTCATAGTGCATTTGCCTTGGTTTATTGATTCTCGTTTTGTTCGTCATATGGTGCACCGTGGAGCCTTTAAAACATTATAAGAGAGTTTGCACACTTAAACACATACATTAAACATAAGTTGTTCTCATAAAATAATTTGGTTATTCTCAAAATAATTAAGGGTCATTGTTCTTCAACCAACTTGGTTCTAACACATTTATGGGTAACGACAAGCGGAAAAGTGTCCTTCAAGGTACTTTGAGTCATTTCTTAAAATTTGGGTTGGGTCTAATTCAATCCTACAAACTCGATTTCTGAGGGTGAAGACCATCCACAACTTAGAAACACTTTAATAAGATTTATCTCATTCAATGTGAGACTTTTAACTCCCCCCACACCTAGAATTGGACATCTGGAGCGTGACTTGATAGTAGATTACTCAATAGATCATGGATAAACTCTGATAGAATCTTAGAATTTGGGTTGAACCTAACTTAACCCCTACTAAATCAACTTGTAGAATAAGGACTACCCACTACTTATAAATACATCGTCAGACCTTATCTTATCCATGTGGGTCTCTTACCATAACTTGCCCGTTGTTAGGAATTCACCCAAAAAGTCCCCAAGATTGGAATGAAAGCTTTTGAGCTAACAATGAAATTAAACCTATCTAAGAGCATGATTAATGTTAATAAAAATAGTAATTATAAATATTATCTATTGTGTTGTAAACTTAGTATGTTTGATTCTTGTGTTTTGTATGTTTTATAAATTCTACATGTTAGAGGTGTCTGATATAAATTTTGGGATTTTTCCATCTCAATTCTTGAAAACCACATGTTATAGATAATAAGTTCTCTTTTAGACTTGTTGCAACTAATTAAGGTGTTGTAAAGCTAGCCAGTGAACCAAGTAGAGTTGTTGTTGTTGAATCTGATACCCAAAGAGGAGCCGAAACAAGTTTGATTGGCCTAGATATAGTCCTTGAACACATGATCATAGGTTTCAATGGCTTTTTCGCATCTAGGACAGATTAGAGGGCATGAAACCCCCCCCTTTTTCCTCAATTGATCTTTAGTAGCAAACTAGAATTTAAGATTCTCCAAATCAGAAACTTAAATCTAGGTGGGATGTTGATGCCCCAAATCGGTAATTTGGTGTTGCTGTTGCTCAGACAGTTTGAATCCATTCTTTCCCATTCCTTGATTGCATGGTATTGCGATGTCATAGTATAACGCCCATATATTATTCCAGCCCATCTAGGGTCCAACGCAAAGTGCAAAAAACTATCAACAAGTTTGGTTCTATTCCAACAGAAGTCAATCATAGAAATTATTATGTCCACCATTCGGTTAACAAAGCTATTGATAGTTAAACAGTAGTACCGAATGTCAAACTCAAGGATTGCATTTTACTATCGAATTATGTTTAATTACTAAAATTGAACAAAAAGTTTTCGAGTTGACTGAAATTATATTTGAAACTAACAAGAGTAATAGAATTGAACTTTTCTAATAAGAAAAATTTCAGAAATGAGCTTCATTTTGAATCCAACTGTGGTTTCTAATTTGATCGTAGTTACTAGATTCCTTTATTGAACTATTACTGAATTCTCTTTATTATTCTTGCCCTAATTCCTTAGCAATAGAACCTCTAATTCCAAAGTAACCCCTAATTCCTTAGTGGATTTAAGATTAGAATTAAGCTTTAAAATGCAAGAATTCTCTTATTAAACTATTGTCTCAGCATATAATTCAACTGGTTTCAAGACCTGCATCTATCCCTAGAATACAATATCGTGAATTTCTCATTTTTAGCATTCGTAAAGTCCACTTTCGTTTCAAAATACGAATTGTAAAACAATTTAAAGTTGATCAAGAAATAAAAAGTATTAAGTACAAAGATGAGAAAAATAATTCTACAAACTCATTCATATAACTAGAAATCAAATCAGAAAAAATAAGAGTTTCATCTTGTTTCACTCATCCCTAAAAAATAGAGTTTAGTTACTCATAACAAAGATACAAAAGATAGGGATTAAATTGTTGGAACCAAGTTGGTTTTACATTTAGAGTTTTGATGTTAACAAAAGTATTTTATGAGAACAATATATTAGACTTCAAAGAGTATGAAAGAAGATTCATGCTTTTGAAGAAATTATAAAATAAGATTTGATTCAAATTTAAAATTGAAGAAAATCTAAAATAAGATTTGATTCAAAATTATAATTGATGAAAATCTAAAATAAGATTTGATTCAAATTTATAATTGACGAAAATATTTGACCAAGTTGAAAAGAAAATATGGTCAAGATTTGAAGAAGATTTGATAAAAATTTAAAGAATATTTAATCAAGATTTGAAGAATATTTTATCAAGATTTGTAGAAGATTTGTAGAAGATTTGATCAAGATTTGAAGAATATTTAATTAAGATTTGAAGAATATTTAATTAAGATTTGAAGAAGATTTGATCAAGATTTGAAGAATATTTAATTAAGATTTGAAGAAGATTTGATAAAGATTTATCAACAACAAAATACGAATAGAACCAATCTGAAGAAATTAAAAACACAATCTACACAAAATAGGAGCAGAATCAATCAGAAAAATTTACAAACTCAATCTAAAAAAGATACAATTCAGAATTAAATAAGGATTAAATTGAAGCCCAAATTTTAACTATAAATAGATACTCAAGGCTGAAGAAGAAAAACATCAAAAAGTTGAAAAGAGTATAAGAACTCAAGCTCAAGATTCCAAATTAATCTTCGAGTTCAAAGAGAGAAACACTTGTTTCAATCTTAGAGTCTAAAATTAATCTTAGAAGCAACTACTCAAGTTCCAATCTTTTGTATCCAACCCGATAATGGTTTAGTTCGTTCTTCAATAAGGGGTTGTCAGGTTGTTAGGAGAAGAATTGGCTTGCAGGGTCAAGGTGGTTAGTTCCTTCTTCAATCCGGGGCTGTCAGGAGAAGACTTGGCTTGCAAGGTCAAGGTGGTTAGTTCCTTCTTCAATCTGGGGTTGTCAGGTTGTTAGGAGAAGACTTGGCTTGTAAGGTCAATGTGGTTAGTTCCTCAAAAGTCTGGGGTTTTCAGGCTGCTTGAGAAGACTGGCTTGGAGGGTCAGGTGCTTTGTAATTCAAGGTATTTGAATTAGTGGATTAAAGCCTTCTGAATGAAGGGATTGGATGTAGCCAAGTTAGTGGTGAACTAGGATAAATATATGTGTCAAATTATTTATGCTTTCATTGTTTGCTGCTTTCGAATCCAATTGCTTCTTATCTAACTAATTCATAAAAACCAACCAACCTTCATCAAATTAGCAAAAAGTTATCAACTTTGACAAACACAATTCAACTCCCCTTTCCGTGTTCGCACCTTCATAAATAAGAATTACAATAAAGATTCATGAATGATTCTTGATAAAACCCTTTCAATGGTGTTAGAATCAATCCCTCTGAATTTCTTTACTAGGTCACAAGTCTCCAAACTTCAAAATAGCCAAAAAGATACATAGAAAGTGAGAAAACACACTTTTATGCATTCTACAACGTGTCATGCGACATAACACGTGCCACGGAGGCTCCAACGCTTCTGGACACAAGCAGAATGTCGAAATACTGTAGAAATGCACCCTAGACGCACGTATTAGTGCTACAACGCACATAATCTGTTGTCTGACTTTGGCTGCATTTTTCTCTTCTTTTGAATCCGAATTTAGTTTTGGTGTCTTCATGAAAGTTGTAGCTATGGAATCTTAGCTTTCATTTTCACTTCTTTTGACTCCAATTGGACATCCATAACTCTATATATGGATAAATTACTCCACATAGGTCATGTTGATTTCTCACAAATACTCAGTACTGCATTAAAACAACGAAAACAACGGAAAAAAATCTCTGGTTAATCAAGGAAATAAGAACACAAACATTTCATTCAATATAAGAAATAAAATCGACAAACTATATCACATAACTCCTTAAATTAACTAATGATTAAAGGTATATAAGACTAAAAACAATGAAAAATATGCATATGATGAAGAACTATCAACTATTTTGCTTCTTTGAACTCCACACTTTGAAACCACCTTGATAAGGTAGCCACTTGTCCTCCAACACCTTGATGGTGCAGCCATTACCAACACGCCAATAAAATCCGTGTTTAATGACACAAATGGTTTGAAATATACTTCACCAAATGAAACTAGGTCGATGCCCCAATTTTCCCTTGAATATATGAGGTGAAGGGAAATATTTTTCCTTGATGCAATAAGAAACTAGAGAGTTTGGACGATTGATTAAATGCCATATCTTTTTTGCAAGGAGTGCCTCTTTAAAGGCCCGAAACGTTTGAAAACCAATACCACCCTCTTATTTCTTGGAGCAAATCATATTCCACTTCTTCCAATGTTTTTTCTTGTCGCACCCATTTCCACCCCACCAAAAATTGCATATTATCCGTTCAAGATTATCACACACACCCTTAGGTTGTAAGTAACAACTCATGAGATACGTCGGAATGGATTGCGCTACCGCTTTAATAAGAGTACTCTTTCCCACAAGAGAGAGAGAGACATATCTCTTTCCATCCTTTAAGTTTTTGTCAAACTCTTTCTATAATGTAAATGAAAATTTTCCTTTTTGATCTTCCAATACTCGTGGGCAACCCAAGATACATGGAATGCTTAGCTACAACCTTCATATGAAGGTGTTGTTCCACCTGACGTCGTTGATCCTCTGGGACTTTGCTGAAAATGATTTCAGATTTGTTTTGGTTTATAAGCTATAAATAGAAACGAAAGAAAAAAATTGTACAACATAGGCCTAAAAAGAATAAACATTGTGACATAACAAAAAGCTTCTGAAGCCAATGAACTCATGTTATTTGTTTAGGATGATGATGTTGCCGCAAAAACGCGCGACTTGCCGCTTCAACTTCTGAAGGAAGGAGAGGATCGTGAGACTGATTTCAACACTGTTGATCTCCCATTGCAAATCCTTGATGATTAGTTTCTACGTTGATAGAACAATCACTGTGCGTTACGAACATGAACATTTATAGATTTGTTCATGTAAGAATATGAGAGACAAATCTTAGATCTATTTCGACAATGACTTCTATCATTGCAACTATAAGGTTTGTTTTGCTGAATCGTTATTCCTCTATAATTGAAGAAAAATATTCTTCCAAAATCGAACACAAAACATGAGTCTTGTGCATCAGTTAAGGAAATCAAATCCATGCACTTGTTCATCTTCTCCACCAACAACTCAGTGTGAGTCGCATAAACATAATTCTTGTGAATCTTGGTGGCAACTTCAAAGCTCAAATTGTGTTTTTTGCTTGTAGCTTCTTCAATCATGTGTGATTCTTGCTCAGGAATTTTTTGTTCTCATTGATTGCAAGTTTGCATTTGTTGTTCTCATTGATTGCACATTTTCATAAATTGAATCATAGTCACATTGATCTTCATCGACGTCATTTGTGGAAGCATGTAGTGAATTTGAAGCTCTACAACTAAAGCTCGTGATATCATGTTACAAACCACGAGAACATAGAGAATTAGATTAATCTCATAAGAAAAGTAAGCATGAGAGATTAATGGATAATAAAAAAAAGTTTCATATTGAATAAAATAAATATGATAAAAATGTTTACAACTTAGTTCTTTATATAGTGCTTAAAAGAATATTAACTAACTACAGTTTTAACTAATTTTGTAGTTCTAACATCTAACTAACTAAAGTTGTAATAACCTGTCTGCCACAACCTTATCTATCCTATCTTTAGCTCGTCTTATTAAAAACTTTTTTGCATGCACAAGTGCTGCATGTGGTGCAATTCTAGCATCCAATTGAATATGATGTATTCCTTGCCATGATTTGTCCCTTTCATTAAAGACAATCTTCAACAAATAGTAAATCCTTTTTTTTTATAAGCAAGATGTATTAATAGAGACTACAAGGGGTAGTTGAACCTATTATAAGAAAAGAAAAGTTATTCAATGAGTAAACAAGACAAAGGATTGTTAATCCAACTATCAAAACTTAACACTACTAGATATTAGCGTTTTTTATGCGGAAATATATCCGTAGGTAATACATAAGGATCTTAGGAATATTTGTGCGGTGTCAGATTTCGAAGGTAAAGCGCAGGTAAAGTTTTTTTTTGCTGTAAATTTACATCCGACTATATTTCCGAGCAAAACTCACCTTTTTCTTAGGATTTATTTGTGGTAAAATTCCGCAGGAAACATTCGTAGCAAATTTTTATGTTTTTAATTTTATATAAATAAAGTAGTTTTTATTTTTATATAAATAAAGTAGAATTATTTTTTAAACAGATTAAAAAAAATAAGACAAGTTCCACATTTATGGATGACAATATAATCCGGACTTGCGGTATCCATCTGAATTTGTCTTGATTTGGAAGGGAAAATTCGTTTTGATTGAGTGTGGGTGTGAGTTTTCCCCGAAAATTAAAATTCGGAGCGAAGACTATTTACTATGTTGATATTCACTCTGCACCCGAACTCGCATCGCTAGTAATATTATTGTAATTTTTAAATATTATAGTATAGTATCTATTAAATTCACTGAATTAATAGTTTTGATAAATTTATCTATTCAATTTTGAACTCGATAATTAAATAAATTGCTTTCATAATTTAAATTATGACAAAATATGTTATTTCAAAATAAAATCAAAAGATAAAACTTAAAAATTTAATGATATTAAATTTAAAATATATTCAAACTAACTGACATGTTATTTAACTTTTGAAGATTTAGTTTGATGATATCAAAACAAATTATTTTTAAATTTAGTACAGAAGTCCCCAAAAATAAAATTATTATATTTTTTTGTAAAAAAATAAAGGAAAATCGTGTATAAACATTAAAATTATTCATTATTTTTTTTTTTTTTTATAAAAAATTGTATCAAAGAGCTATTTAAAAAAAATATATGTATCAATTGCATAACTCCTAACAATTTTGGCCTAACTCGTAAAATAAATTATTCATTACAATAGTAAGATACCGCAGTTGTATTCATTAAGTATTCTTCTCCCCTTCGCATTTCAACTCACCACCGTCACACCTCGTCGCCGCATCTTAACTCACCACCGTCACACCTCGCCGCCATCGAATCTTAACCGCTTTACGTTGCATCTCAACTTCGTTGTCATCGTAACCTCGTTGCCATCCTAAGTATTGCGCGCCACTATTTTATTTAAGTTTTGTTTCTCGCCATTTTTCATTATTCTCGTTTCATTATTCATTTTCGTGAACTACAGTGACTTACGGTTTTAATTTTCTTCTGCTTTAGTGTTTTTGTGTGTTGTTTTCTTTGAGCATTTTATATTTGCAAATTGCTTTAGTTGCAGAATAGGTGTTTTTCTGATATTGGAGTCTATTGTCAAGTTGAAGGTGCCAAAGAATTCTAACATTGTCGCCATTGCTACTTGCATAGAGGTATTGAAGCTGATTCAAATGTCCCTATCAATTATTATTGCCATTGCTAAATTCACGTATGGTAATTCATGGTAAAGTTGTGGCAATAAACTAGATGATAATAGTATACATATGATTCTGAGTCCTTAATCAATTATTAGTCATGAAAAAAATTCGAGTGAAAGGAAAAGAATAATAAGAGAGCTTAAATAATAATTCGGCATTGTAGTAGAGTACTACTAGTGTGACTGCCCAATAAAGAGTAACCCTTTGATTCATTGTATATTAGATAAACCAGTTTGATAACTATATGTGATTTTTTATGCTTCATAGAATTGCTAAGCATTTTTTCTACTAAATTCTAATGAATACTCAGATGTTTTGTTTCTAAAAGACTTCTTCATGGGAAAGCATTCATGTGTGCAAAGTAGTTTGAGTGAGCGTTTGAATTTGAATTTTGGGTCTGTCCTTTATTCTGCATTTTAATGTGAGTGCTGGAGTGTTGATGTAGAGAATAAACCAAACTGTTTAACCCAATTTCAATAATTTGGCAGGTGTTTTTCCACTTTGTTGTTTGGTTTAGCTTGGTTTTGTTGGACTTTCAGGTACAGGCTAATGTTTGTCTAGTACTACTTTATTTATTTGCAAGGTTTTTGGTTAGTATAAGATAGTCCGGTGAAAATTTTCAAATGTGTTGTTTAATTGTCTCACAACATGCTTCAAAATGTAGGTTTATACAAATGTTAATATATGTGGTTTTTTGTGGTGTTCTTTTAGTTCAATAGGATAGTTGTGAAAAAAACCTTTTGGAGTTTTGTTCTACTTTTGGTGCATACAACTGCTCTTAGTTCTATTAAGAGCTAAGATGGTATTTCCTCTTTTTCTCTAAATATTGATTGAAGAGCAAATTTTTTTATTCATAATTGATGTTCTTTGTGTCTTGCCTATGGCAATGGTTATACTAATAATACTAGTGACTCTGGTTTCATTCAACAAAGAGTGCAACCAATGAGCTAAACTTCATTCATAGCATGAATTCCTTTTTAAATTTGGGATATATACATTTGCAATTATGTTTAGGAATCAAAATGACAGAATCACCATCATTGTTCAATTCAGCTCATAGTTTATGTTCAAGTCATTAGTTTTCCCTTGTTGCAGTTTTGAACAAATACTTTATGTATCAAATTTATTTAACTGGGTATTTCTTTTACTAATAATATCTATAAATAACTATATATCTATAATCTATAACTATATGTAATGACAATAATAGCACTTTTTATTTGACTATTTTTGTTCAAAACTCAAATCAGTCAAAAAGTTCAAAACTCAGTCAAAACAATGTTTTCCTCTTTTTTTTGTTTAAATTGCAGATACGGTGTTTTCCTGAGATTGGAGTTTATTGTCAAGTTGAAGAAAGCCAAAGAGTTCTGACATTGTTGCCATTGCTAATTGCATCGAAGTATTTTCCATCAAATGTTATTAAACCAATCTTGTACTCTAATATATAGTTATATATTTCCTCTTAAACCAAAACAGTGGCCATAATAGTAAAGTACAATACCTGATAAACTACGAATATTGAAATCAGTTTTAGATCGGTGTTGTGTCAAGAACATATACAGGTATACATATAATAATACCCTTGGAAATTAAATATATCATAAAAGTGGAACATTTTAGGAATTTTTATTGATATTCAATTAAGTCTAGGATTATTGACATTCTTAAATGTAAGAATAATGCTGCTGTTTGGTCTAAACTAAGAGTGGCTGTAAATTGAAAGTTTACTTTGTAGGATTGTTAGATATAGTTCATAATATCAAAGACTCAATGTGTACAGGAAATGGGAGTTCCTGCACATCGGACATGGAACTTACATTTTATTGATGTTTTATTTTATTATTAAGTTACACTACATAATTTTATATATTTCTTTTTTATATAGGTTTGATCAACACAAATTAGTAGTTTCAACAATTGCTAGTATCATACGTTCTAGTTTGGAAGAGGGAAAACCATCATGGAAAAAGTAAAGTAGAGATAAACGAAACAATTTGTTCGACTTGTTTAAAGTAATATTAATACATTCAAATTATTTTCTACCAACCGTAACTTATTTCCTACATTCAACTTTATTTGCTCTGCTTAGGCATCATATCACTACTAAATGAATGTGTATATCTCAGCACTCATTTGAAATAAGGAAAATACTACAGTAGCAATAGAATGTTCATTATAGAAAAATGATGTCAATTACTAATTATAGAGTATAGACAATGAAAACTTATGAAGTGAATATCTGTATATTGTGCCATCATACAACTCAGAAGCCATTAATCAGCATCATGTGATGAATGGCTTTGAATCATGAAATAGATGCATGAATCAGTGCAACTTGTTGTTTATGAGTGTTTTGTTATTTTATGTTGTTTTTCTTTCACCTATTCACATCAAAGAAATTAAAAAGTGAAATAAGCTTAAATTATCAAGTAGAAAGAAACTATAGGAGTACTATTGTGTACATTAGTTAATTATTTTGAAACAGAGGCTTCGCACACTCATTCACCTAGTCATGTTACAAATGTTCACGTTGTTTACTAATAACATATAGAACCTTTTTTATCTGTACTTTCGTTATGTTTTCATTTTGACTTGTGACATATAACTTAATCTTTTATTTTGTTTTGTGAGACATAACTTAACCTTTTATTTTGTTTTGTGAGACACATGGATATGTTGTTTTGCCAATTCCTAATTTAAAATTATTAAATCAGGCACTATGCATAATTTATGTCAAATTTTAACTTTAAGTCATCAACCAACTAGTTAGCTTGCTCATAAAACTTTTCTCAATGTTATCTGTTTGGTTGATTAATTAGTTAGTTCATGTATTGTGTGGTTTTTAATTTCTCTCCTAGCTAGATTCCTAGACTAATGTGTGTAAGGTATTGTTTATGTTATTCCCACTACTTTTGTCTTTTCCATTATAGAAAAGGTTTGGCCCCAAATTTAAACGACATGGGCATGACACAACTTTGAAAAAAGGAGTGCAACTAAGATGTCACAACTAATGCAAGATGCACGTAAAGATTTAGAAAATAAGCCAACTTGGATGGGAGAGAAAATGTGGGAACAATTGAAGGCAATTTGGAATTCCTCTAATTTCCAAAAAAAAATCTGAGATAAATAAAAGAAATCGCAATTCTATGGATGGTGTATCTCTTCACACTGGCGAATCAATTCCTCATCGGGTGCTTTGGAAAAGAATGGTATTGTTACTTTTCTATTTTATATTTTATATTTAAAAATTAATGAAATTAAGATATACTTTTTTTTACAGAAGGAGACGAAAGTGGAAGATCCAACATTTAGTGACTTTTATTTTCGTACATATCGTACTAAAGATAAAAACTGGATCGGTATTCATGCCGAATCTACTTACGTAAGCTCATCATTTTAAGTATTATGTACTACGTGTGTTCCAAAAATTAGTTAATAATTTTGATTATATGAAAACATTTATGCCTCAAATTTTCTATTTTCTTGCAGGAGAAATTTGCCAACAATGCATTCTGATTCAGAGATTAATTTAGAGGTTGATGCTTTGAGAAGTCAAATTCATGCTTTGAATGAATCATTGCAAAAACAGGAGCAAAAAAAATTGTTGATGAAGCAAAAAAGAGATGGTCGAGACCAACAAAAATTTAACTTTTCTCATACAACTTTCAAAGATAAACTCCAAACCTTAGTGCGATGAAGTAATCTACAACTTGTTCGATACACAATATTATTTAGATCCACATAATAGGTAGCCTAAAAGTTCAAAAATATGTATTTTTTGAATAACATTTTGCTCTCATTTAACCAGTGGTATGATCCATTTGGTTAGGCCATAAGATATCTCCTAAGTTCAAATAGGAGAACACCTTAGAGTTTATTTACTTTATGAAAATATATGATCCATTTGGTTAGGCCATAAGAGATCTCCTAAGTACAAATAGGAGAACACCTTAGAGTTTATTTACTTTATGAAAATATATGATCCATTTGGTTAGGCCATAAATCCTAAGTACAAATAGGAGAACACCTTAGAGTTTATTTACTTTATGAAAATATTTTTTGTTTTTATTTATTAAACTTTGTGTTAATTTTAGTTGTTAATAAGAAGGTAATAGAGTCTTTTGAAGTAAATAATTGTATAAAATTCTAGAAACAATGAAAATATAAAAAATCTGTTTTTATTAATTTTAGAAATGTATTTTCATTCACTAATATTTCATGTTCTTTATGTGATAATGATTCAGTTAAAGAATATCTTATAAAGGTAAATTAACACACATTTTAAAAAATAAAAACATAAAATAATTAAATATAAATAATATTTATTATTATTTTTTTACAGAAATAATATTTATTATATTTAATAAATATTTTCAATATTTATTATTATATTTTCAATAAGTCGTACTTTGTGTTAGATCATGAATGAATTCGCTAATATTTTCAATAATTTAAACATATTAATCTATATCAATTTTTAATATTTATTATTGTAAAATATAATTTTAATAGAATGTCATATAAAATTAAATTCTTTGAAAAGTATCTCAATAGAACTTAGTGTGATTGGTATATTTTTCTATTAAACTGGATAGGCTTAAGTGATAAGACAAAAACTTGCTAGAGTAAGCATTGACTTAGCTAGCCTTTAAGTAGAGTTAGTTTTTGAGTTTTTTAGCTTTCTTCACTTGGTTGTTATGATAGAAACGGTTACAACTGTCTATATTATTGCTCACTCAATTGGTTGTTTTAAGTTTCTGTTATGCCTAAAGAAAATACTGCACGATTTTCTTACTTATAAATTGGACAGGCTTTTGGATGTGCATAGTAACTCTTGGGAGGATTATGTTGATGTAGTTTCTTACATTAATCAGTAGTAATTATGTTCGTTTTTGTTGTTTTTTCGTGCTATAATATCCTGTTATTACTGCAAATTATATGGAGTTAAGATGGCATTTATTTATCTCTGTATGCTATGGTATCCTGCTTTCATAATTAGTATTTTGAAACTTAATACTTTTTGTATGTAATGATACTGTTTTCATATCAACAGGGTCTTTAAGACATTGGAGAAACCTATATTGCAAAAGCAAAGGCCGTTGTTGAGGTTTAAATTAGCTCCATTTTGGTTCTTTGAGTGCCCCATGGCTGTTACATGTAGGGTAGTAGTTGAGCACTTTAGTGGAGTCATTAAAATCTGGACGGTCATTCACTTGGTTAAGACATCGGATCACCAGTTCTGTTGATTTGGTTTATATTAAAAAATTTAAAAATATTTATGATTTAAATTTCATAATTATTTAACTAAATACTTATTATATTTAAATAAATATTAATCAAATATTTTTAACTTTACTGTAATAAACATTTATAGACACAAATGTACTAAGAAAATGTATATTTATACAAGTATTATGATAAAAAATAAATTAAATAGTAATATAGTATTTATAAAATATATTTATATCATAATTTTATTGAAGTCTTTTAAGTAATTAAATTATATATTTAAACTAACAATGTGCATAAAGAGATGGTTTATTATTATTATTATTATTATTATTATTATTATTATTATTATTATTAAAATGTTGGTGAAGTTTCAATTAAACGTAAATGTTAAGGCATTCATTAAAGAGAGAATTATTCAAATGAAATCTTACCAAAAGGGAGAAAATAACTTAATACAAAAGTGAATCACTTAAACATCGAAACACTTAACGATTATAATTAAATAAGCTAATTAAACAGAAATGGGAAAACAAATCCAAGTAACAAAGAAGAAGCAAGACCGTAACTGGAGGCAAAGAAACTAAAACTCCTAATATAACCAGAAGTGGCGTTGGATTGGGTATAGATTTGTTGAATGTTTTGGATATCTGAAAGTGTTAATTGCACCTTACTTTGTTGTGATGGCAATATGGTAGGATACATAACAGACTCCTCGTCATAAGAGTGATCAAGTCCAAGCAGATGACCTATTTGATGCATTGCCACAGTCTCGAAGTCAATTTGCCACGACCAAAGGTGCTCATCATTTGGTAACACCCAGGACGTTGAACCGTCAAAACGTATCTCACCTGACTTTCTTTGAGAATTTTGTTGCAAACGAATCAAACTGTCCCCAACAATATCCTCAATTCCATCGCTTAAATAGTAGAACCCTAACTTTATGTCAGCATCATCGTACTTTGTCTCCTTGAAATTCATTACCTTTGTGGCCTTTGACCATCTCGTTAACGCATTTCTCAACACTATCATCTTTTCCAATGAGATTTCACTCTCTGGAAGAAAACCATAGGAAAGATTTTTCGTTCCTTTAGGGAACCATTTATTCCCTTTCGGCCACGATACATTAGTTGTATCAAAGCCATTGTTGAGATTCAAATCAGGGACACCACATCGTGGAAATGAAATATGTTTTAAAATCTCGTCGTTTATGTTGCCGGTTACTTTAAGATTGTAATTTTGTTGGTAGGTTTTAATAGCTGATATTGTTTCTTTGTCTAAAACATTGTTGAACGACTCTGCAGCTTGTTTGAAGTAGCCGAAATCGTACAAATATTTTTTGATTTGAGATAGGTTTGGAATCTCTGTCGATGATAATTGTGAATCTAATGGAGGAGAGGACTCTTGTTTGCTCTTGTCTAATTTGTTTTTCCATGCATTTTCTTTCATTATTGGTTTGCCAAAAGATAGAGAGAATAGAGAGATATAAGCTGAATGGGTTGTGTTGGGAATGATAAGGAGAAGGATTAACAGAAATTCAAATAGATATGATATCATCATATGAACTAAATTCTAGATAAGAGGGTGAGTGAACATGTAGAACTAATATATAGATTGATGAGTTAAGCTGAGGATTGGTTGTTTGGTTAATTATAACTAATTGTCAATTCGTTGATGGGTTGTGCCGGTAAGAATACGTGGTCGATTTTATTAATTTATTATATCCACTTTATAATGATACCAAGCGACAAAATGAAGTGTTAGATAAAACTATTAATAAAGACTTTCTTTATCTTATTGTGACAGGTCATCTAATATTGTACAATTTCATTCAAATATTGATATTTCACTAAAAATCTGGCACATCTAAAAGAAGGTACTCTTTCATCCTCCCTCTTCCATCCTCCTTATTATTTCACTTTTAATTTGCTTTAACACACATTTAACTACTATTATTACTGTTTAGCATACAACATTATGTATAACTATTCATGTGTCATGAGTTACAAATTAAAGTACAATCAATATTAGTTACTCAACACTCCAACATCATTATTGGTAATAATTTTTCTATGGTTTTAACTTTAATTAATATATTGGCCCTTTTATATGTTTCTCAAGAAATTTATAAATGACCACAATTTGTGAAAATTATTCTGTATCATATATTATTTATGTTTATTTAGAAATTGGAAGACAATGACACATATAATTTTTGAAAATTATTCTGTATCATATATTGTTTAAATGGTAAATTAAAAAATTATTTGTTGTTTTTTTACAGAGATGTTTTATATTGTCAAAATTTTGGAGAAAAGGACAAGTCTAAGATGAAGTGTTTCATATGCAAGAAAGAAGGGCATTTCAAGAAAGAATGCCCAGATTAGAAAGGAAAGAAAGGATCAAATAGTGATGATGATTATGGAAATGCTTCAATAGTCTTTGAAGGATATTAAAGCACATAAGTTCTTATGGCAAATTCAACTGAAATCTTGGAGGATGACTAGGTTATTGACTCAGGGTGTTCATTTCACATGACCTCAAATAGAGATTCGCTCATTGACTACAAAGAAACTGATGGAGGCAAGGTGATCATGGGTAACAAATCATCCTGCAAGGTAGTTGGAGTTGGCTCAATCAAGTTGAAGTTGGAAGGTGGAACTATGAAGATTTTATCAAAAGTCAGACATGTTCCAGAGCTGAAAAGGAACTTAATCTCTCTAGGAATACTGGAAGAAGATGGCTGCTCATACAAAGTAGAGAAAGGTACTCTAAAAGTGGTAAAAGGATCATTGGTTATCATGAAAGGGATCATGGTATCTATCTTCTCAATGGTCAAGCAGTGACAGGAATGGCAGCTGTGGCAGTCCAAGCATCAAGCAAAACCAACTTGTGGCATCAAAGGCTGGGACATGTAAGTCTAAGAGGAATAAAGGTTCTGGATAGACAAGGCATGTTGGGTGGTGACAAGATTGGTGATCATGAATTTTATGAGCACTGTGTATGGAAAAATGCATATAGTCAAGTTGTCTACAGGAAAACATTGCTCAAAAGGAATTCTAGAATATGTTCAAAGTGATCTATGGGGCCCTGCCAAAATTCCTTCAATGGAGGTAACAAGTATTTCATTACATTTCTTGATGACTATAGTAGAAAAGTATGGATATACATGTTAAAAATAGGACTGAAAAAAGAATTAAAACTCTAAGGATAGACAATGGTCTTGAATTTTTCAGTGAGGAGTTCACTAGTTATTGCAAAAATCATGGTGTGAACATACATAGGACTGTAAGGAACACAACTCAGCAAAATGAAGTAGCTTAAATGATGGATAGAACATTGTTTGAAAGAATGAGATGCATTCTGTCAAATGCAGGTATGCCTGCACAGTTTTGGGGAGAAGCTGTCCATATAGTTTGTTATTTGATAAATTTGAGTCCTTCAACTGCAATTGAACTCAAAACTCTTCAAGAAATGTGGACTAGACATGCTACTAATTACAATCACCTAAAAGTATTTGGGTGTGTTGCATACTATCATGTAAATAAAGGGAAGTTAGTTCCTAGAGCCAAGAAAGGGTACTTTGTTGGATATCCAAGTGGTGTAAAACGTTATAGTGTCCTAAAAATAGGAAATGTATCATCAACAGAGACTTTAAGTTTCATGAGGCTGATCTATATAAGTTCTTAACCAAGGCTGCTAATAAAAGCTCACATCAAACTAAAGTTGAGAAGTTTGATCGTGAGGTGGAGCAAGCTACAAAAAACGAGAAAGAACAACAAAAACCAAGAACGTTCTTGGTTTCAAAATAACAACAGACTCAACAAGACAAAATTGATACAAACTTACCTGAAGATGCTATGTTTCCAAAACATGACAATCCAACAGAACAAGAATTGGATGACTATAACCTCATCAAGGACAGAGAAAGAAGAACATCAAAACCCCCTCAAAGATATGGTTATGCAGACATGGTCAGTTATGCATTACATGCCGCTGAAGAAATCATACAAGAAGATCCCAGGAACTATTATGAAGCTCTCAGGTCTCAAGACAAAGACAAATGGTTTTTAGCTATGACTGAGGAGCTGAACTCACTAGAGAAGAACAACACTTGGAAACTCATACCTAAGCCTATCAACTCCAGAATTGTAGGCAACAAGTGATCTTCAAGAGGAAGGAAGGAATTCCAAAAGTAGAACTATCTAGGTTCAAAGCTAGACTAGTAGTCAAGGGATTCATTCAAAAGGAAGGGGTGGACTAGAATAAAATCTTTTCTCTTGTAGTCAAACATGCATCTATAAGAATAATTCTAGCCATGGCAGCACACTTGGACATGGAATTGAAACAGATGGATGTTAAAACAGCCTTTCTCCATGGTGATTTGAATGAAACAATCTTAATGCAACAACCAGATGGCTTTAGGACTCAAGGAAAGGAGGACTAGGTCTACCTGCTAAATAGGTCACTCTATGGTCTAAAGCAATCACCAAGACAATGGTATTTGAGGTTTGATTCATTCATGCTTAGTCAAAGTTATGCTAGAAGTAGTTTTGATAGTTGTGTGTATTATAAATAAGTATCATCAAGAACATCTAAAAGTATGAAAGAAATAAAAAAAATTGAATAGCCAGTTGAAGAAAGAATTTGAGATGAAAGACTTGGGGCTAGCCAAGAGAATTCTAGGAATGGAAATCATCAGAATTAGAGAGCATGGAAAACTGATAATTTCCCAAGAGAGCTACCTTGGAAAAGTCCTAAATAGGTTCAATATGAGTGAATCAAAGGATGTCAGCTCTCCACTTGCAGCTCACTTCAAACTTTCTTCAGCCATGTCACCAAAACAAACCAGGAAATAGAAGACATGAAGAAAATACCATATACTAGTGCCATAGGAAGCATCATGTAAACTATGGTTTGCTCAAGGCCAGACATTTCTCATGCTATAAGTGTCACAAGAAAATTTATGGGAAATCCAGGGATGAGCCATTGGCAAACTGTCAAATGGATTCTAAGGTACCTAAAAGGAACTCAAAGCTTGTGTTTGGTATACAGCAAAAGTTCAGAACCATCAAAACTAGTGTTCAACAACATAGTTAGTTGGAAAGTTGATCTTCAGCACATAGTGGCATTATCAACAACAAAAGCTGAATATGTTACTCTTGCTAAAATTGTGAAAGAATGAATTTGGCTAAAATGATTAATCACTAAACTTGGAGTCAAACAAGAGTCTGTTTGCAGAAATAGTGACAGCCAAAGTGCCATTCATTTGAGTAAAAATCAAATGTATCATGAAAAAACCAAGCATATAGACATCAGGCTACATTTCATCAAAGATGTCATTGAAAGTGGTGAGATAAATGTGGCAAAGGTGCACACAAGTGACAATCCAGATGACATGTTTACAAAACCTGTCACACTTAGCAAATCAGACATTGTTTGAATATGCTGCAAATCAAGTCCAAATATTGAGATAGAGGACTAAGGGGAACTGAGATAGAGTCCAAAAACCTGTCACACTTCTCATTTGGTACCAAGTGGAGAAATGTTATAAGTGGTACTCAATTAAAAGACTTTGGAGCTCAACATATAATGGTTACTTACAAATGAAGCAATCTGTTGTGGGCTTTAGTTTTCAGTTAATTAGTTGTAAATAATTTTCTAAATCACTTCTGAATTGTAACCAACTAGTATATAAGCCCCATTGTAATGTTGAAGGGTAGAATAAGGCAACATTCAGTTTTGTAGATTGTGCATAAAACTAACATCAAAGAGTGTAGAAACTATTGTAATCATTTCATCTCATATTAGTGATAATTCGAAAGTCGGATCCAAACCTCTAGACGTAGGAGTTTATCTTTGAACTGGGTTAACAATTGTGTGTGCTAATTTTAGCATTGCAAGGCTTAATTCAGATTTTGTTCCAATTGCTGAAAATATGAAACCAAGAACGTTCTTGGTCGAGTGATTGATCAATCTTTGTTTTTACTTTTGACATGTCCTCTTATCTTTCTGGTTTGGAAAGATAGGCTTCATCAAGTTTTAATTCATTATCAAGATTCAGTTCATCATTCATTGGTTTATCAACTTGATCAAAGAAGAAAGGAAATTAACAAACATACACATATATTTTTTACATAATACTCTTTTTGTTCTATTTTCTCGTAATCTTTAATGAATGAAATGTGATATAAGACATTAAATTATAAATCGGTTGATCAAACATTTTAATATTTTTTTTATTAGTTTCAAATCCTATTCATTTATTAAAATATAAATAAAATTTTAACGATAATAATTCAATGGGTAAAATTTAATATATGGATTAGTTGCAATTACGAGATGTGTGCACTTTAGAGTAGTGGTACCTGGGAATTGGTTCCTTTACCATCTCGAAAGTCTTTAGTAGGGTGTCATTGGCTTTATACGGTGAAAGTTGGTCCTGATGGTAAGATTGATCCTTTTAAAGCTCGTTTGGTGGCAAAAGAGTACGCTCAAATTTTTGGCCTCGATTACAGTGATACTTTCTCACCTGTGGCTAAAATGGCCTCTGTTAGACTACTCCTCTCTATTGTCAGCACCAACTTGACATTAAAAATGCCTTTCTGCATGGTGACCTTGAAGAAGAAGTGTATATGGAGCAACCACCTGGGTTTGTTGCTCAAGAGGAGTCCTATACCATGGTTTGTCGACTTCACAAGTCTCTCTATGGTGTTAAACAGTCTCCTCGAGCTTGGTTTGACAGATTTAGCACAGTAGTGCCATAATTTGGTATGATTCGAAGTGAAGTTGACCATTCTCTTTTCTATCACCACTCAACCCAAGGGTGCATTTACTGGATTGTCTATGTAGATGATATTGTTATAATTGGTAGTGATCAGCAGGGCATACTTCAATTGAAACAACATTTATCTCATCAATTTCAAACAAAAGATCTTGGCAAGCTCCGCTACTTCTTGGGTATTGAGGTAGCCCAGTCTAAGGATGACTTACTAATTTCACAAAGGAAATATGCCATGGATATTCTTGAAGAGACATGTTTATTGAATGCCAAACCAGTTGACACTCTTATGGATCCAAATGTTAAACTTCTACCTAATCATGGGGAGCCATTTTTAGATTAAGGGAAATACAGAAGATTGCTTGGTAAATTAAACTACCTTACAGTCACCCGTCCAGATATTTCTTTTGCAGTCAGTGTGGTAAGCCAATTCTTAAACTCTCATTGTCAAGAACATTGGGATACTGTGATACGAATCTTGAAATACATTAAAGATGCTCCAGGAAATGGTCTAATTTATGAAAACAGAGGACACTCAGATAGTTGGTTGTTTAGATGCCGATTGGGCAGGCTCACCCAATGATAGGCGATCCACTTCTAGGTATTGTGTAGTTGTTGGAGGAAACTTAATTTCTTGGAAGAGTAAGAAACAAAGTGTAATTGCAAGATCTAGCGCTAAAGCTGAATACATGGCTATAACATTAGTGATTTGTGAGCTCATTTGGTTGAAACAGTGACTTGTGAGCTCAAATAGTTATTCAAAGAGTTAATCAAGCAGCATTGCACATTGCCTCTAATTTGGTTTTTCATGAGAGGACCAAACATATCGAGGTAGATTGTCACTTTGTAAGGGAGAAGATCGAATCAGGCGACATCACCACTAGCTTTGTTAATTCAATTATCAATTAGCAGATGTATTCACTAAGTCCCTGAGAGGTCCTCGAATCAGTTATATATGTAACAAGCTTCGTGCATATGATTTATATGCTCCAGCTTGAGGGGGAGTGTTGAAAATATATTTATATTTATTACATTTCATGTAAATAGGGATAATATCTCCCATATTTATTTTTGTATTTATTACCTTGAACCTATATAAAACCAACTCCGTTGTGTAGTTCAAACACACGGTTTCACCATATGTCTCTCATTTTCTCTTATTCAATAGTTACGAAGTTCATGTGGCAGCTTACTCAACTATAAATATTATGTGAAGACCATGTGAAGTGGGTCTGATGTATATGTATGTTTGTATTATGTATATATGTAATGGACAGATTTTTTGGCTGAGAGGTTATTTATAATTTTTAATCATTAACTAGCTCTTCAAACTTGGTATATGCTGTAAAATATGTAATGTAGATGGATTGCTAGAATCAATAAGAACTGGGTTTGAAGCATATTATTTTCAAGTTTGATGCAAAAGCAATAATCAATAGCATTAAGTCATATTATGAGAATCTTTCGGAGTATGGTTTTATCATTTTTGCCTGTAAGGCGTCTTTTAGGAATAGACAAAATTGCTGAGTAGCATTTGTAAAGCAACAAATGAATAATGTTCTTCATGCTCTTGCAAGTTGCAACGGTGGTTGTATAATTTATATGCCTCTGATTATGTTCCTAACTTTATTGATCGTATATTATCTTATCTATATTGTAATAAAATGACTTTTCGTATCATACAAAAGTAAATAAAAAAATTATTGTTCGGTCTATTATAAACTGTAAAAAATAAAAAACATATTTAAGTCTATTTCTTTTAAGATTTGTTTGGCTCAATGAATGGGAGGAGAGGCAGGCGAGATGAGAAACTTTATATATGTGTTATGTTTGGTTCAATGAGGGAAGAAATTCTAATAGATTAAATTAGATGTGTTATTTTGCTTTTTAACAAATATAGTATTTAAATAATAATATTTTTAATAAAAATAAAAATATTTAGGTAAAAGTACATCTTTAATTTTTGTGTAACTACTTTAAGTTTATTTTTTTCCAATTCGGTCCTTTAAATTGTATTCGTTTGCATCATTAGTCTTTAAAATATATTAAATTAAGCATGTAATCCTTTATTGTCATTAAATGTTAAGATCTAATTAAAACATCGCAAAAAATTGAATGTTCAAGCTACCTTTTATGTGAAGGAAGTTAAAGACATTGATTACGTGGATAGACATTTATTACTTTATTTTTAAGTTTATATGTGAGTTTAAATTGTTGTAGAGAAAATCAAAAAATATATATCATTAATGAGATTTGATGAATATTTTTTGAATGATTAATATGAGGACATATTTTTGCAGCATTTGATAGATTTCAAATTATCATAAGTTTTCAATTGAATTAATTGTTGTTGAAATTGAGATAAATGACTAATGGAATGTAATTAAATAATCAAATCGGGATAAAATAAATTTAAAAGACATAAGCAAAAATTCAATTAAATTTAAAGGACTATAAATCTATTTTTACCATATTTTTAAGTAAATTTTAAATAAATATTTTATCTATTTCAATATTTTTCACTCTTAAAGAGAGCTAAAATTGATTCACAAGATATTTTGCCCCCTAAGTTCCCTAAAAAAAAAAATAACCACACAATTAAGTTTAAGATAATTTCTGTCATATATCCATTCCTTTTCAATTAAATAGACTCTTACAAATGTCATAACTCAACTGACAAATGTCAATATTGTTAAGTTATAATGAATTGTTCGTAAGTTAACTATGGTGGAATTTACAATCTTTTTAAAATAAAATAAAAAACCTTTATAAAAAATAACGAGTCGAAAGTTACAAATTACAACGTAGTAATTACTATTTTGGTCATCAAATTAATTATCATCAATCAATTTAATAATATTTTTGATAAAAAATTTAATTATTTTCAAACTTAGCAGCATAACTTTAAATCTCTTATATATCTACCGATGCATGCAATGCATGAGAGGACAAGAAGACATTGTTTTAATATAGTTTAAATATTTCTTTGGTCTTTGCAAATATGCTTCATTTTGATTTTATTCCCTGTAATTTTGTTTTTTTGATTTAAACATTTGCAAATTATAACAAGTTTTAAAAATGTCCTTTATGAATCTTTTTTAGTAAAAAAATGATGACATGACTAATTTTGGATGAAGTGAAGCATGATGACTGTGTAATTGTTGTTGACTAGACAATATTTAATATTTAAAATTAAAATTCATTTTATTAACTCATTTAATTATAACTTAAAACTAATTAATTAATCAATAAATCAATTAAATAATAAAAACTCAATAATTGTCATCTTCAAACCACTACAAGAAAAAAATTGGTTTGCAGCGGTAGTAAGAGACCCCCTGCGACGGTTATAACCACTGCAAATGGACGATTGCGACGGTTCTTCAACTGTCGTAGATTTGTGCGTCGCGAGGCCACTTGCGACGATTGGAAATACTGTCATTCCAACTGTCAGCAACGTTTGCGACGGTTCTTAACCGCCTCGAAAATCGTCGCTAAACACACTCAAATTTATTTGTTCCTAAAACATTGCGACAGTAATCAACCATCGCGATATTCATTTTGAGACAGTTTGAACCATCGCAAGCCTAATAATTTAAAATAAAAAAATATGATACAATTTTTTTCCTATTTTTTTATTAATTAAAATAAAAAATATTCATAAATATGATCCACTCAATTTAAATACACAATTATATAATTATTGTAACTAATTCCAATTTATATAATTTTTTCAAAAGTAATAACACCAATTCATACATTAAAGTTAACGAAAATAATAAATAAAGTAGTTTAAATATTCAAAACATTAGTGGAGTGGCTAAACATACAAAACAACTCCATCAAACATAGAAGTTTCACAACATATCTAATTAGTCCCTAATGATGTTTCTCCACGATCATCAGGTTGGTAGCTAGACTCAGATGAATGTTTACCATCTATTGGTGATTCTATGTCTGTTGCGTGAAAAAAAAAGTATATATTAACCTCAATTAATCTAGATAAATATTGTCAAATACCAATTAACTAAATTTCTCATATAGCTAGAAGCAATCATTACACAACTGATATTTTTAACCAAGGAGAAATAGTTCCCACATTATTTTTTAAACAGGTTTGCCAAGAAAACAATTTTAATTGTTTTTCTCTAGAATTTTGCATTTGCAACAAGAAAGCAATTTGATCCTTCATTCAGAATCCCTTTTCTTAAGCCTATCGATTTCAGATTGCATTTTCTCCATCTTATCATTAGCTTCAGAGGAAGACATTGATCTTACAGAGTGAGAAGTAGATCTAGTGATTTGAGACGGTGTTATTCCAAGTCCCATACAACGAACATATCTAGGATGTTCTTTTCCAAACACATTCACAAATGCTTCATTTGGAGAATGAGTCTTCCCAATTTCAGCTTGCAATTGTTTCTGGACAATCAAATGAAGCAGACTAATTTCCTCTTTGTAACGGAAAGGTCTGAAATACTCAACCATTTCGACAGAAAACACCATGTAGTACATTCAAGTTTGTGTTGCAAAAGAACAATCTATTTGATATCATCTAAGACAATAAATAGATGAACTATATTGGTACAAGCACCAAAACTAACTACATCCAACCATAATACACCTAACAAAACCTCTGTAACAGTTGCATCTTTAATTTATAAAGTAGTCAACAAGAAATACTGACAATCACATAACATTTCAATTCTTTACGCTTACATATTTTTTCTTGGCCTCGTCATTGGCAAATGACCCATCAGCCTTTTTATGACAAATAGAATGCATTTTACCCCTTCTGTATTTTCAACCATCTCTCAGTTCCTACAAGTAAACACATATAATAAGTACTTGTTCAACTAAGTTTGCAATCAACTAAGTATGAATCCTACCAACTCATATCTCTTCCTAGCAAGCGTCTTAGAGCCTAATGTATGAAGGATCATTAGCTTTTATCTATTTGCAGCATTTTTATCAGCCTTTCCCTACAATGATAACAAATGACATCAGAAAACATAATGGTAAAAAACAAATGACAACGCAACAGAAGAATGATTACCATTGTTTCTTCCTTACGCCTATATTAAACAAAAATAGTCCAATGGTCTTGGTTAATAGAACGTGGATAATTTTGTAGGTTTTCCTCCAAAGAAAGATCCCACTTATAAAATTTCTTACACAACCTACATCGTGCATCTCGCTATTTCTTTCCAAGGCTCGTAAGGATATATTTTTTGTTGTCTTCACCGTCAACAACAAATTTTGAGTAATATAATAATAATAAAAAGTTTGTTAACAATCAAAACAATAAATAAAAAATATTCAGTTGTTTATCATTAATACCTTTATTTTATCCCTAAAAAAGTTAGTTTTCAGTTGTCGTACATTATAGGAAAATCCTTAAATTTCCTTGCAATTTCACCCAAAAAACCGCCTAACAAACCAGCAGTTGACCCTACCGGTTGCCCATCTGAATTCCATCTAGTTATTATCCTGCTAACATTAGGAGGAGCTTCAAGCACGTCAGATACCTTTAAGCGTGTCTTTGAAATATGTTATGCCTCATCTAACACATAATTCAACGAAATATGTCATTCCTCAACCATGTAAAACAATTAAATTATATAAATATAATTAGACATTAGATAACATACTAATAACTTCTACATCCCAATATGTAGAATTCCTTTTTGAGAAATTTCTGGCTCATCTTGCACCACATCTTTAGAGTGAGAGGATGTCTCTTTGAAAGGTGTTGGTTTTGTCGCTTGCACTGCAGTTGGTGGTTTTGTCACCGAAGAAGGACGTGGTTCTATCGTTTGAACTACTGGCAGTGTTAACGCATGAGAAGGTGGTGATTTTGTCGCTTGTACTGTAGTTGGTGGTGTTGTCCCCGGACAAGGATGTGGTTCTATCGTTTGCACCTTTGGCCGTTTCGTCGCCTGAGAAGGTGGTGATTTTGTCGCTTACATTGTAGTTGGTGGTGTTGTTACCGGAGAAGGATGTGGTTCTATCGTTTGCACTACTGATAGTGTTGTCGCCTGAGAAAGTGGCAGAGCTGTCATTTGGACTGTTGGTTGTAAACCATGTTTCCGCAGGTGCTTCATTTTGGCTACTTCAAGATCTTCAGGTAGTATAAGCTTCGAGCGACCCTTCGTGAAACGCTACAATCATTTATTTACTATCCATGTGAATAAATAAAAATCAACAGAGAATACGAATAAGAAACATGTTATATTGTTATTATTTTTACTCTTAATTGGGTAAATCTTTGATGATTGAGGCATACAAAATGTTGAGTTATTACTAGCCGGTGAGGGTACGGTTCAATGGGTGCCATAATTTCATCATATCCACCCATGTCATACAAGTCTCTTGGCTTTAAATGAATAGGTATGCTCAATCCTTGTTCCTTTTCATCATCCACATAATAAACCATTTGAGCTTCTGACGCTTTAATGTATGGCTCACGATCTTCAAGCTCTCCAATATGTATTAGTCTTGCAAAATATATAGAGATAAAACCCAACTTATCTGTCTTATTGCCTCTTGGATTTGTGGTATTCGCCCATTTGCATTTAAACATGGGCACTTTGAAGCCATCATAGGAAAGCTCAATGATATCTATCAATCTTCCATAGTAAGGCACCCCTCCAAATCTCATTTGGGCATCACTATTGCTTGAGTAACTTCATGTTCCGAACATGCCAAAAACTCCACTATTTTGAGTTTTTAATAAATTGTCTCGTGCCAATGTTCGTAATTTGAATCCGTTGACATTATATGCAGTGAAATCTAACATTATCAGAAGGACCATGAGCAAGACTAATGAGAACATTTTTATTTGATCCACTAATGTTGTCGAGATTGTTGCAAATCTAAACACCATAAAATATACAATTAGTCACATTTTTATTTAAACCCAAAGCAACTGAATCACCAATTTTTTAATGAACACTGACACGATTGCGGAACCAATGAGGAAACCTTATGTGAACCTTCTTGTCTACCTCAAAAGCACTCCTTGCACCATTTTTCATTTGGCTTCGATTAATACTTCTATCTTGCCTATTTGGCTATTTCAAATTAGATGTATAAAAAAGAAAACTTAATGGTAAATAATACAAATAGAATAAAATTACTTACCTTAGATAGTAGTCAACTATGATGCAGTTTGTTAAAACGTGTCTATGAGCCTGTATCTTTTCAATTGGTTTAAGGGTGTAGTATGAAGATCCACCGAAAGATTTTCCAACTCAGTTTGTATCTCGTTAATAGGCTCATCATCTACACAACCAAGTTGATTCCATCTAGTCTCAATGTTTTTTAGATACCTTGAACAAAATGTGAGAATCTCTTGTACAAGGTATCCTTCTGCAATAGACCCTTCTGGTTGTGCTTTATTACCTACTTACGATTTAAGTTGTCCTTAGTACCTATTATTGAACCACAATAATATTAGTTAGAACAAAATTGTCAACTACTAAATTATTGAAGGAACAAAATCACGCATGTTTTACTTCTTCAACAAGGTGAACAACCAAGTGAACCATAACAATGAAGAATGAGGGAGGAAGTATCATTTCCATGTGGCATAAAGTGAGGACAATCTGGTTTTGCAATTTTTCCAAATCATCAACTTGGTTTACTAAGTAATTGTCTAAAGAATGAGCAAAACTCAATCAATATAGCTGAAACATCATCAGGTAACGTTGTTCGAATGTCTAACGGTATAAGTTGTTCCATCAATATGTGACAATCATGACTCTTCAACATTCAATTCAACTTAAGATTTTCCATGTCAATGCATCTAGAAATGTTGCCCGAATAATTATCAGGAAAAGTGATATTCTTTAAAGTTGTTAAAAATCCATTATTACCTTTAGTAGTCAGAGTAAAGATGGCTGGAGAAATTCTTCCATTTTCACTGGGTCAAAGGTCAGGTCTTATGCCCATAGCTTTAAGGTCTTTTCTTGCATTAAGATAATCTTTACTTTTTATGCTATCATTTAGCAAAGTAAATATGATATTATCCCATACATTTTTCTCAATATGCATCATGCCAAGATTATGGCGTAGAAGATTATCCTTCCAATATGGAAGTTCAAATAATATGCATTTCTTTTTCCATTGTTGATTGACACCTTGTATAGGTCGTCCACCACATGTTCTTTTTCTTGACCATTCTTTCTCTGGCTTTCTACCAAATGTGACATCAATGGTTTGAACTTGTTCAAGAATTTGAAGCCCGGATAACATTTTAGGTGGACCACACATTTGTTGTTGACCATCAAAGCGAACCGTGTTCGATCTAAATTTATGTCTCCGATCAAGAAAACAACGATGACCCATAAAACACCATTTTTTGCTATGAGGAAGACGACGAGGAGTAGAGTCAATGTTACACGATGGGCAAGCAAGTCTGGTGTAAGTGTTCCACCCAAAAAGGGTCCCAACCCCAGAAAATGACTAATTGTCCACATCAAATTTGCCTGTAATGTAAACATCTCTTTTTTTTAAAGAATCGTATGTATTGACACCTGTTTCCCATAATTCCTTTAATTCTTTGATTAGAGGTTGTAAGTAGACATCAATATCATTTCCTGGTATTTTTTTACCAGGAATTATCATTGACATTATAAAAGATGCCTACTTCATGCACACCTATGGAGGAGTGTTATATGGAATAAAAATAACTAGCCAAATACTATAATTTGTACTCATCATACCAAAAGGAATAAAACCATCACTAGCCAATGTAAGATGCATATTTCGCGGGTCTGATGCAAACCAAGTGTGTGTCAAGTCAAAATGTTTCCAAGCTTTTGAATATCTAGGATGCCTCAACATTCCATCATTCTAACTATCGATTGCATGCCATCTTATATCCTCGGCCGACTTTGAGGACAAATAACCTTTGTAACCGTGGTTTTAATGGAAAATAACGAAGAACTTTTGCATGAACTTTCTTTCGTTTATTGCCATCACCAGACACCCCAATTGCACCAACTTTTGCTTTTGATTTCCATTTGAAAGTGTTACAAATTTTGCAGGTCTCCCTCTCTTCATCTTCCTTATTACCCCAATAAAGCATACAATTATTATGACAAACATGGATCTTTTCGTAATTTAAACCAAGCTTCGTGATTGTTTTCTTGGCTTCATATAATGAATTTGCTCTATTTACAAATTCAAATTCATTTTTTAATAACTCTATAACCATTGTCATGGCTTTATCAGTCATTCCACATAAACATTTGATGTGATACAACTTTACCAAAAAAGATAGTCTTGAATATTTAACACACCCTTCATACAAAGGTTGTTCTCCTTCTCTACTTAATTCATAGTACTCTTTGGCCTCTTCATACCTTTGCTGACTTGCATTTGGAACCATATCTTCATTCCGATCAATCTCAACATTTGGTTCAATGGGTACTCCGTTTGCATGATCTACGACTCCAAAAGCATCGTTGATCATGTTCTAAATATGATCATCAACGACAATTGTGTCTTGAACTATATTTGAAACACTACTAGGTGAGATAGTACTAATTTCTCCTATGGACTCCCCATGATGTACCCAAAGGGTGTATCCATTTGGATATGGTTTGCAATTTAAGTGATCGTACATTACACTTCTACTCCGCGGTTCTTTGAAACCGCAACGTTTACAAGGGCATATTATTTCGCAATTTTCTAATTCATCTTGAAAGGCAAAATTAATAAGTCCCTTTATCTCTTGATCATATTCAACCAATGTGTGTGACTTCATAATCCATGACTTGTCCATTTCTTAAAAGAAGATTAACATATGTTATTTTGACACACAAAGAAGATAATTCAACTTAGTACAGAAAAGAGATTAACCAAAAACAAAATAGATTCACTATGCATAAATGAATAAGAGTCTTTTGTATATATCTAAGTTCTTTACAACTAATTTGGATATGATTAAGCATAAGAACTAATGGTATATTATTCTTGTGTTGGTCATCGGTTTATTGTACTATTAGACAGAATGTTATGCTGAATAAGGAAACGATAAAAGTCAAAGTATCTTTTATAATTTTTAATAAGAATGATATACTATTCATATAATAAACAACATTAGTTCCAGCTTTTTCTAGAGATCACAAATAAAAAAGGGGAAGCATTAACTAACAGCTCCACTCATGCTTATTTCCTGGCTGCAATGGGAACAGCTCCATCAGAACAAGATCATAATAACCTCATACTCATTCATAAAAAGTTAAAAGTGCTTAATTAACCTCCCACTCATGCTTTGAACCATTTTTCTTAATTTCTTTGATGGTTTCAAATTACCTCAAATACCAATCAAATGAAGAAACTGTTAGAAAATAATAGCATTAACTAACCTTAGCAAGCTCTTAAACTCTGTAACCTTCAACAATACTCACTTCTAAAATGAATACAAAATCTTTTTAGCAGTTGTTTTTCCAAAGACTCAAAACAACAGTATTCTACTTGCAGCATTAGTGATGAAATACGCTACTAATTCAAATAATGAAAAATAGAAGAAAAAAATCAAGAAAAGCAGGGAAGCAATAAAATCAAAGAGATATTGAATGAATAAGGCATTTGTAGTAATAGAAATGCCACCAGGTTCTATTTTAGAATATATATAAAATAAAATAAAAAAAATGCACCAAATTTTTGAAGACCTTATTTAGAGAGTAGCAATTTTAGGGGGGAGGGGGGGGGGGTAAAAGCAGCATTGTCCAAAAAGAATCAAGAAGTATGATGAGTAGATAAATACATATTAAAATTAGAATGATGAGTAATAGTGCAAGAATCAAGAAGTATGATTAGACCATGTATCTTTATAAAGCTTAACCCTTTAAAGCCTATATACAGTTCTGCCAAATTCTCTGTTTTGACCAGGTATGATGAGTATGATCAGACCATGTATCTTTATTCTGCCAAATTCTATATTTAAGTAAACCCTATTTAATTATAGTATAGTATATCTTATTGCATATACAGTCACAACAAACAACTTTATATAGTTTTTGAATATAAAATTATAACTTCTTGTAATCAACGTATCAATTGTATAAGTTAAAAACATTGGCATGTATTGTGTCTTTTCCCATCCTATCTTGATAATGCTATTGCTGCCTCTTTGGCAGGTTGTAAGATATCCCGACAGTAGAGGTAGAGGAGATGTTGGTGAGTAACTCGTCACTAGTTATAGATATATTGGATTCTTAAAGTATGGGCTCTAACTATGTTAACTTTGTGATAGGTATCATGTAAGCAGATTTTGTTGAGCCAACTCATGATAAACAAGATTTTGAGAAAACTTCCCTGCTTCAAAAGCTAGAAAACTTTCCTTATCTGTTATTTTTGTAGTTATTTCTTTAATTATGTTTATTTAACATCTCAAAAGCAAAAGAGAAATTTAACATAAGACACCATTGAATCTAAACTAGAGAAATTGGAATGTGGCAAAGAATGCTGGCATAAAAAATCACCATAGTGAGTAATATTTAACAAAGAGAACATTAATACTAAAGAAAAAAATTGAACAATACATATGCTCCATCTTCTACAGTTATGTTTTACTATATTATGTTTTACTTTGTACCGTTTATTCGGATTGTGAATGTCTTTCTTATCAATTTACAATTTTATTCCAAAAAAAGCCTTGCAGCTCTACTAAATTACACAGTTCAACCACAAATTTCATATACAACCAGATTGAAGTATATGTCTTGAAAGTTAGGATTAGCATAAGCACACTAACAAAGCTAAACTAATTGAAAACAATCCAAGTTTTAAGAAACACCAAAATTTAGTATAACCTATATTCAAGCATAAGCTATGAACCTAATATACCAAAAACTAGAGTGACCTTCCCCCAAATGTACACATATTTTTATATGAACAATTTTGAAAGGTGTAAAAATCTGTTTCAAAATAATCATTTATACCCCTAAAATATACTTTCAATGATATTGTGTTACGCCGTCGCAGCCGTATTGCTCTGCACCGTCGTCGAAGACAGAGGAGGGAAGTATCGTCATCGTTAAAGATCAAAGTGAGAAACGGTGGCGTTGCCAGAGTTATTAGTTTTTGTTTTCGTTTTTCTTTTTTAGCAATTTGAGAAATTGATAGATTGAGAGACTACCTTTTCAAGAGGTGATTGTGTTTTTCTTCAAAGTTGAATTTCGTTTTCCTTCAGCGTTGATAGAGGTTGGTGAGATTTGGGGCTTTTAAGAAATTTTATGGTTTGGCGAAACTGAGAAACGAAGACAACATAGGACTACGAAATGAAGACAACTGGGAAATGAAATGCGGGAGTGATTTGAGTTTTCTTTAAAGGGAGGCGGCGGTTGACAAAAACCGCCTGAATATTCGTCGCAATGTTGTGGTGAGGGCGGTTATTTTAAAACCGTCGCGGGCTAAGTGTCGTAATAATGAAAATTTCTTGTAGTGAACCCCAATGTTTTTTAATAAAAACTAAACGATCTTCATCTTCAACCCCAATTTCTTCATCTTCAAATTGCAAATTCTCAAATCTGGATCCAAACCCTTAACTCCAACAACATCAAATAACTACACCACCATTCTTCAGTACCTATCTTACCCAAGGATGATTCTGATGCTTATTCTTGTTAGCTTTCAAGCTATTGCTTCAAGTGCAAGAAATAGAAGAATACACTTTGCATATGAATTGTAGGATTTGTTTATCGAATGAATGGAATGTGCTATTTATACATGGTTTTTTCCTATTCATTCTAACTATCATCTAACTAACAAACTAATTAAGTGATTAGTTAGTTAGTTATCACATATAACAAATACTTTACTTGAATTACAAACAAACTTTATAATACCAAGAACATTCTTGGTTTAGCCTGATCAATCTGGTTTTTCCAGAACATTCTTGGTTTTTAACACTTTCCCTTATTTCAAGTATCTAGGTGAAACTACTCCTAGCATTTGTCTTAACTCCTCAAATCTATTTGTCCTGAATGCCTTGATCATGATATCTGCCAATTGTATTTCAGTTTGACAATAAATGAGTTTTAGCTTGCATCTTCCAACTTGATCTCTTAAGAAGTGAAATCTTGTTTCAATGTTCTTGCTTCTTCCATGAGACATAGGGTTCTTTGCCATATTTATGGCTCATATACTGTCAATTATAAATGGCACTGGCTTACATACTTCAATTCTTAATTCTGCAATCAATGATTCCATTGGCAGGTTGCATAGCTGCTAGCAGTGTATTCAGCTTCACACGATGACATTGCTATGACTGGCTGTTTCTTTGAGCTCCATGCTATTGGAGATTTCATCCACTTGAAACATTGCCTGATGTGCTTCTTCTATCACTCTTATCTCCACACCAATTAGAATCTGAATAGCCTACTAAGTCTCCATCTTCTTGCTTCAATTCAGTTGCAAATAGAATTCCATGCTCCAATGTTCCTTGAATGAATATCATGATCTTCTTGGATGCCATCCAATGAGAATGCTTTGGATTCTCCATGAATCTGCTAATAACACCCACACTATAGCAAATATCAGGTCGTGTGTTGCATAAGTTTCTTAGAGAACCAACAACATGCTTGAATAGAGTAGTGTCAGCTAGCTCTTCCTCAATTTCTTTTCCGAGCTTTGCATTAACTTCAATTGGAGTGAGAGTAGGGTTGCAGCCAACCATGTTATACCTTCTTAGAATTTCTCCAGCATATTTCGTCTGATGCATCAACAGCCCTCCTTCTGTCTCAGTAAATTCGATGCCTAAGAAATAGCTCAGTTTTCCCAAATCTGACATTTCAAACTCATCCTTCATGATTTCTTTGAATTCTTCAATTGTTTTTATGTTGCTTCTAGTGACCAGCAAGTCATCAACATATAGGCATAGTAGGATCGTTGCAGGCCCTCCATTCAATGTGTAATGCCTCACATAAACTCGATATTCCACTGTGCACTTAATGAATCCAATGCAAATTAAAAATAACTCAATTATTTTGTTCCAAGCTCTTGGGGTTTGCTTCAAACCATAGAGAGCTTTCCTCAGGCTGAGCACTTTATCCTCCTTTCCCTCAATCATAAATCTTGGTGGCTGAGAGACATACACTTCTTCTTCCAGCCATCCATTAAGAAATGCAGATTTACCATCAATTTGACACATCAGCCAGCCTCTAGCACAGGTGAGTGCTATTACAAGTCTGATTGCTTCAATTCTGGCCACTGGAGCAAACACTTCAGAATAGTCTATGCCTGCCCTTTGTTAGAATCCCTTGGAAACCAATCTATCTTTGTATTTAGCCATTGTTCCATCTCGATTCAGTTTGAGTTTTTAGACCTATTTGCCCCAATCTGCTTCTATTTTTGAGGCAAGTCAGTCAAGTACCAAGTCTGATTTTTCTCAATTGCATTGATTTCCTCTATCGTTGCTTTCTTTTAGGGTCCTCTCTTCAGGGCTTGTTCATCATTTAATGGTTATGTATTTCCAAATAATGCAAAGTGAACTAGATCTTTACTTTTGTCAATCACACTGTCATTGTATACTTTAAATTCTCTTAAATGTGTTGGTGGCTGTCTTGTTCTTTGAGGTCTGCTTGACTCTATCCTTTCTTCATCTCTGCTTACACTGGTCTGATGATCATGCTGCACTTGCAAAGGTATTTGTATAGGTTGGCTGGTGATGTTGGTCTCCTTTTCCTAGTTCCAGTGTTGGTCGCCTTTTGCTTCCAGTCCAAGTTCTCTTGTTCTATGATTCTTACATCTCTTTTGACTACCACCTTGCCTTTGACATGATCATAAAGCTTGTATGCACCAGTTGGATGGTATCCTACAAGTATCATGGCTTCAGTTTTGTCTTGCAATTTCCTTCTCCTCTGGTCTGGCACATGCTTGACACATAGAGCACAAAATGTTCTCAAGTGCCCTATTGCTAGTTTCCTTCCACTCCAAATCTCCTCTAGTACTTTCTCTGGAAGCTTCTTGGCACATACATCACATTTTCAATCACCACTGTTTTGCCATTTCTTCTCTTGATCACCATGTTGCCAGCTCCCTCAGCTTTCAAGGTTCTATCATCAGCAAACCTAGTCTTGCTCCTTTTTGATGTATCAATATCCACCAGCCATTCTTTATGACTTGTCATATGATTAGAACATCTAGTATCAAGAAACCAGAATTGGGATGAAGAAGGTTCTTCATTCGTGGTAGCCATCAACAGAACTGTGTCTGAGTCTGAATCTTCTTAAGCAGCACAAGCCTCATCCTCATCTTTCTTCTTCTATTTTCCTTTTCCAGACCAGCGTTCAACAACAAAATGTCCAAACTTCTTACAATTGTAACATTTGATTTTCCTTTTGATTTACCACTTGTGCTTCCTCCTTTTGATGATGACTCAGACTTGTCATTAGGTTTCTTGAATTTATTCTTTTTCCACATTTTTTCTGATCTCCTTTCTTGTAGGCTTGTACTGCCAGTGCTTGATCCATAAGTTTCACTCCACTTCTTTCATCCATTCTCAACTTTCTTGCTTCTAAAGTTCCCTACAACTTTTCAAGACTCAATGTGGAAATGTCTTTGGATTCTTCAATGGTACATACAATGTAATCAAACCTGGGATGCAAGGATCTCAAGATCTTTTCACACAGTTTCTATTGAGTTAGCTTCTCATCACATCCAGCCATTTGATTTGTGATTCTCATTAGTCTTGAAATCAAATCTTAAACCTTCTCTTGTTCCTCCATCTACAGCAATTCGAATTGTTTCTGTAGGGCCTGCAACTTCACCTTCTTGACCTTGGTTCCTCCTAAATAACACTTCTCAAGAATATCCAAGGCCTCTTTTACACTTCTTGCATCAGCTATCTTGTCAAAGTTGGTTATATCAAGGCATTGATGAAGAATGAAGGTGGCTTTGCAATCTTTCTTCTTGTTTTCTTTAAAACTTGATCTTTGCTCCTCTGTTGAATTGGCTCCCAGATCCTCAAAACCATTTTCTATGATTTCTAACACTTCTTGAAATCCAAACAATGCTCGAATTTGTACTCCCCATCTATCCCAATCTTTTCCATCAAAATGTGGCATATGAACTCATCCTCACTTCACTAGTGTTTTAATCTTCACACTTCACTCGTGTGTATCACTCTTGTTTTTGGATCAAGAACCTTGCTCTGGATACCATGTTAGCTTTCAAATTACTTCAAGTGCAAGAAATAGAAGAATACACTTAGCATAGGAATTGTAGGACTTGTTTATTGAATGAATGGAATGTGCTATTTATACATGGTTTGTTCCTATTCATTCTAATTATCATCTAACTAACTAACTAACTAACTAACTAATTAAGTTATTAGTTAGTTAGTTATCACATATAACAACTGCTTTACTTGAATTGCAAACAAAATTTATAATACCAAAAACATTCTTGGTTTAGCCTGATCAATCTGGTTTTTCCAGAACATTCTTGGTTTCTGACAATTCTAACTAAACAGATGGGTCCATGCTATTTAGTGGCAAAAAGAAGTTATCCCATTTGGAAAAACAAGAAGTTAAATGTCTTATGTTTGTGAATGAAGAACAACTAATTTGACATAAAAGATTATGATATGCCAGTTTGAGGTTAATCTCAAAATTGAAAAGACATGATTTAGTTAGAGACATGCTAAATCTTAAATACGGATAAGATATTCTATGTGAGGAATTTCAAAAAGGGAAACAAACAAAATCATCTTTTTCCTATAAAAATGTTGTTTTCACTTCTAGACCACTTAAACTTTTACATCTTGATTTATTTGGCCCTGTAAAGACTGTTTCTATCAGTGGTAAAAAGTATAGACTTGTTATTTTTGACGACTATTCTAGATGGACATGGATAAAGTTCCTTAAACACAAGGATGAGTCACATAAAATTATCACTACCTTCTGCAAACAAGTGCAAAATAAAAAAGGTTTTTGTATTGTAACAATTCGTAGTGATCATGAGGGTGAATTCGAAAATAAGCTTCTTGAAAACTTATGTGAAGAGAATGGAATTTTACAAAAATTTCATTGCCTAGAACACATCAATAGAACAATATTGTAGAAAGAAAAATTAAATCTCTATAGAAAATGGCACACACCATTATTCACGAAATGAATGTTGCCAAGTACTTTTGGGCAGAAGTAGTGAACATTGCATGTTATATTCATATTAGAATCTATATCAAACCTATTCTTAATAAGACTCCTTATGAACTATAGAAAAGAATAAAGCCCAAAACTTCATATTTTCATCAATTTGATTGCATATGCCATATTTTGAATACTCAAGAGAATCTTGGATGATTTGATTCAAAATCTCAAAAGTGCACCTTTTTGGGATACTCTAAAAGGTCTAAAGCCTATAGAGTATAAAACAAAGAAACATTGATTGTTGACAAAAAGCTTGACCATAAAAAGTTAAAGCTTGATGTAGACTTTGTAGATCTACAGATATCAGAGGAACCAACAAAACCAGCCTCCAATGATTCGGAAGATATGCCTGATAACCCAAGAACAAACAAGAATGAACCTCCTACATATCAAGATCGTCAGGAACCCAAACATGGATGCAAATACAAATCTTCTCATCCAGACTCTCTGATCATAGGAAGCGCAAACTGTGATCTAACATATGGGATCTTGTCCCCAAGCTCAAGAAAATAAGTCAATTGGAACCAAGTGGGTTTTCAAAAATAAACTAAATGAGAAAGGTGAAATGGTTAGAAAAAAAAAATCTAGACTTGTAGCTCAAGGATACATTTAGTAGGAAGGTATTAATTACATTGAAAATTTTTCCCCTATGGCAAGGTTAGAGGCAATCATAATTTTACTTTCATTTGCAGTTTTTAACAAAATCATTTTATATCAAATGGATGTTAAAAGTGTTTTCTTAAATGGTTACATAAATGAAAAAGTGTATGTCAAAGAACCATCTGGCTTTGAAGATAATGAATTTCTAGACTATGTTTACAAATTAAAGAAATCTTTGTATGGTTTGAACTAGGCTCAAGAGCTTGGTATAATAGACTACGAATTTTTTTATTAAAGAATGACTTTGAAATAGGCGAGGTTGAACTACTTTATTTGGAAAATCATCTAAGAATGACCTTTTCGAGGTAGACCAAGAGTTTTCTAAGTTAATGCAAAATAAATTTGAGATGAGAAGATGAGAGAATTAAAATTATTTCTTCGAATCCAAATTCATCAAATCCTAGATGGTGTACTCATTCGTATTACTGAATACACAACAGAATTGCTTAGAAATTTAAAATGGATGAATGTAAGCTTATCTACACCTATGCATTCAACTTGTTCCCTTCATAAGGATGAGTCATGTAAAAAGGTATGTCAAAAGGTATAAAGAGGAAGATTGGTTCTCTTTTCTACTTAATTGCCTCTAGACCTCATATTCTATTTTTTTGTGCCAGATTTAAGTCTAACCGTAAAGAATCCCACTTAGCAATTATTAAGAGGATATTTAAATATCTAAAAGGTACTACTAACTTTGTTGTGTATTACAAGCCATCCTATGAGTTCAGGTTAGTAGGTTTCTCTGATGCTAACTATGCTAGAGACAAGCTATTTAGAAAAGCACCAGTGGAAATTGTACATTCCTTGGTCAGAATCTAATCTCTTGGTCGAGCAAAAGACAAGGGACTATTACTCTGTCAACATCAGAAGTAGAATATATCTCAACAACAGATTGTAGCACTCAACTGTTATGGATAAAGTATCAATTAGAAGATTTCAAAATCAATGAGAGTAACATTCTTATCTTCTGTGATAATACTTCAACTATTTGTTTAACCAAAAATCCTATTTTACATTCAAGGGAAAAACATATAGAGATTAAACATCATTTTATAAGGGTTTATGTCAAGAAGGGTATTTTAGACATTAAATTTGTTGACTCTGATCATCAGTGGGCTAATATTTTCACAAAACCCATTGCTGAGGACAAATTCAATTTGATAAAAAAAATCTAAACCTTCTATTTATAAAATAATGATGTTAAACATATATATGCTCTGCCTCTGATGAAATAGACTTTATTTGTGCCTCTAGTCAATCTAAATTCGCTTAATTTTAAAATGAACAGTTTTTCTTGTAAATTGTGATACTCTGATAGGTGTTGTTCACGTGTGTTTACGTCTGTGTGTGCTAGTTATGGTTTTAGAAACTCAAACGTTTTGATAAAAACCGAATCACCATTCAAGATCACTCACACCCTTCACGTATTCCCACACTTTCTCTCTTTCAAACCTTGAAACTTCTTGGAAAACTTTATGAAAATCTATGAATCTCTCTTGCTTCAATGGCTTCAAGTTCATCCTCAAACCCTACACACGAAAACTTCTCCTACGTTTACTGGTCTTGGTTGGTCCGAATACTTCAACCTAGAACGAGACGTAGCTTTGGACATTCCACTCAAGGAACTTTGGAGGATTGCTGACGCAAATAAAGATGAAGAAGTATCAAGTATAGTATTAGGGCTTCCAATCAAGATCACTCAACAATCCTTCGTTGTCATAACAAGATCCCTACATGAAGGAATGTTGATTGAGAATGGTTATGAGTTAAGGGTTGTTTCTTTCAAGATCAACAAAGAGTTGTTCGAATATCCTAAGGTGAATTCCAAGTATGTGCACTTAAAACCTTAGTACAATGTACTCTTCAAGATTCTGATTGGGTGTGTAGTACCCCAAAGGTGGCTCTATGGACCATGTTAGCAAAGACCACAAGGGTCTAATGTGGAATATCACCTAGAGGATCAAGACCAATCTTCCAAACCTGATTTTGGAACACATGAGGTCACGTGCATAAACTCGAGGTCAAGAAAGATCAAAGCAAGGGGCTATTCAAGAAGAACACCTAGTTTCTTCATCTACACCCTTATTCAGTATTTAAAATGTCATAGAAACGATTGATCTCTCCTAAGAAGTGCATTCAACCTAGAGGTCTTGCTAGAAGAATATCTGGTCAAACCAATGGATATCAGACCATTTCCTTTGTGGTTGAAGATTCTTAACCAATCTTGGAAGAAAATAACAAAGAAGTACTTCTAAAGTATTTGAGAATGTATCAATCTGGTCAAGAGATAGCTCTAGTCTTCCACCCTCTTCCTAAAGCTACTCAAGTTTTTGAGAAGTAGAGGAAAAGGGTTGCCAAGACGTTGGGTATAGAAGTGGATAAGGAAGAAGAAATAGGTGATAATAAGGAAGAAGCTACCCTCACTTTGAGGAAGAAACATAAGACAAACCTCTTAGCAAACCATTCCTTATACTATTTTTGGTAATACGAGTAATAATGAAGAACCTGAATTACTTGTACCCTCGACCCAACATACAAACGTAGTTGGCCTTTCATCTGACCTTGCACCTGATACCGTTTCTAGCTCTAACTCTGAAACCTCATATGAAATGTTTGAGGCAACCTTAGCAGAATATTTTTCTTCACTCATATATAAAACAAATCGTTTCTCTCTGAAGACCAACACTTCAAACCAAACACCATCAGCTTGTCCCACTAATCCTCCAAAAATACCTACCAACACAACTGTTCTACAAACACATATCCTTTCCACTATTGCATTTGACCTACCTCATCAAGGCTTGTGAATCCCTTGCACCAAGCAGTTGAGACAACAACTCAAGTCATCATTAACTTAGTCTCTCATACCTCTTCAGAAGACTCACTTGTTCCTCCTTCAACCCCTTACCACTTTGAACCTACCACCTCTATCATCCATCTTAGACCTCATTCCCCTCACATATTTCATTCCCTTTGGCTTTCGAAACCTTGACACTTTCATTACTTCTCTTATTGCCAAAATCACTTTAGTGCACAATAAGAATGCTCAAAGTTTGGACCCTAATGATGTTTCAACCCAGTAAATTAGGTTATCTTCTTTGTCACCAACTAAATAAGGGACAACATGGATCATGGAATGTAGTTGGTCTCCCAAAATTCTACAACCTTCAGATAAATAGCTGAGATCCTCTATCTGTGGATCTTGCAGCTTCAGAAAGCCCAAAGCAATCGGTCGAGAAAGCTAATAACCACGTCATAAGGCTCATTAAGGGACATGCACTACTCTAAATTTTTTATCATGTAATTCAAATTACCTTAATGCGTAATTCGAGTTACACCTCATAGAGTAAATGAAAGGTTAACTATTAACAAGTAATTCGAATTACCTTACTATGTAATTTGAATTACACCTCATATAGAGTAAATGAAATGTTGATTATGAACAGGTAATTTGAATTATATACAAAGTTATTTCGAATTGCACAACTCGAATTATGGAAAATGTAATTTGAATTACACTGTGTATAATTCAAATTACATTAGTTGTTTTCGTAACAACCATGTTTTCAAAAGATAACTTTCAAATAGTTAATGATATGAAAATAGTTGGACTTAAAACCACATGTTTATCATGGAGAGATTAATGAGTTATCCTTGTACAATAATTCTAAGCTAACTTAGTTTTGATTTCTAATTAAAACACTTTAAGCCTAAAGCACTCACACAAAGACCGAGTTAAGTGCGATGAAACAATAAAATGGGACGGTAGGGCAGCAAATGGAGGGTCTGCGAACAGAGGAGTTGTGAACCGAGGGGATACTTATAATAGATGGGTTTCTACAATCAGATAGATTGCAGCGAATCGAGGGAGTCACAACAAACTTTAGAAGGGGGTTAAATATATTTTGATACTTTTGAAAAATCGTTTAAAAATTGTTTCAATCGCACAACGAAAAAAATGAAAACTTTTAATGTGATAGACTCAAGTATTGAAGGTATTGGGTACTCATATCAATTCGTTGATGATATTTAAAAAAAACAACACATATCAAGTAGAGACTTATACAAGAAAATTAAAAAAATTGAATGAAGTTATTTTGAAAAAGGTTTTTGATACTTCTATAAAATATGACAAAGATCTTCAAACAAATACAACAAAGACACTATGAATTATATTTAATAGAATCACTATGATATTAGATTCTTCAATTTAAACTAAGCATAAGATGTTGAATTCAAGTAAAAAATAAAGACACTTATCTGGGAATTTTCTGAAGAACACCTTCTTCAGCCCTCGATGCGTAATCCACTAATATTCCTTGATGATACATATTTACAATAGACACCCCAACAATCAATATCCCCTCGTTGTTTTTCTCACTTCAAAACTCAATGCACACCTGACTTGATCAAAAAAGAGTTTTCAATATATGATGTGATCTTGAATGCTTGAGAATAAGGAATGGGTGAAATTATTCTTATATTTAGAAAAGAAGAGCAAACCTTTTGTATGATAAAGGAATAGGATAGACCAATGAAAAATGAGCTATAAGATAAATTACCACTTTGTAATTTCCATAACAACCTTAAAATATCAAATATTAAGTCTACAGACCTAGTGGGTCGATTCACATATCAAGTGAATCAACTCACAAAAATTGAAAAAACCAAAGTGAAGTTTGATGTTTTGTGAACCGATTCACACAACTTTGAGTCGAATTACAAAACATCATATATTGCTTTTGTGGCGATTCACACACAAAGTGATTCAATTCACAGCTCTATACTACAAAAATTGAGTTCTTGAAGTTCATAAGCTAGTAAGTCGATTCATAAAGTTAAAAACACTTAGAAAATTGTTCGAAATGAGTTTCAAAGGATGCCAATGCTAAATGATCATGCTTCAAACTTAATGCATGCTAAAACATGTGATTAAACTTATGCATGATAAAAAACTTCTTTTTCATGCATTCATTTTATATCGAGTAATATATGAGAATCAACAAAGCACACACAAAAATACTATCTAAAGTAAGCAAGTTGACATCATTCAAAGCACTAAGTCTAAAACTAAATCTAACTAAGGAAATACCTTACAATTACAGAAAGAAAGAGAAAGAAAATATTGTAATACATGTGAGACTGAAGTTTTATTTGAATAAGGTTTTAAAATTTAAACTTTAACACTTGCTTTTCAAGATAAACAATGTCATATATTATCATATTTTATATTTTTTTTAAAGTAAACAAACTTATATCTTATCATTTAAAATGTCATGAACATTACAATCAAGCATAACATCATAAACCTAAGAACTAATCGTGCATGTAGCCGCTCTAGCTAACACATGAGCTATTACTAGCATGTCTCCTAGTGAACCCAACCAACGAGTTTTGAGAAAACGATGAACATTCAAAAATACAATCAGAATTGATAAAATCAAAATAAGATAGATCAACTTTGTGTTTATTGAATCTGTCCACTACTAGGTACAAGTCGATTTCGAATATGACATTAGCAATATTCAACTCCTTCATCCATACAATAATCATTACTACGATATGTACCAATTCCTACACAATCATTAATGAACGTCTCATCAATATTACATGTAAGCATGCCTTTAGGGAGCCGAATCCAACAGACATAATCGTCAATTATAGTCGTTGATGTACAACTGATGAGTGAACATGAAAGGCTTGCCATTCCTACAAGAATTACTTGATTTTGTTAGGGCCAAAAGCCATAGGAAAGGCTAAAAAAAACCCTAAGAAACACTGCATCTTTAAAGGCCAAATGGCCCTAAGTAAAACACTTGTCGGACAACAAAATTGAGGGCCAAAGCCTTCACAAAGCTTCTTTTAAAATGTCCTAGGGTTGAGGCCCTCGCAAAGTACCTAGAGTTGGGGTCCTCGAAATTCTAAAATGTTTGTTGGTTCCCATAGGTTAGGCCTTCATAAAGACAAACCAGTGACAATTACTTAGGGCTATGGCCCTCGCTGATGGCACGTGCGTTGACATACCGAGGACTTAAGCCATTACTAATATCAATTATGACACATTCTCCCAGAGCATATGCCCTCGTTATTAGTCCAAGATTTAAAAAAAAATATATTTGAAATTCATATTAAAATGATTATATAATTGAATTTTATTTATTAAAAATTATAATAAAAATTCATCTAAATTTAATTATACACATTTATTTCGATAAATATTACATTATATATATAATTAAATAATTATAAAAAATTATATTAAATTATTTATTTAACAAAATAAATAATAGTTAATTTATATAAATTTGACTAATTTTTATTTTTATTATATTTTCAATATCTTCATTTTCATTAAAAGAATAAAAATATTTTTTTTTATTATTTAAATTATTTGCAATATATCTATATTTAAATTAGATTAAAATTATATAAAATGATTAATAAGATATAAATAAATTTGATGATAAAGCAAAAACAAAACATTTATGCATTAATATCCAAATATTCAAATAAAAAATAATGTCACAATAAAAAATAAAAATAAAAACTAATTATTCCCATAGTAATATGATCCATGCCCCCTATCACTCGGATTGTGGATAAAATTTAACATATCATTAAATGTTAACTCAATAACTCAATATCTCTGGATGCTTCTGCTCTAGCTCTCGTTGAATCATTTCAATTTCAATCTACTGTATCATGGTATGATCAAACTGTGCTATTGTAGTTGAATGAAGATTACTTGGTGTACAATCCTTATGGTCCTTTTTTCAATGTATCTGATAAGACACCAATACCGTATGTCCGACCTCTATTCTTCCCCTCAGTCGCCTCAATGCTCAATATTTCTCATCTCCTCAACACTAGGTCGACTCCCGAGGGAAAGAGTTGCATCGATGACATAAACTTTATCCATAACTTGATTATAAGAGTCTTATATAAATAAAAAAATTCAACATTAAAAAAAAAACTACCTATAAGTATGATCAAAATATTGTAATAACAAATAATTACATATATAAATAAAATTTGAAAAACCATACATCCGAATTCTTGGCGCGATTAGAAACAAAATGTTGCGTCCTTTTTTGTGGATCCATTTAGATTATCTACCGTGTTAGCTTTAGCTATGGACGATGTCCTAGTTTGTGGTGTAGACACTAAGGTAAGGTCACGAAGAAAAATATGAATAGACGCTCTATGACGGTGCATTAATTGTTTCTCCTATCAGCTCCACCACCGGTTGGTGGTGGGTCAAACGATCTTTCTCCTGATGCCATGACTATATATATATATATATATATATATATCCTCTCTATATATAATAATATATGATAGAAATTAATTTATTGCATTCAATAAAAGAAATTACTATTACATTTATTGTCATTAATTAATAAAAAAAAAAACTTCATACATATTCTAAAATTAAATACATTACCAATTATTATCATTCATTAATAAGAATTCATACTCATCAAGATCAACATGATTTTAAATATCCTCTTTGCCTCATTCATCATCATTATCTTTATGAATTTCTTAACCGGTGTTGGGTAACTCATTACATAATCGACTTAGTGGTTCAACTTCTATCATGTCATGTACATTATTGTACATTTTATCTACCTGGTATGTCTTATCTTCCAATTCAGGATCATCTAATTCAATTCGATTTGTTGGTTTTGTCTTTACTGCGACACATCAACCCCATTTGTTCGGCCCTGTTGACGGATATGGGATATAATACACTTGTCCAACATTAAGGACCATCACAAAAAAGTCAAACATTTGATACCTTATGTTCATTTGAATGTCCATTGTGTTAGTTTTGGGGTTAACCTTTTTACCTCTATTAAGTGGATCAAACCAATTACAATAAAATAACACTACTTTTTTTGGATAATCTAAAGTAGGGTAACAAATTTTGTAAATGTGTTGAATCACACCTTAGAAGTCCCTTTCACCATTTTTAGTGACGCCAGTAATGCACACTTCATTGTTTATTGTTTCTCACCCTTTAGTCCAAATATAAGTATGAAATTTATACCCATTGACATAATAAGTGTGTCATGATTTTAATAATGAATTAGGAAGATTAGATAAGTTCATCAAGCTTACGTTGAAAGCAGTTGGGGGCATGATCAATAAATTAAACTTACTATAAGTATGATTTAACTTTAGTGTAGTCGATTAACACATGAACCTGTGTTGAATTGAATTCTTTCTCATTTGATCAATAAGTGGAATCTCTTTCAGCATGACGTCGAGGCTAATAGATTTCTAGTAGATACTAACTCGATTTAATTTCCATTATTACTTTATGACATGGTGTCACTAAAATAATATGAACAAAAAGGAGTTGTTTCACAGTGTAAGTAAGATTGACATATTGATCCTGCAACTCTGGCTTTATTTTTCACCAAACATTTTGAATAAACCGTGAACCTTAAATAATCACAAAAATAGATATTACATGCATGACTATATAAAAATTTATATTAAATCCATATGTACATATACAAAGTTTACCTTTTAAATGGATACATCCATTTGTACTGAACATGTCCTCCAAGTCTTGCTTCATATGCAAGATGCACTAGGAGATGTTCCATAGAATCAAAAAAACCCAATGGGAAGTATTCTCTCTAACTTGTACAGTATCAACTACATGTCATTTTCCATTTTGATCAAATCATCCTCTCTCAATGTTGAAGAACGCAAACTTTTAAAAAATTTACTCACTTCAACAAGTGGATTCAATATATGTTTAGGCAGATAACTAAATGAAATAGGTAGTAAACATTCCATAAATATGTGACAATCATGACTTTTCATTCCATTCATCCTACAATTTTCCACATCAGCACGTCTTACCAAATTAGAAGAATAACCATATGGCATCTTGAGTTATTTTATCCACCTACAGAAAACTTTTGCTTCATCAAGAGTTAAAGTGTAATTTGCTCGTGGGTTTTATTGTTTTACTGTTGGACTGTTCCACTAACAACAAACAATTTCATCTACAATAAAGAGCTAAATCTTTCTAGTCCTTTTCATTGTCTTTACTTTTTCCTTTTACATTCATCACAATGTTAATCGAATGGGAGATGCACGACTTTAAGTAACACCTTTAAGAAATGGTTTACAATTTTCCATATAAATAGGACATGTTAATTTACCGTGTGCTCCCCATCCAAACAACATCCCATAGGTTGAGAAATCGTTAATGGTCCACCTTAAAGCTGCTCCCGTGATAAATTAAAAAATTCGAGCAATATCATGTTAAAACACTATGCGTCAACCTCTTTAAACCATCAACTAGTGGCTATAAATCGCTATCAATACCTGATGTGGAATTTGAAGGTCCTATTAATATAGCGAATAAGAACATATAAGGTTTAGACATGCACATATCTGGGGAAGATCGTAAAGGGTGATAATAACAGGCCAATAAGAATAAGGGGTAGATGAAGTTTAAATATATGGGGCGAAACCATCAGAGTGTAACCCTAATTGTACATTACACGGATCTAACGCAAAATCAAGAATTACTTAATCAAAATGCTTCTATGCTAGACAATAAGATGGATGTCGCATTTTATCATTTGAACTTTTTTTATTTTCAGAATGCCATGTCATTTTGCCAATAGTTTGCATAGATGAAAGCATTCTCTGCAATATTGATATGATAGGCAAATAAAACATTATCCTTGGAATCATTTTCTCTCTTCTTGTCGCGTCACTCTTTGCACTGTATCTTGGTTATTGACAAAATTTACATTCAAATAGGTCAGCATCTTTTATACCAAACTCATTATCATAAAACAACATTATATTCTCTTCATATCTAATCCCAGCTTTGACACTAACTTTTTAGCATCATAATAGCTTGTTGACAACGTAACAATTCAAATTGGTGTTGCATCTAACATCATCTTGGCCATAAAATTGAAGCACAAGTCTAAAACATGAAATTGAGACTTTAGCTCTAAAAGTCTAACGCACATGGATAACTTGGAGTTAGAAGATCCATCAAATAAAGGCTTATTTGTCTTCGTCAAAAGGCTATAAAATCTTTGGGCTTCTTCATTAGAGAGTTCAACTGCGTCAACATCATATTGTTGTTAAGCAAAAGTAAATATTTACCCCAAGAGCGTCGGAAATCATATTTTGTCATTGATAAAAGTACTATTGATGATGCTCATCCAATAGACCAATACTAGACGAAACAACTGATGGACCGATACTACTAGATGAAGCAACTCTTGTATTATTTTGAACAATACTGACAATTTGTGGAGGCGCCGTTTCACCATGATTAGTCCAAATTGATTAACTTGGCATAAATCCATCATTATACAAATGATCTATAATTTTATTTTCATTTTCATTATTTGTACAATGACATTTCATACATGGACATCTAATACCATCATTCTGGTTGAACAATAATTTAGCGCCTTCGAATTTTAAAAATTCTTCAACTCCAATTGCAAATGATCGCTTGATACTCCTTCTTCCGGGATAGTTTCAATCATAAATCCAATTGCGATTCATTTTCTAGTAATATATATATAAATAAATAAGACGCGATCATCAAACTGGCGTACTCTTTCACATTTTTGATAATTTCTATTCTATTCAAGAATTAAAAAAATCAATAATCGTGATAACAATTAATTGGTGTTAAACTCTCTCTCTCTCTCTTACTAATATTTTACTTTGTTCATTGTCAGCTCATATGTCTCTTGTGTCAGGTCTTATTTTGTTGAGTTATATGAGCCAAAAGCAACAAATATAATGTCACTCATGATTCAATTATAATGCAAAAGGAAATATTGAAATTTGATTTGGAGAACGTAAAATTAAAAACATGGATTAGATGTTTTAAATTATCCTGTAAACAAATATGTTGTTATTATTGTTCCTTAATAACTGTGAGAACTTTAATTTTCCAAGAATTGTGTTAATTTCAACCATTGTCCAGTCTATTTATTGTGCTAAAAAAATATGCATTGTAACAATAGATCTACTTTGAATGATGGAAATTAAGAACTATCAAGACCTTATGGTTTAAAAAAAGAAGAGCAAATGACCTAATAAGAAGTGACTGAAAGGAGGCAAAACGTACGGTTTGTTGAATGGAAGATCAATAATTGGCATAGACATGAAATAAATAAATTATATTTTTTTATTATTGATATTGTAAATGATAGATAACATAAAAATTATGGAACACGCATTTCCTGTGGCTAGCAAGCTCCTGTGAAAGAAGATGGGAAAAATATACCAAATTCAGTTACTCAAATGAATATAAACATCAATTGCATTTCATCGAAAACTACAAAAGCAATTTTGTTATACTCAAATTGGAAAGGAAGTTAGCGTAAACAATGATGTCTCGAGGTTGTGGTATCGTGTCTTCTTGAATCTTGGTCAGCCAAGAAAAAAAAAGAAGATATTTGAATTAAGTTAGAGATGGTGACAGAATACATTCACATTTAATAAATGATAAATAAATAATAGAGAAACGTTTATTGCATTATGAGCTATTATTAATTCCTTTTTTATTGGTGAATATTTGTTGTTGATGAAATTAAATTGTGTAGTATATGAAGAATAAAAAGAGAAGAGATTCTAGTTTATAACAAGTAAGCTGAGGTGACACAAATAGAGTTACGTGACATAATGTGATTAGGTGTCAAATAAATAATTTGGGAGTTTATTTTAATATATTATAATAGATTGACATAATGTGATTAGGTGTCAAATAAATTATTTGGGAGTTTATTTTAATATATTATAATAGATTGCATTAAGTATTTTATCTGTGTGCATTATGTAAGCTAACTATGTATAACTCTTATGCACTCCCGAATGTAATAAGTTAACATTCACGTTTCCATCACAAACACAACATCAGGCAGAAGAAATTCCCCTTAGCTAACTATGTATAACTTAAGCATTGTGAGTTTGATGTAAATTTTAGTTGGACTAAGATGATCAATTAAACTTATCTAAAAGGTCAACAACAATTGTAGTCTTTGAGGCATCAACGTTACAATCAAGCCAATCAGACCAAGTGGTTAACCAATCTTTTAAGCTTTCATGTTATCAATGTCCTTGATTATCTCACTGTCTACTTGAAAGCAAGCATCTGTGAAAGATTATAATGGAGCTAGTTGAGGTAGAAGCCACTTATTGGTTTAGACTAACTAGTTTAAGACCATGATTGAATGAACTTATTGTGTTTTAAAACAAATAATAAAAATATTGCCAACAAAATACTTAAAGCCAAATCATCTTATACTTCAAATTTATTAGAAAATGAAACCAAAACTCAACCTTATTTATTAAACTCGTTAAAAATCAGTCAACCACGTGCACTACAAACAAAAGAAAGATGCAAAGGCAAGCAAATGAAGAGAAAAGTGTCGGATTTTCGGAGAACTTTTGGTGTGGTTTTTCAATTGAGTAGAATCCTCTATTTATAGGTTTTGACCGGGAAAAACTGATGCGCGAATTCAAGGAAGGAATTGACAAGATCAGATGTTGAATGTTGACTTGGTGGAGGACATACACTTATACTAAAAAATAATACAAATAATACACCACTTAGCCCAAGCCTAGGCCTGGCCCAAGACGGACAAACGGTGGAGGCGCGCGCGCGTGTGGTGATCTATTTGCGTGCATTCTCACCCTTCACAAAATTGGGGTACCCCTTGGAACACACCCTAATTGTCATACCTCCGCCTTATAAACACTATTAGTGTGTGTCAGCCCTCCTATGTGAGACTTCCTAATTTTTTACAATTCACACCAACTAACTCTTATTATTATCAACATCATTTCCACAATCTCTTGTTGTTATCATCATCATTTCCAATAGGTTATTTTAAAGTGAGGGGTATCATGAGTGAGTGCGAGTTTTCTGAGACTGGTATGTATCGTGAGTGAGGGTTTTAATTTGATTTCAATGGAGAACATTATCATCGGCCTATCCCATGTTCATGTGTAAAATTAATGAGAAAACCATCACTCACGATACATACAATGTCGAACCGTTGTTAAAGGTAATTTATGAGAAAAAATCATTTAAATTTTGTGTCGGTCTGATCGACACTAGTAACGTCAGTGTCAAAGGCCGACGTTAAATTCCAAAGCTAAATGCTTGTTTTTAAGGTAGTGCTACCTCAACAAAATAGTAAGCAGATTCAACACGGTTGATGATAAGCTTCCCAGTCTGCTTCTAGCTCACCAATTTTAACTATCAAATGTCATGTCCCCTATAGATCAAGATGAGAAAGAGCTTACGAAAGAGATACCATATGCCAATGCAATTGGTAGCATAACGTATGTTATGATTTGCTACAGACCAGATATTGCTCCCAATGTAAGTGTCACGAGCAGATACATGAACAATCCTAGAAGGGAGCATTAGGTAGTTTTCAAATGGATTATGAAATATTTGACTGGGACTAAGGAAACAGGACAAGTCTATTGCAGAAACCAATCAACAAGTCAGCCTATTTAAGAGTTCGTAGATTTAGATTATGCTGGAGACTTAGCACTACAAGAAAAATCTTTATTTGTGGCGGCAAAAAGTCCCCCAAAGGGGTAAAAACAGCAACAACAGACACATTTGTGATGGCCTAAAGCAGACACAAATAACCTAGTCACCAAATTTTGTTGCGGCAGAAACGGCCACAAATTTGTGAAGACTTAGGCCGCCACAAAAGATAAAGCTAATTAAAAAAATTCACAGTTCGTGGGGGCTAAGGCAGCCACGAAATTGTCTCTTTTGTGAGGGTTTAGGCCGCCACAAACTGTCTCAATTGTGGCCGCTTTAGCTGCCACAAATGGATAACTTTATTAATAATTATAATTTTATAAGATTCAAAATTAATATTACAAAAATATATTATATATAAAAAATTAATATTAATATAATTTAAAAATTGAAAATATAAAGTTAAATAAAATATTATATAAAAATTAATATTGATTAAATGATTACTACCAAACAAAATAAAACATTCCAAAATTAATAAATTATATCATACAAACCAAAAATAAAACACACTATAATTAAATAATAATGTATAATATATTCAAACAAATCCAATATAAAAATAGAAAATATTATTCGAATACATCAATCATCATAATAATTTCTCTAATCATTAGTTCCACTTCCTTCATCATTATTTGATGGAATATTACCCGATGACAAAAGTCCCTCAAAAGTATAATTAATTGGTGTTGGAGACAATGTGGTTTGAAATTACATTTCATCTTCAAGTAGACAACCACTAGTCGACGGAGCCATAGCTGGTTGAGGTTGATTTAAATCTGGTCTGGCCAAGCCAAATGTTGGCTAGTTGGTCGGTACGGAATTTGATATGCTTGAGGTTGAGGAAGCTGTTGTGAAAATGACAACACATAATTATTAAAATATTGTTGTTGCTGAAACATTGGCTGTTGTTATTGTTTCTAGAAGGCGGAGTTTGGAGGTTTTTGTTGTTGCTGCCGGAAATTTGGAGGCAGTTGTTATTGTTTCTAGAAGGTGGAGTTTGGAGGTTTTTGTTGTTGCTGCCGGAAATTTGGAGGCAGTTGCTATTGTTTGGAGTATTGAAAGTATTGTGGTTGCTGTTGGAACAATGGTTGTTGCTGCAAGTACTGAGGCCGTGGATATTGTTATTGTTGCTGAGGCAGAAACTGCTGATGAAACATAGGAGGAAATGAAAATTATTGTTGTTGTTGTTGAAACTTTTGTTTCCATTTTTCATTTAGTTTATCAATTGCTACTTGTATCAGCTGTTATGTATTTTCTTCTTGTTCACTCAACCATTGTTCCTTTAATTGGTCAACATTGTTAGTCGACAGACGATGAGATTGACCCGTACTAACATAAGAAGAAGATGTCTCAGTTTGAATATATCCTATTGGACCTTTTACAAATGTTGACGATAAATTACCGACACCCAACACACATCCTTTGTACTTGCCACCACTAATGTTCATAAAGCTTGCAGTCTCGTATTGTTTTCGCTGCAATGGACTAGCTCGCTGAGCAGAAGGAAGAGTAGCTTCCTGATCATCCCACTTTTAATGACTTGTTGAAGTTTTTCCTATATAAGAAATAATAATAAAATTAAACTAATTAATTAATATATAATAATTTAGAGAACTAATTCATTATAATTAATTTAAATACTAATTAAATATATATATTTATCTGAATCATTTGTGATAATCCATCATTATACTCATTTGTTTCAGGATTAATATGAAGATAGCGATGTAACTCAACCTGAGGGACCTCTCTTCCAAGTTGTTTTTCCTAAAATACTAATTGTCAAGTTTAATTGGTGAAATCTAATAATTAATTGAATATAAATTAATAGATATATATTAATAATAATTATCATATAGTCTTTAATTTCTCCAACAAACATGGAACCTCCCTTGTGAGTATGGTACCCTTCTCAGATGTTCTATTCATCTTTGCTTTTTCATTTTTCTGTTTGTAAGCATTTGTGTTCCATTTTCTCCACAAAGCACTCCAAAAATTTTCACCAATCAAATTTGACCGTTTCTCCTCACTCTTATTACATGCGTACACCAACATAGATGATTGACGTTTAGAGAAATGATGGTCAAAAGAAGACAAAATTGCAGCATTATGCTCTCTTCTCTAAGTACATTTTTGTTGTTGTTTGTTAAAATTAAATATATATATATATATATATATATTAAAAATATAACTTAATTAAGCATTCAAATGTATAATTAGTAATTAAGTAAATTAATTTAACCACTTACTTTGAAACAATGCAAAAATTGATCAACTTCACTAAATTGAGGTGTCTTATCCTCCTTTGGGTGCACTTGTTTCATATTTTTTTCATGAAAAAATCTATTTTTTCAAACCAAAAATCATTTTTTAATGTTTGAATCGTGTTTGTTTTAGATTTTTGAAAAATCATTTTTTAGCTAAAAATAAAAAGCTAAAAATAGTAGCTTCTCATGTTTGCCTCATGTTTATTTATTGCTTTTTGATGAGTACTTAAGGTAAATTAATCAATTTTGAAATAGGTGTAACAAATGAATTAAACTAAAAAATTTTGAAGTGACCAATTTGAAATATTTCATTTGTTCTGTTATAGTAAATTTCACAACAAATACTTTAGATATTGACACTTAGCATAGAAAAGATTATACCAAGTACTAATTACTGCCTTAATGACTATGGATAATCAAACTATGACAACATGCTTATGGTTATTTTAAAAAAGTGAGATATTAGTTTATTTAGAAAAGTCATGTCCTTTATGATTATTTTGTAGTTTAAAAAGTCACTTTTATAAAATTTTATACAAACAAATTAAAAATCATTTTTATAATAGTAAACAAACGGAAATCAAACAAATCATTTTTAAACAATTCTCTAAAAAATAATTTCTATATTTTCTAAACTAAAAATCATATATATTTAAGCTCAAACAAACACATTTATCTCACCCAGGACAACCATGGTTTTTTATATTTCTCTTGTATGACTTCAGCAATTATCTTTATAGATAATTTAAAAGGAAGATATCTTAAAAGTTAACATGGAAATTAAATGTAAAAATTAATTAATGAAATAATGTAAAATGAAAAAATTAACAATAATGAAACAAATTAACATGCATAATTTAAAATAGTTTACATACCCATCTCATTTTGGAATAATGACTATGCGGTCGTAGCAATCAACACACCCAGGTTCCATTATGTATGAGAGATGGATCGTTAAGAACACGTGGTTTAACAACTTTTTTCTTACCATGTGATATTTTGGATATTCCTCATATTCCAGTCGTTCCCGATCCTCCTGATCCCTCCTACTCCTGACACTAAGACCATGTCTATATATATGTATATATGTATACAGTTCACATAAATTAAAAAAGAAATATACATAAATAAATTATAAATAGAAATAACTAAAGATATATATATATATATATATATATATATTTCTTTATTAATTAAAATATACATAAATAAATTATAAACAGACGGAAGATGTTGTGCGTTGGAAGTGCGCTTCAAGCGCGCCCCAAGCACGCTCCAAGCGCATTTCGCGCTGATGCTACTGTCATTTCACGCCTGGAGCGCGCCTGAAGAGCGCGACGCGCAGCAGAATGTATAAAAAAACGCGTTTTTATCACTTTTTAGGTATCTTTTTGACTATTGGGAAGTGGGGAGACTTGTGCCCTAGCAGAAAAACTCAAAGATGGTCGTTTCTATCTTTTATATCTCTGTCATGAATAACTAAACCCTATTTGTTAGGGAATAGCATAACAAGATCAAATCCTTATTTTTTTTGATTTGATTTCTAGTTATATGAATGAGTCTATTGAATTATTTTTCTCATCTCTATGCTTAATGCTTTTTATTGCTTGATCAATATTAAAATGTTCTACGATTCGTATTTTAAAACGGAAGTGGACTTTACGAATGCTTGAGATGAGAAATTCATGAATTTGTAGTCTAGGGATAGATGCAGGTCATGAAACCAATTAAATTAGTTGCAAAGACAATAGTTTAACAAGAGAGTTCATGTACGGTAAGGCTTAATTCTAAACTTAAATCCACTAAGGAATTAAGGGTTACTTTGGAATTAAAGGTTTTGTCACTAAGACATTAGGGCAAGAATAATAAAGAGAATTCAGTAATAATTCAATAAAGGAATTCAGTAATTAGGATCAAATTAGATATCAAGGTTGGATTCGAAGTGAAACTCATCCCTGACATTTTTCTCATTATAAAGGATCAATTTTATTACTGTTGTTAATTTTAAATATTACTTCAATCAATTTGGAAACTTTTTGTTCAATTTTAGTAATTAAATATAATTTGATAGTAAAACGCAATCCTTGAGTTCGACACTTGTTACTACCATTTTATTATTACTTGCAACGATTCAGTACACTTGCTGAAACGCTATCAAGTTTTTGGCGCCGTTGTCGGGGATTGCCATATCACTATTGAATTTAATTTATTTACTTAATTGAATTTTTTTGCTCTGCAATAAAATTTTTGCTTTTATTTTATTTTTAATTTTTTTTAAAAAAAAGTGTTTTTCTTTTATTTTCTATTTTATTTGTTGAGCTTGCTAATATCAGGTGCTAGTGGTTTGTCTCTTCTTTGTTTGAGATAACTATTCGCAATAGAGCATGAAAGATTATAATGATGATATTCTACTACAATTATATGAAGAGTGTGATACTTGTCTTATATCTGGTATATGTCGCATGATTAAGGGACAAATCTTGAGAGATACATTTTTAAAACATCACCCTCAGATCCCTCAGAAGCTCCCTCTTAGGTGTGACTTTTGCGGAGAAGGACATAGGAATGGAACTTGTTTTGTAACATTGTCGAAGACGCAAAAAACAACGAGTGTTATATTAAAAAGATCAAATGGGAACAAATTCTACCTCCTAAAACTCTATCCAAAGAATCAGTTGACAAAGACTTTCACATTATGGACGTTTTGGTTGAATTCATGAAGAATAACATGGTTTCAATTGAAAGATTTGAAAGTCAATGTGAGAGGTTATTTGAGCAAGCGGTTAAGTTTGAGAAGATGGAAGAGAAGTTGAAGATTGAAGATTGAAGATGATTTCATTGTTGTGGTAGAAGAAGACAAGCAAGAGGAAAAGATGAACGAGGAAAAGAAAAAAGAAGAGATTGATGAAGTCCGAGATTCAATCTATGCCTTGTTCATAAATGTCCAATTGAAAAGGACATGGAAGCAACATCATTTATTTCTCAAGTTCATGGAATTTCTACCAAACAAAAAGAAGAAGAAGGATGATGTGTTCTTCCTGTCATATATGCCACCTTAACAATGGTTGAGGCGTCAAGCTAATGACCATAAAGAAGCGCTTCGTGGGAGGCAACCCATAGGTAGAAGTAACTTTTATTTTTGCATTCTTATTTTCGTTATTTGAATTTGTATCTTTTTTATTATGTGTTAATGTGCACTATGATGAAGAATTTTTAACAACTTGAAGTTGATCTTAAGCTTTTGTTTGGGATTTTGAAAATTAAATTCTATTTCTTGGCTCATGTCATTGCTCAATTCGACGAGTTTCACTAATGCATACATTGTTGATTACTTTGCGGTTGTAGAAGTCTAACTTGCCATCAATTTTTCAAAAAAAAATAAAAATTAAACTTTTTAGTGACATGTTTGGCATTATTTTGACAGTTCATACTCTCTCTTATTGTCCTAGTTGTGAGCTTTTAGGCCTAAACACTTTAATTCTTTGTTGTGTGATTATCCAGACATGTGTTATCCCTTCAGAACTTGCACTAATTTTGACTTGCATCACTTATAATTTATGCATACACTGAGGCAATTTTGTTTGGTCGTTTGAGCCTTTTTAACTACCATATGAAAATTTTATCCTTTGCTAGCCCCTTTGAGCCTTGCCCTTTCTTTCGGTTACTAGCCACATTATAAGCCAAAGACCTGACTTTAATTCAATCACCTTACTTGGAGTTAGGTAGGAAAGTTTTTGCCTCGTCTTGGTAAAATTTTAAGTTTGGGGTTGCTCATGGGATAGCAACTTTTAAGTTTGGGGTTGTGGTTCTCAAAAAAAAAAAAAAAAATCAACAAAAAAAAATCAAAACAAAAAGAAGAAAAAAAATCAGTTTGTGTACTTTGATAAATAACAACTTGGTTCTTTTGTCAATGTTTGAGAATCTCCACAATCAAAATGTGAACAAACAAAAAAAAAGTGGTAGAATAATTTGAAAATGTGTACCTAACTCCAAGTAGTAAAGCCTATTATCCCAAAATGTCATACCCTATCCTAAGCCCCATTACAACCCGAAAGTCCTCCAAAAGTGTATGTGTTTGTTGCATTGTGTTTGCTAACTATAATTTTTTCAAGCCTATGGTAGCGTGATACATGTTTTAGGATTTGAGTGATAAATTCAAAACCCTTCTAAACACTTGAGAGAAATTTTGGTGAGATTGTGTGAAGAGAGAGTTGAACTTGATGAATAAATGTTAAAGTGTACAAATTGTGTTGTTTTTTATTGTAAGCAACCATGGAGCATGATGAATGTTTTGTAGTACCTAAGACTTTGAGAATTGAGTTTGATTTTATTTGAGAAATTGAGTTTAATTTTGATTTTAACTATACCAAATATGAAATTAATTGTTTCTTGGGGACAAACAATAGATTAAGTTTGGGGTTGTGATGACTCTTCATCATATGCATAGTTTTCATTGTTTTTAGTCTTATTTATCTTTTATTCATTAGTTAATTTAAGGAGTTATTTAATATATTTTGTTGATTTTAATTCTTTGATTTAATGAAATATTTATGTTCTTATTTCCTTGATTAAGTGAATATTTTTCGTAGTTTTGCGTTGTTTCTTTGTTTTAGTGTAGTGCTGAATTTTGGTGAGAAATAAAATGACCTATGGGGGTATTTCAGCCATATCTGGAATTTTAGATGTCCAATTGAAGTCAAACGAAGTGCAAATGAAAGCTAAGATCCATAGCTACAACTTTCATGAAGACATCAAAACCAAATTCGAATTTCAAATAGGCGAACAATGCACTAAACTCCAGACAGAAGATGTTGTGTGCTGGAAGCGCGCCCCAAGCGCATTTTGCGCTGATGCTACTGCCATTTCACGCCTGAAGCGCGCCTGAAATGCGCGACGCGCAGCAGAATGTATAAAAAACACGTTTTTATCAATTTTTATGTATCTTTTGTTGGAACCAAGTCGGTTTTACATTTAGAGTTTTGATGTTAACAAAAGTATTTTATGAGAACAATATATTTGACTTCAAAGAGTATGAAAGAAGATTCATGTTTTTGAAGAAAATCTTAAATAAGATTTGATTCAAAATTATAATTGATGAAAATATAAAATAAGATTTGATTCAAATTTATAATTGAAGAAAATCTTTGATCAAGTTGAAAAGAAAATACGGTCAAGTTTTGAAAAAGATTTGAAGAATATTTGAAGAATATTTGATCTATATTTAATGAAGATTTGAAGAATATTTGAATATTTTAATGAAGATTTGAAGAATATTTGATCAACATTTAATGAAGATTTGAAGAATATTTGATTTGAAGAATTTACAAAGTCAATATACACAAAATAGGAACAAAATCATTCTGAAGAATTTACAAAGTCAATCTACACAAAATAAGAACATAATCAATTTGAAGAATTTACAAACTCTATCTAAACAAGATACAATTCATAATTAAATAAGGACTAAATTGAAGCCCAAATTTTCACTATAAATAGACACTCAAGGTTGAAGGAGAAAAGCATCGAAAAGCAGAAAAGAGTAACTCAAGCTCAAAGTTCTCAATTCATCTTAGAGTTCAAAGAGAGAAACACTTGTTCAGGTTAGAAATATTTTTTTGAGTGTTCTTTTCTTATAGTGTGAGAGTTATTATTATTATCAGCTTTGTTAGAAGCAACTACTCAAGTTTCAATCTCTTGTATCCAACTATCCAACCCGATAGTGGTTTAGTTCCTTCTTCAATCTGGGGTTGTCATGTTGTTAGGAGATAACTTGGCTTCTAAGGTCAAGGTAGTTAGTTCCTCAAAAGTTTGGGGTTGTCAGGCTGTTTGGGAAGACTGGCTTTGAGGGTCAAGTGCTTTGTAATTCAAGGTTTTTGAATTAGTAGATTAAAGCCTTCTAAATGAGGGGATTGGATGTAGCCAAGTTAGTGGTGAATCGGGATAATTCTACGCGTCAAATTATTTATGCTTTCATTGCTTGCTGCCTCTAAATCTGATTGCTTCTACTCCAAGTAATTCACCAAAACTAAACTAATTTTTAATTATTTATAAATTATCAAAAAGTTATCAACTTTGTGCAAACACAATTCAACCTCCATTCTCGTGTTCGCACCTTCATCTTTTTTACTATTGGAGCACTTTTATCAAGAATCATTCATGAATCATTCTTGTAATTCTTCTTTAATCCCTATCTTTTATATCTCTGTCATGAGTAACTAAACTCTATTTGTTAGGGATGAGCGTAACAAGATGAAACCCTTATTTTTCTGATTTGATTTCTAGTTATATGAATGAGTCTATTGAATTATTTTTCTCATCTTTGTGCTTAATGCTTTTTATTGCTTGATCAACATTAAAATGTTCTACGATTCGTATTTTGAAACGAAAGTGGACTTTACGAATGATTGAGATGAGAAATTCATGAATTTTTAGTCTAGGGATAGATGCAGGTCATGAAACCAATTAAATTAGTTGCAAAGATAGTAGTTTAACAGGAGAATTCCTGTACAGTAAGACTTAATTCTAAACTTAAATCCACTAAGGAATTAGGGGTTACTTTGGAATTAAAGGTTCTGTCACTAAGACATTAGGGCAAGAATAATAAAGAGAATTCGGTAATAATTCAATAAAGGAATTCAGTAATTAGGATCAAATTGGATATCAAGGTTGGATTCGAAGTGAAACTCATCCCTGACATTTTTCTCATAATAAACGATCAATTTTATTACTGTTGTTAATTTTATATATTACTTCAATCAATTTGGGAACTTTTTGTTCAATTTTAGTAATTAAATATAATTTGATAGTAAAACGCAATCCTTGAGTTCGACACTCGGTACTACCGTTTTATTATTACTTGCAACGATTCAGTACACTTGCTAAAACGCTATCAATCGTCGTCGTCATTTCATGAGTGAATGAAGTCACCACCTTCATCATTCTCTAATTCTTCTATTTCGTGTACATCAACTTCTTCTCTAAGGTTTGACTCATGACAAAGTCAACTAATAGTCTCATCTCCAATCACATGATCCAAATTTGACATTTCATCCATTTGATATGCACTTCTTCATCTTCATCTGCTTCATCTTCATCTGTTTCATCTTCTTCGATTCTGCTCGTTGATCTTGTTTTGATTGCAGCTCACCAACCTTGTTTGTTTCTGATTGTTGATGGATAAGGAACATAATACACCTGTCTTAAATAATGGGTCATGGCAAATGGATCAAACAGTGGATATCATTTTCTCAAACGAATGTCGACAGTGTTTGATATCAAATTGATCTTAGTTCATGTACTAGATAGATCAAACCACAACCAGTAAAACAACACCACTATTTTCACACAATCTAAGAACATATAGTCAATTTCGTAAATATGTTCAATTTATTCTAGAAGTCTTCCATTACACCATTATCAGACACACTCTTCATACAAACTCCACTATTTATTGTTTCTTTTCCTTTAGTCCAAGATTTAGTGTGAAATTTGTATCCATTAACATAATAGGTGTGTTATTCTTTGAAGCTTCTATTCGGGTCCATAGATAAGTTCCTCAAGTGGATCTTGATAGGAGTCAGTTATTCGAGATGTACTTGTTGTTGAAACCATGATGGGAAATTTGAATGTATATCAACCGAAGATTGTCCTGAAGTTAAAAATGCCCTGATTGATGATCATATATATGTTGTTTATTAAAATTAAAATACTACATATGGTCAATATCAATTTAAATAAATTAATTAAATATCAAGAGGGATTTAAAACGTGCTCAGTGTATGGTTTAACTTCAGTGCAGTTAATCAAAACGTTAACATGTCCGACATTAAATAATTTTTCACTTGGCCTAAAAGTCAACAAATCCATACCAGCATGATAACCTGACATGCAAAAAACTGATAAAGCATGTGGGTGGCGTATGGATACATCCATTTATACTGAATTGATCCACCAAGGGTTCATTTGGGGTGCCTAGGGTTCATTTGGGGTTGGTTTAGAAACTTGTATTGATTAAGTTAATTGATTGATTTAAGGTACAAGGAAATTGAGAGGTGTTGTTGGAATCGTCGGATAGGTTATGTTGGTGTAGCGTAAGTTGCTTGTGTAATAAAGCACTGTCGAGGTAAGGACATTTTTTTACGGTATTATATATGCTTGAATATAGAGTGAGCCTGTATACATGTTCCTTTTGCTCGTGGTGAATAAATGTGCACACGATTGTTTATGTATTTGATGTGATTATGTATTCATAATTGATAACATATGTATTATGAATTTTATTGATGAGAATATGTTTTTAGTATGCTTTGTCACTAAAAAATAAAATTTTTAGTGTTTAATGTGTATTGAAATAAGAGTATATTAATAGTTGCATTTACATAATGATTAATGTGAAAGTATGCTCATGCATTTCATAGTTAGTGGTGACCGTGATGGGCCACGGTGTTAGTGGTGACCGTGATTACCCTTGGGGGTGGTTTCATGAGTTGGTTGGTCCACCTTATCCTTACTGGGATTTTTGAGTCGTGTAGGTCTGTGACAGACTGCACTTTGGTAAATTGTATTGATCTGTCATAGGTGGCACCTCGGTAATTAGGACAGATTTGTGAGAGGCGGTACATTTATGATTTACGCCCATTGAGGAGGGTGTGGAAATTTCAGAATCATATGCATTGACATATAAGCATTGCATTATGGTGCTTTGTCACACGAATCATGTTTGTTATATGATGATATTTATATGCATGCTTGTTTATCAATTAATGTCATATCGTGTTATGCTTTTGTGCTTTGTATTTTCATATATATGTTGTTTTTAGATCGTGACCCTCTACTATTATTGTGGACCGAGCTTATGCCCCAGGTTCTTAGAGTTTTTGAGTCGTGCGAGAATTGCAACGACGTCGAAGACGTGACAAAGCGATGATTTTGGAATGGCAATCGGAAGCAATGAGGCTCGATGCCACCAATAGATTCTCAGTACCCAGTTCATCCTCAGTTAGAGTTCAAGATTAGCTTAGGGTTTTAATTAAGGGTTTTATATATTCTCCCTTCCTTATTTCAATGTTGTTGTCACAATTGAATTTATGTTTCTAAAATAGTTGTGATTTTTTTTGGGTCAATGTGAATTGTTCGGTGTAAGTTAGTTGTGTCGAAACCATTTTATATAATGCAACAATGATTCTAATCGTCATTTTTGAAAAATAATTTTACAATTAAATGTTTTACTCTGATTTAAATTAAAGTATGATTATGAATATTTTAGCCTGAAGTGTTTAGTTGTTTTTTTTTAAAAAAAAAATTACATTCTCACTGTAAAAAATCAGGGTGTTACACAAACATTCTCTGCAATCTTGATACAATATGTAGATAAAACATTGTCTTCCTTAGAATTGGTTTTCCCCCTACTTGCCCTAGAGTTATTCCTTTGGCGATACCTTGGTTGTTGGCAAAACTTACATTCAACTAAGTTTGCAACATTTATACCAAATTTGTTGTCGTAATACAACATGCAACCTTTAACACAACAGTCAATCCTCTTGATACCCAATCCTAACTTCGACAGTAACCGTTTAACATCGTAATAACTTTGCGCCAAACCATCTCTAATAGGTGTTGCATCTAGCATCATTTTAGTCATCAAATCTAAAGCTAAATCAGGATCATGAAATTGAGACTTCAGACAAAAAGTCTAATACACATTGATAACTTTGAATTTGCAGATCCTTCAAACAACGGTTTATTTGTCTCTTTCAAAAGACCATAAAATCTTTTAGCTTCTTCATTTGGAAGTCCATCAATGTCGTCATATTGATCTTCATCGAATGACAATTAACCCCAACAGTCCGAAATTAAATCATTCATCACCTCAAAGTGTTGATAGTTATAATAATCTACACCTAACATGTTAGTACTACTTGAAGAGCCTACATTATTCTCCACACGTATACTAGTACTAGGTGCCGTTAGAGACTTTTCCCCATTAGTTAGGCACAAATCCATCTTCATATAAATGCACTCTTATTTCATCTTCACTCTTAAAGCGTCTACATCAAAATAAACAATATAGACATCTCATCCCCCTTCATCTTCGACAATTTTCTACACTCTTGCAAAATTGAGAAACTCTTCAACCTTGTTAGCAAAACTTTGTTTAAGACCCTTCCTTCCAGAAAAATATCTATCATACATCCATTTACGGTATATATCCATATGTGTGTGTGTCTATATATATATATTCTGAAAATTAAATAAATTTTACACGGTCATTAATTACATCGACGTTTTATATATAAATTGCTTTATTTTTCAAAAGTATTATTTTGTTATTAACATCTACAAATTACTAAATAATAAATTATGACATACTTTATATGTCAATTAGGGAGCATTTACATACAATATAATAAATCATAATAGAGACTATATATAAACTAAAATAAAATTTTAAATGATAATTAATAAAAAAATTCATAAGACAAGTTCCTTTAAACCAAAATAGAGATTGTAAAAGTAAATAAAAATTTTGTACAAACTCAACTACAACTCTTTGTAACGACTAACAACAAATATTAATATCATTAATTTTAACAATATTTTTTTTTAAATAGTTACATTAAAATCAATACATTTTACATTTGTTTCAAAATTTTATTTATCATATATTATGTAAAAAACATAATTTCTATTATTTTTCTTTTTGGACAAATCTACCAACGTTTCGAATGATGTACTTTTTATGTATTTTGAAAATAATATAAAAACATTTTATGAA
>JBBPBP010009778.1:17203961-17238754 GCA_037974735.1 Cicer chorassanicum | reverse complement strand
ATAGAATATGTACCCGATCATTTACAAGAAAAAAATGTAAAAAAAAAAAGTATATTACTTTGAAAATATTCAATATGTAGTTTTACATTTTTTATTTTTCTAAAAAAAAATATCTTTGGTGGTTTTTTTTTTTTAGAAAATAGAAGGTGCACCGTAAGTGTAAACAAATTAATTTTATTATAACAGTGAATATGAACATTTGATTTTATCATCTCACTAAAAAAAAATTAAAACTACTATCAATAAATAACCACTCAATCAACGGTGTAGGGATAACTGTCAGTGTAAAACTTTGTACACCAACAACGCATGGTCATTAAACCCTTCCTTTTTTACAAAGACTTTCTATTTTAAATTTATTTGTTTGTTTCAATATATTTTATTTCTTTCAATTTAAACTTCATTGAATTGTTTGTGCATAAGTTTGGTTATTAATTACATTTTTATATAACAGTTTAATTATTGATTTTTATGATGTGATAATTATAATTTTATATATTTTCTGAAATTTAATTGTTGCTATATTTTAATGATTAAAATGCAATCAAAATATTGTGATGTATTTATATGTAATTAATCAAAAATAGTATCTGACACTGAAATTAATTTTGTAATGGATGTATTTATTTTTTATTTTTTTAATCACAACAAATATAAAGGAAGATGTAGTAGAATGAAGAATAAAGAATAAAAGAATTAAGTCCAAAAAAAAAAAAAAGAAGAACGAAAGAATTCTAGAGGCACCGCATCATATTTTTGAATGATCTGGCATGATTAATGTTACATGGGTTGGTTAAATCATACGATATATTTTAAAAACTCTTTTAAAATCATTCCCATCAATGAAAAAATCTCATATCCAAAGATCTCGTAAACACAAAATCTCACTAGAAGGGTTCATGTGTTTACCTCTTGAAGCGTCAAAGAGGATACAAATCACCAACGCGGAGCATCCATCTCGAAGTGTGCTTTAATTTTGATCACCAACACATAATTTATCAGGGTCTTTATATAGTTCACACGAGCACAAAACAGAATATAGTGCTAGTCATTCTATGAAGGCAGTGGCAATCAAGATTACTTGGGGAATGTGTTCTTCTTTTATTCATAAAGAATAAGCCACTAAAACCCTAAGACTCTTATTCTGGTCCCAACCCATAATAAGACCTAAATGATTATATTTAATTTAACTATTTTAATTATATACAAAATATTAATTAAATTAATCATATTTAATTCAATTAATTTCCAGACCTCATTTATTTAATTAAATCATATTAATTGTCAGACCTCATTTATTTAATTAAATTATAAATATATTAATATATTAAATCATATTTAATACGATTAACATCTAATTAAATAAAATCTTATTTAATTTAATCATTCGTTCCACTGTTAGTACTCTATGTGTGTAACCCTTATAAGTTTTCAATGAAATAATAATAATATTAAATATTATATATAATTTATATAAATAAAATTTTATATACAACGATTAGTATCTAGTAATGCATCATTGCCACCCAAAACCATGAGCAAATTGGTGGTACGATTTAAACCTTACCGCAACTACTATTTACTATGCAGTAATTGTTCTTTCTTCTAAATGTCTAAATGGACGCAAGTCACAATATGTGTCATCCATGCAATGTTGAATAACTTTTTCTTAATTGAACATTGAGTAGACATGTAAAACCATTGGATCCAATATCACATATTAAACCATTCTAGCATGGTCATGCATTACCACGGTCTCACTCTATCAAGTGGGTCAAGACATAACTGTTAAGACAAACTCTCAAATTAAGTTTTGATGAAAATAAACAAAAGTTAATTAAGAATGTTAATTATGATTCTAAATGTTATATTAATTTAATCTGTGCTCTTGAGTGTTTTTATTAAAGATAGGAACCAAGCAAAGCAAAGAAATCAGATGAAAAACTAAACAGAACATTCTTGATCATAAGCTGTACAAAATAGAGAATATACTGCAGAATCAAGATTGATTGTCGCAACCACTTCACCAATCTTTCTCCATCACTTTAACAATAATTATGCCTTAATTCTTTATACCAATTTCATCATCACATGGCAAGGAACAAATAGGAATAATTATTACTTAAAGAGGTTCTCGAATCACTAAGATAAATCATCATGAATCAAAGCATGTCAAAACGGACTGTAAACTTTCTCCAATCTGGAACAGTCAAGAAAGTTGAAACAAGACTGAACTTCAAGATTGATTATAAGTCCCCAGATTGTCTAGAAGACTATCAGATCAGATTGATCATCAATCTCCACTTTTAATCATCGTTCTTCGTTTCTACTCAAGAACAATCTCCATTTTCTGCAGAAACAGACTTCTCAGTTCTGCAAAAATTGTTCACTCCTTTTCAAACAGTTTTGCATCAAATCAAGCGTCTGGATCAAAGCCCAATTATCATCAAGTATTTTCAAAGCTTAATGGGTCATTAAGCGCGCAGGAAATCTGTTTGAAATTGAGCAAAACAGCCTAGTCAAGAAAGGCCCAAAACTGTCACATGAATGAATTATTTGTCAACAAATATGTTGCTTCAGTCAAAAGAAAACAGAGCACTACCAAAAGCTCTTTTAGACCAGAATCAAATTCTCAAATCATCTATAAAAGGAAGGCAAATTCCCAAGCATCATTCAGAACTTCAAGTGCCAAGTATTCTCATTAAATCATATTCACTTGCATTCTTGATGCTATGTCATTCACAAAAGAAATCAGGCTAAAACCATTACATACTTCCAGTTTATCCTACTGAGTTCTTTTTATTCTGAATCTATTCTAAAACAAGAGTTGATCATAATCAGATTCAAACAAACCCTTTAAATCATTATTGCATAAACTTATAACTATAAGGATTGTTTATAGTTTGAGTGTGATTAAAAGAGTTAATTGTTAAATCCTAGCAAATTAGTTAGGTGACTTGATTGAATCCTTTCTTGGTGGAAAGGAAGTGTGGTTACAAATCAAGGTTGATCTTTAAATGTGTAACCAAAAGATTGTTCTCTGTTCTTTGAACACTTAGTGAAAATCTCACAATTGTGAGGACTGGACGTAGCCCGAGTTGGGTTGACCAGGATATATCTTTGTGTGGTATCTCTTCCTTATCTCTATTTACATTCAGTTATTTTTATTATCAAGTTAAATAGAGAAACTAAAAACTGTGATTTTAACTAATCAAGAACATTCTCCGTTTTCTGTTTCAGAACCAAGAACGTTATCCGTTTGTGTTTTCATAACCAAGATCATTCTTGAGTTGTTTTTTTCTAAAGTTTTTAACATGAAATTTTAAATAGGCAAGATTACAATTCAAATCCCCTTCGTTGTAACTTGACATTGCTACTTCAATTGGCATCAGAGCAAGGTCTCTAAAAGAAACACTTTATCCAAGTGCTAGAGATAAAGATCTAGAAGAAAAAATGTCAAAAGCAAAATACATTGTTGAAGGAGGATCTTCAAACAGGCCACCATATTTTGATGAAACTGATTACTACTTTTGGAAAAACAAGATGCAACTGTTTCTAAAGTCTCAAGACACAAGAATGTGGCACATCATTACAGATGAAGATTTCATTCCAAGAGTTGATCAAAATGATTCAAACTCTGCCAAGAAGGAAGAAATCGATTGGACATCTAAAGACAAAACCAAGGTACTCCTAAACTCTAAAGCTCAATTATTCTTATCGTGTGCTTTGAGCAGGGAAGAAAGAGAAAGAGTTGATGAATGTACAACTGCTAAAGAAATATGGGATACACTGCAAATTCATCATGAAGGAACAAACCATGTCAAAGAAACAAGAATAAACATTGGCATAAGAAAATTTGAGTTGTTCGAAATGAATGAAGGAGAAACCATTGATGAAATGTATTCAAGGTTCACAACAATAGTGAATGAAATGCGATCTTTGGGAAAGGCATACTCAATACAAGACAGAGTAAGAAAGATCATGAGATGTCTTTCAGTCATATGGAGACCAATGGTAACAACTATAAGCCAAGCCAAAAATCTTGAAGTGCTGGCATTAGAAGAATTAATTGGAGCCTTAAGAGCACATGAAGTATTGTTGCAAGAAAATAAACCTTTCAAGAAAGGAAAAGAAATAGCCTTAAAAGCATCTCAAGAAAGCATACCAGTCCAAATAGAAGAAGAACTAGAACAAGCTGGACCGGAAGATCCTGATGAAGAAATTACTCTTATCACTAGAAGAATTCAAAGAATGATGAGAAGGTGAGACCAAATCAAGAAAAGATTCTCAAACAAAAGAGAAAATCCTAAAACAGAAATAGACAAAAGCCAAATCACATGTTTTGGGTGTAATAAGTTGGGACATTACAAATCCGAGTGTCCTCTAAACAAAAGAACACCAAAAAAATTTCCTTTCAAAAAGAAATCAATGATGGCCACATGGGATAACTCAGATGAATCTGATGAAGAAGAAGATGAAGAAGTCAACATATGCTTAATGGCAAACCCTAAAGAAAATGAGGTAACAAATTCTGAACCTTGTATTTTGTGTGAACAAATGGAGAAAGAATTTGACAACTTACTAAATGATTCAAACTTATAAAGAAAAAGAAGAGAAAGAAAAAACTCAGGCTCTGAATGATAAGCTGAAAGAAATCATTAAAATCTGAAAGAATCTCAGACCAAAAACTTTCACACTGAAAAGCAAGAAAGTCAAGAACATTATGAATTTCAAAAGGAGAACGTTCTCCTTAAAGCTGAAGCTGAAATTTTTAAAAATAATTTGTCAAACTTCATTAAAGCTACTGAAACTTTTCAAAATATCATGGGATCTCAAGTAGGAATATTTGATAAAGCGGGTCTCGGTTTCAATCAAACTCAGAAAACCAAAATGTATGAAAACTTTTTTATTCCAGAAAAAAAGAGAAAATAAATGCAAGATCAAATGTTCATACTGCAGCAAAATTGGACATCTTGAATTTGCATGTTATTTTAAGAAAAGAGATGAGAAAATCAAGAACAAACATAGAGGAGAACGATCTAGAACAAAAACAGATTTTCTTTAGAAAAAGGGAGAACGTTCTCCAACTAAAACAGAAAAAGGAGAAAGTTCTGAAAATTTGTCAAAACCAGTTAAAAAACCTTTTCAAAATCAAGTAATCATATGTTCCTCATGTTCTAAGATTGGACACTTTAAATAAACATGTCACATTAACAGAAAATTAAAATCTAAAACTAATCCACAAGGACCCAAGACAAAATGGGTACCAAAAGTTAATGAAACAAAAAATGCAGGTTGGTTTTCAAGGTGTCAAGAAAAAGCCATGGTTCTTGGACAGTGGTTGTTCAAGAAATATGACAAGTGATAAAAACTGCTTCATGTCCTTCGTCAAGAAAGATGGAGGATCAATCACTTTTGGAAATGACAATCAAGCTCGAATCAAAGTTAAAGGGACAATTGGTAAGAAAAACTCTGCTCAAATAACTGATGTTCAATATGTTGAAGGTCTGAAACATAATCTCTTAAGCATAAGTCAATTATGTGACAATGGATGTGAAGTTATTTTCAAACCCAACCTATGTGAAATCATAAAAACAAAATCTGGAGAAATATTGTTTTCTGGTTTCAGAAAGAAAAATCTGTATGTTTTGTATCTTGAAGAACTACCTGATAAATCCTGCTTCATGTTCATTGATAAAGATAAATGGATTTGGCATAAAAGGGTAGGGCATGTCAGCATGAAAACCATTTCAAAAATTTCGAAATTAGAACTTGTTAGAGGTTTCCAAAACTGAATTTTGAAAAAGATAAAGTATGTGAAGCATGTGTCAAGGGAAAGCAAGTCAAAAGCAGTTTTCACTCAAAATAATTCATTTCCACAAACAAAATTCTTGAATTGCTTCACATAGATTTGTTTGGTCCTGTTAAAACAACAAGTTTAGGAGGAATGAAATATGGTTTTGTTATTGTTGATGATTTCTCACGATACACTTGGGTACTATTTTAAAAACAAAAAGATGATGCTTTTGAAGCTTTTAAAATCTTTTGTAAAAAGGTACAAAATGAAAAAGAATCCGGCATCATTTCTATTAGAAGTGATCATGGAGGATAATTCATAAATGCCACTTTCAAAAACTTTCTTGAAGAACTTGGCATTTCTCACAATTTGTCTTGTGCAAGGACTCCTCAACAAAATGGAGTTGTTGAAAGAAAAAATAGAACCTTACAAGAAATGGCACGAACAATCTTGGAAGAATCTAATGTTGAAAAATATTTTTGGGCTGAAGTTGTCAATACATCATGCTATATTTTAAATCGTGTATCCATAAGAAAAATCATAAACAAAACTCCATATGAAATCTGGAAAAACAGAAAACCAAACATTGCATATTTTCACATTTTTTGGTGTTATTGTTATATTCTAAACAACAAAGATGTTCTTGGAAAATTTAATGCAAAATCAGACAAAGCTATCTTTTTGGGTTATTCAACCGACTCTAAAGGTTATAGGGTTTTTAATCTAAGAACTAAAGTCGTAGAAATCAACATGCATATTCTATTTGATGAGTTTGATGACTTAGTAATGGAAAAGACAAATGAGGAAGAAGAAGAAGAAGAGCTGCCAGACATACAACAGAAATCTGATATGTAGGAAACGGAGATTGATAAACAATCTATGTATCATTCTCCACCTAAAAGCTGGAGAACGATTGGAGATCATCCTCAAACTCAAATCATTGGGGATACAGCTGATGGAACTAGAACTAGAAAGTCATTCAAGAATGATGAAAACAACATGGCAATGATTTCTCAAGTTAAACCAAAATCAATTAAAGAAGCCATAGTTGATCAATCTTGGATTGAAGCTATGAAGGAAGAACTGCTACAGTTCGATAAAAATGAAGTCTGGACCTTGGTACCAAATCCTCAAGATCAAACAATCATTGGTACACGCTGGGTTTTCAGAAACAAATTATATGAAGAAGGTAAGGTAGTAAGAAACAAAGCAAGATTGGTTGCTCAAGGTTATAACCAACAAGAAGGTATAGACTACGATGAAACTTTTGCTCCTGCTGCAAGGTTAGAAGCTATTTTTATACTTCTTGCATATGCATCTCATAAACTTGTTAAATTATTTCAAATGGACGTTAAAAGTGCATCTTTAAATGGTTTTTTAAATGAACAAGTTTATGTAAAACAACCTCCCGGTTTTGAAGATCAATCTAAACCAAATCATGTTTTCAAACTTACAAAAGCTCTATACGGCTTAAAACAAGCACCAAGAGCTTGGTATGATAGGCTAAGTTCCTTCTTAATCAAAAATGGATTTTCAAGAGGAAACATCGATACTACACTATTTAAGAAAATTTATAAAAATGATTTACTCATTGTACAAGTGTATGTTGACGATATTATCTTTGGATCAACAAATGAAAAGATGTGCGATGGCTTTTCAAAACTCATGCAAAGTGAATTTGAAATGAGCATGATGGGAGAGTTAAGATACTTTCTTGGATTACAAATTAAACAACATAAAAATGGTATTTTTATTTGTCAAGAAAAATACATTAAAGATTTGTTGACCAAGTACAAAATGAATGAAGCAAAAATCATGTCTACTCCTATGCATCCATCCTCTTCTTTAGACAAAGATGAACATGGTAAATCTGTTTCTAAAAAGGAATATAGAGGAATGATTGGTTCCTTTCTATATTTAACTACTAGCAGGCCAAATATTGTATTCGTAGTAAGATTATGTGCTAGATTTCAATCTGAGCCAAAAGAATCCCATTTAACAGCTGCGAAACGAATTTTTAGATATCTTGTTGGAACTACCGATCTTGGCCTTTGGTATAGAAAAGGTTCTTATTTTGATCTAGTAGCATATTGCAACGCTGATTATGCTAGAGATAAAACTGAAAGAAAAAGAACCAGTAGAGCATGTCAGTTTCTAGGTGATGCTTTGATGAGCTGGTCTTCTAGGAAACAAAATACTATAGCTTTATCAACCACCGAAGCTGAATACGTATCAGCCGCAAACTGCTGCTCACAAGTTCATTGGATAAAAAATCAACTTGAAGACTTCTATGTAAGTTACTCAAATATTCCAATTTACTGTGATAATACTAGTGCAATCAATTTATCAAAAAATCCCATGATGAAAATAAACAAAGGTTAATTAAGAATGTTAATTATGATTCTAAATGTTATGTTAATTTAATTTGTGCTCTTGAGTGTTTTTATTAAAGATAAAAACCAAGCAAAGAAAAGAAATCAGATGAAAAACTAAATAGAACATTCTTAATCATAAGCTTTACAAAACAGAGAATGTTCTGCATAAAGTTGGATGAAGTGTTCAAAGTTGGATCAAGACCTCATTTCCTTCTAGTAGATACCTTGGAGATTTTATGATGGTGTCATCAAAGTTAAGAGGGTTTACAGTTGTAGACGTTCAATATAAATTTGGGTAAAGTAGCACTTCACGTTTATGAGGGTAAGGCTTAATAACAAGTGATACTAAGATCACAAGGGAGTAAGAAGTTTATTTGGAGAATATATGGATATGAGGTTTATTCGTAAGGATAAGGTTGGATCTTTATTCTTGAGGACAATAAAGTCAAAATTATATTACAGTATATGGTTTCGAGCTTGGAAACAATGTATTTCACAATATTTTTTGATAAGTTGTGGGAGGTTTAAGATTGGACATTAGGAATGGGGATATGGAGATTGCAGTTAGATTGAAGTTCTATTGTGCACCTTTGTTGTTCTAGGGTATATGAATACCCACGATTTTGACCTAGAGTATCATTCAAGAAACGCCAATGTTGTAATATATGCATTAGCAAAAAGACATTACATGTGTCTGCAATGATGATGAAGGAGAAATAATTGATGGATCAGTTTAGAGATCAAACACATGGATTCTCAATATGCTTGAGCTAGGATATTCATCGGCATTACAACGATATCTAGTGAATTCTTATAGGGGGTTAAAGAGGAACAACATTTGGATGAAAATATGATAAATATCAAAGAGATAGAAGATGATGGTCAAGGTGTAGAGTTTCACAAAGGTAATGATGGAGTATTAAGGCATGGAGAAAGGAATTGCGTTCCATAAAAGAAGGGGATAAGGAAGATGATTATGGAGGAAGGATATAAGAGTAAAGTCACTATTTATTTGGGAAAAATAAAGATATATCAAGACTTGAAGAAGATGTTTTGGTGGTTTTTGAATGAAGAGACACATAACAAAATATGTGCAAAGTTTTTTGGTGTTTCGGAAAGAAAAATTTAAACTTCATAAACTAGTTGGCTATTGCAATCGCTAGATATATGAGAATGGAAGTGGGATAGCATTGTTGGAATCAAGTTGATTTTATACTTAGAGTTTTGATGATAACAAAAGTATTTTATGAGAACAATATATTTGACTTCAAAGAGTATGAAAAAAGATATGGTCAATATTTGAAGAAGATTTGACAAGATTTATCTACAACAAAATATGAACATAATCAATCTGAAGAATTTACAAATGCAATTTGAAAAAATTACAAACATAATCAATCTAAAGAATTGACAATCTCAATCTAAACAAAATAGGAGCATAATCAATATGATGAATTTACAAACCCTATCTGAACAAAATAAAATTCAGAATTAAACAAGGATTAAATTGAAGCCCAAATTTTAACTATAAATAGATACTTAAGGCTGAAGAAGAAAATCATCGAAAAGCAGAAAAGAGTAGTCTTAGAGTTCAAGGAGAAAAACACTTGTTCGAATGAGAAATATTCTTTTAAGTTTTTTTTCTTACATATGAGAGTTATTATTATTATCATCTTTGTTAGAAGCAAACACTTAAAGTTCCAATATTTTGTATCCAACCCGATAGTGGTTTAGTTCCTTCTTCAATCTGGAGTTGTCAGGTTGTTAGGAGAAGACTTAGCTTGTAGGGTCAAAGTGGTTAGTTCCTCAAAAGTCCGGGGTTGTCAGGCTGTTTGGGAAGACTGACTTTGAGGGTCAGGTGCTTTGTCATTCAAGGTATTTGAATTAGTGGACTAAATCCTTTTTAATGAAGGGACTGAATGTAGCCAAGTTAATGGTGAACCAGGATAAATCTATGTGTCGAATTATTTATGCTTTCATTGTTGGCTGCCGCTGAATCTGATTGCTTCTAATCCAAGTAAGTCACCAAAACTGAACTATTTTTTTTTTTTTTATATAAATTATCAAAAAGTTATCAATTTTGGCAAACACAATTAAACCTTGTAACCAAAACACAATTGCACCTTTAAGAATAGAAATGGACCTAGTAACTGCATTATGCAAAACATCATAGGAAGTTTTAGGTTTTTTGGGTCAATAGGTGTGGTACAATAGGTGTAGTAAAGGATATTGAGATACAATGTTCATAGCCTTTTCTTTGTTATAAAATAACAATAAAGACAGTTTAAATATTTTAATTTCAACAAGCGGGCAGATTGTCAAACTTGACACATGCTCAATGGTTTCAGGTGGTTCAAAGTTGGTTTTCTCTAGTTTTTTTTCATCAGTGGTTTTTTTGCCCTAACCAAACTGGAACTTATCCCGGTTCAACTGGTCGGTCCGGTTTTGGTAACATTGGAAACAAGTTAAGATGATATAGGACAAGGTGAAAATAACACAAGAGAGATAAAAGATCTATATTGATAAGCAAATGAGACTATTGGAATTTGAATTTTAAGAGCTATATTCATAAGAGTTACAGCTAGGACTGGAGTAAGACGAGCAATTAAGACAAAAAAGTTGACACAACTGTTCATTAGACCTATACATATTCTACAAAGGGTTAGTCTAGTAACCTATCATTGTTGTGTTACCACCACATCTCTCTAATTTGCAAGATGTATTTCATGTATCTCAATTGAGGAAGTTGTTGGGAAAAACCAGAGATAATTATCTCAATAATGCGGAATATATTTCCCCCACCTGTGCAGCTAAATGGCCAAACAAAAAATACAATTCCAAGAGCAATAATAATTGGCAGAAAATTAAATATGAGGCAAACACAATTTTAACGTGGAAAACTTTCTTCAAATTGAGAGAATAAAAACCACGAGACCTAGTTCACTAAAAACTTCCACTATAATAATTAATGGGTACACCAGAGTCTTCCTAATATCAATAGAGAATATCAATCAACAACAACCTTATAACACCCTTCAATAATAATAATAATACTAATAAAATTTGGTGGGTTCCATTTGGGGAGTGAACCCACCCAACAAATCTCCCCCTCACGACTCAAGCGGGAAGGTATTGCTCAATCATGTCGGCCTTCTTTCTACAGTATATCATCTTCGACACAAGCAAGGTCTTCGTCATCATATCTGAACCATTCTCATCAGTATGAATCTTTTCAATTGTAAATGACTTCATTTCCAATACATCAAACTTCCAACTGCAGATGCATAAGGAACCTTCTTCATATCTTCTTTGTCTTTCTCACTTGTAGGACATTGATCATAATTCAATTTAAAATGAGTAGCAAGTGGAGTAGTAACAGGTTTACAATTGCTCATGTTAAACCTATCTAACACTTTCTCAATGTAATAGTATTGAGACAACCACAATTTATTATTCTTCCTATCACGAGTAATTCTCATGCCAAAAATTTGCTTTGCAGGACCCAAGTCTTTCGTTGCAAAAGACTTGTTCAAATCTTTCTTTAAAGATTGAATCTTTTTAGTGTCATGACCAACAATCAACATGTCATCCACATATAACAGGAGAATAATATAATCACCATCAGAGAATTTATTGACAAACACACAATGGTCAGAGAATTTCTTGTACCATTGTCGGAGTGATTGCTTGAGCCCATACAAGCTTTTCTTCAATTTACACATAAGCTGCTCTTTACCTTTGACTTCGAAACCCTCTGGTTGCTCCATATAGATCTCTTCCTCCAAATCACCATGAAGGAATGTAGTTTTCACATCAAGTTGTTCAACTTCTAGGTTCAAGCTAGCTGCTAACCCAAGCACAACTCGGATAGAGGACATCTTCACCACAGGTGAAAATTTTTCATCAAAGTCAATACATTTTCTCTGATTAAAACATTTCACAACTAATCTTGCTTTGTATCTTGGTTGAGAACTATTCTCTTCTGCCTTTATCTTGTATACTCGTTTGTTCTTGAGTGCTTTTCTGCCATTAGGCAACTTACCCAAATCAAATGTGTGATTCTCATACAAGGAATTCATCTCTTCTTGCATGGCCTTCAACCACTTTTCTTTATCAACATTTGTAATGGCTTCTTCATAGTACTCTGGCTCTCCACTATTAGTGATCATCACATACTCTTGTGGAGGATATCTTTGAGAAAGGTTGACGTTCTCTAGTAGATCTTCTTAACTCAAACTCGTCTAGTGGCTCAGCTGGTACTTGCTCATCTTGGTGAGGCACATGATCTTCAGTTACATTCTCATTATCTACCTGTATATCTCCCCCATCAACAAAGGTTTCTGCAGGGGGCATAGGCGCAACATCAATGTAACTTCTGGAATTTGGTTTCTGTTTCTCAACTTTATCAAAATCTTCAATAGTCTGGTCTTCAAGAAATATCACATCTCGGCTTCTGATAATTTTCTTGTCAATCGAATCCCACAATCTATAACCAAATTCTTCATCACCATAACCGACGAATATACACTGTTTGGATTTACTATCAAGTTTGGACCTCTCATCTCTTGGAACGTGAACAAAACATCTGCAACCAAACACTTTCAAATGACGGTAAGAGACATTTTTCCCCGTCCACACTCTATTTCGATAATTTTGCATGAGAGAGCATACATCTGATTTTGTCATTAATCGTACGATTGATTCTTTCTGCAACACTGTTATATTGAGGTGTCTTTGGAACTGTTTTCTCAAACCTGATTCCATGATCTCTACAATACTCTTCAAACGGACCTCTGTATTCACCACCGTTATCTGATCAAACACATTTCAATATCCTTCCCTTTTCTCTTTCAACACTTGCATGAAAATGTTAGAAGACTCCAAGTACCTGGTCTTTAGATTTCAAAGGAAAGGCCCACACTTTTCTAGAGTGGTCGTCAATAAAAGTAACAAAATATGATGCACCACCAAGAGATTTACTATCCATTATACAAACATCAGTATGAACTAAATCAAGAATATTTTGCCTCATATGAGGACCAGTTTTATGAAAAGAAACTCTATGTTGTTTTCCAGCAAAACAATGAGTGCAAGTTTTTTAGAGACGTACCTTTCACAGGAAGAAAATTTTTCTTCGCAAGTATATTGAGTCCTTTCTCACTCAAGTGACCAAGACGCATATGCCATAAATCAGAAGAGGTGTCTTCAATTTCATTCACTTCTTCCTTGCATAGCTTCGTAGGCATCCTATAGAGAGAAGTGGAACTTTGCTCCTTTGCAACCACTAGGGACCCTTTGGTGATTTTACATATACCACCACCACCAAAGTAAGTGTGATAACCCTCAATATCCAAGGCTTTCACCGAAATCAAATTGAGACGAATATCAGGAACATGTCTAACATTCTTCAACTGAAGCTTGCAACCAATCCCAGTTTCAACCCAAACATCTCTCATACCAATAATTTTACATACTCCTTCATCTCCCATTTTTACCATGCCAAAATCAACAACACTGTCTTACATACTCAAACATCTCCCATACCAATGATTCACTGTATTTTGAAAAATACTCATATGCTCTTCCATTGAATCCCCATCTTTGTATTTCATATTCATCAGCTTCTGAATCAAGAATGCTTTATTTTGCACATTTTTTTGTTCATACAACTATTTTAATTTTTCCCACATCTTGTTAGCATCTATTTCAGTTTCAACATGTGGATATACATTCAGATCTAACCACTGTCTAATCAACGCCACTGCCTTTCTGTTATTCTCTTCCAATCAGCATCAGATTTATCTGTGGGTTTAGTAGTGTCACCCTCAATAGGATCATACAAATCTTTACTGTATAACATGTCTTCCATGAGAGTCTTCCAAAGTGTATAATTAGAAGAATTGAACTTAATCATATTCGGACCTTTATTCTCCTCTTCCATTTAAATGCACAAATCAAATCAACTGAGCTCTAGATACCACTTTGTTGGGAAAAACCAGAGATAATTATCTCAATAATGCGGAATATTTTTCCCCCACCTGTGCAGCTAAATGGCCAAACAGAAAATACAATTTCAAGAGCAATAATAATTGGCAGAAAATTAAATATGAGGCAAACACAATTTTAACGTGGAAAACTTCCCTCAATTTGAGAGAATAAAAACCACGGGACCTTGTCCAGTAAAAACTTCCACTATAATAATTAATGGGTACACCAAAGTCTTACTAATATCAACAGGGAATATCAATCACTCTTCCTAATAACAATAGGAAATATCAATCAACAACAACCTTATAACACCCTTCCACTAAAGTGGGTATGCCAAAGTAACTCTCAGAGAAAGTAAAACTACTCAACTGTTACCTCCACCGGAACTGAATTTCTTTCCTTTTCTCTGGCTGCCGTGCGTTGCTGTTTTGCATTTGCCTTAGGGATTTCTTTCATTCCTTTTATTTTCCTTACCATGGGTCAAGCCCAATAAACCATATATTTCTTTTTTTTTTTCTTTTCTTTTATTTCAATAATAATAATAGTAATAATACTAATAAAATTTGGTGGGTTCCACTTGGGGAGTGAGCCCACCCAACAGAAGTATCATCTAGATTTGTCTCACATTATCGAACCATAAATAGTAGAACTTTGAGTTAACTTAAAATATAAAGCCTTACCCATTAAGATAATGGATCATCGAGTAAAGAAGTTGCGAGACAAGAAAATACCACTGGTCAAAGTTGTATGGGATGAAGTTACAAGAGATATCACATGGGAGTGAGAAAAAGATATAAGAAAACAATATCTGCATCTTTTCTAGGAACATCAAATTTCAAGGATGGGATTTTCTTTCATGGAGGAGAGAATTGTAACAACCTGATTTTCGTTAACCAAAGTTGAATCACGTTTAGAATAGACTATTAAGCGTTTAAAATTGGTCCTATATGTGTTAGTGTCCTTAGGGTTGATTTTTACTTGTTTTTAGTTTTGTTGATTTAGTTAAAAGTAACCTTGATTTATCTTGGCCGACATGACTCGCTCAACGAATCTAAATTTGCTCGCGAATTTGTTTAATCTTGATTTGTCTTGGCCGACATGACTTACATATATAGACCACCCCTTTTATTTTTTGTTAATTGCTATTAAACCAAAAATTCCCTATGAATCTTTTTGTAATAAAACAAAATCATCACTTTGGTCAAGTGACAGAAAGAGTGAAATTTATATGATGGAGAAAGATGATATTTTTGTTTTCTCTTGATTGAACAAAAAAAACCATCAAACCAATAGTTTAATTTGTGACCTCCACTTCAAAAATGAATTAAATGTAGTAAGAAGGAAAGAGAAATGGGTGCATGGTGTCAAGACGACATAGTCAAGACTATCATTAAGTCAATGCAACACAATCAAGAGTATTAAATACCTTATCTTGGAGTTTTTTGGGATTGAACATTCAAATGATGGACCAAAATACTTTCTTTTTTCTTTCGGGAGGATGGATGTACCAAAACTATCTTCATACAATAGCACTTATACAATTGAGTTGGGTACCAAAACTATCTTCATACAATACCACTTATACATGTGAGTTGGGTCACACCAATTCTACTATTTCTTTACTAAATCACTTCTTTGATCCAAAGTAAACCAATAATCCTTATAGTTTCTATAAATTCTACTATAATTAAGTTATTCAACTAATAATTTTATCAACTAAAATAATTTAAGCGAGACAAATAATTACCACACCAAAATAATAACAAACAGAAATAGATACTAATCATTTTAGCTAAATAACCTTCCAATAACAAACATAGAAATAGATACTAATCATTTTAGCTAAATAACTTTCAAATGAAGCATAATCGTTCTTAGCTAGCTATTGTGGCCGATAGGGGTTAGACTTTTGATTTATTTTCCCATAAATAGTTATTGTATACATTCGAGATTCAATAAGTACAATACTTATGTTTACTCACAATTTATTTACTTTCCAATTTTACTTATTTTTTCCTCTTAGTAACTATATTTGTCAACTCCTAGACTTATCGTATTAGCACTAGAATGCACAATGAAAATTTGTTAAATTAAATATTTCTTATAGAATCTAAATTCGAAAATTACTAACACAAAGTCAATACGAATAATAACAACAAAATGAGTAAAATAGTTATAAATCAGATCTGCAAACTAACTCACATAGAAAACAAAATTACTAACAAAAATTATTAGAATAACAAATTCAGTGACAGTAATAACATACTAAAATTTCATCCGAATTGGAAAATGTTTCCTAAACCAACATCCACTACCGATACTTAATTTCTTCTACTTTGTATTCGCTACATGCCGCTACTATTTTCCAAGAAGAGACACACACTCTTTTTCTCTATTTTTAGTGGTACTCTTGCAAAAATATATCCCATACCTTTGGTAATAGACGACTTTGGTGACTTTAATGTATTTTAGAATAAAATTGATGATTAAAATTAATTGATAAAAATTATTTAAATGAAAGAAAATGATTGGTTTAGAGAGATACAAAGTTACCAATACTAGAGAACTCAATTTTTGACTATAGTGCTATGACACTGTTACTCTAATTAGGGATTTTAAATTATTTTCACCCGGACAAGGACTTGACCCAAAGAAAAACACACAGTTTTATTTATTTTTTAATTAGTGTGGACTTCTACTTGAGAAGAGACCTATTCAACATATCACTCTTTGGAGTATTTTAAGAACAACCAGATAGACAATCAAGTTCATTCGTTGGCATCATCTACAGCAAAAAAAAAAAAAAAAAAATCAAACAAACAAAAATTAGTGAGATAAACTGAGAAAACGTGAAATCTCTCAAAATCCATAGCTAATTTTAGTGATGAATAAATGGGAAAGGGGTTTCATTTTTTCTGTCACTAACATTAATCACTAAATTTAGTTTTTTGTTGTAGTTATTGTTTGAAGCAAATGGAATATACTACTCTTGAGAGCTTTTAGCTGATTCTATCAACTAACTTTCTTGTTCCACAACAGAATGTTCATCTGTCTTTAAATTAACAATACCTTTGATTAAATTATTAGAACTAAGAAAAATGATACTAATATTAGCAGACCTAGTTGCCTCCTCTGCTTTCTAAAATGTCCTTCCTCTTCTTATTCGGTCTTTATTTTTTATCAAAGAAGAGTGGTTTAGAGTTAATTTTTGATTCGAAATTACTCATCTAAATTGTTTTTTATTCTCTTTTATTAAAATAAGTGTTTTTCACACATATTTAATTTTTTTTGTGTTTTTATTTTTCGTTTCATCATCTTAGTATTTCATTGTATTTGTTCGTCGTCTCAGTGCGACATTTTTGTTTCTAGTCTTGTTGCAATATTTTTTGGTTCAGTTTGATAGATTGACTTCAATCAAGTGCAAATGCAATAAATGATTTCGACATTATCAATGTTACAGCTCTGAAACCATGGGTATTTCGACACATTTTGTTATATTTGTTGTAGACTTTGTCTCATTTTAGATATTTTGTCGTATTATGCAATCAGTTTTGGTGCTCTAAGTTTGTTTACATATTCATCATTTTCAATTAGAAATCGTATTATAACATAAATCTTTTATTTCACATATGTACATAAATCGTATTATAACATATTCATCGTATTATACTATAAATCTATAAATCGTATTATAACATATTCATGGTATTATACTATAAATCTTTTACTTCACATACCTACATATACCTACATATGAAGCAAATCACTAATAGAAATTAGTGTTTTTCCTGCGAAAATATTTCTGAAGGTAATACATGATGATTTTATTGCATATCACATTTATATTAGTATGTTCTTCTAGTGTCAGATTCTGCAGGTAAAAAGTAAATTTTTCTTTTAATATGCAGGTACGATTCTGTATAAAATTTCTACAGCAAATTCTTATGCAAAGTTTTGTATTTGTTAGATCCTTGAGAAATTCGGCAGGTAAGTTTCATGCGAAATTTTGTATCAATTTTTATTTTTATATAAATAAAAAAAATTATTATAAAAAAAGTAAAATTGTCTTCATAGTAGCATGTAATTAATTGTCTATAACAAATGAAAAAATGGCCGCTTAATTGTTTGAAATACTTTCATATTTCCTACTCAAATGTTATTCTTTAAAGAAAAATTGTTTTTTTTAAAACAAACAAAAAACTAATGCCCTATTTTTCCTCTCTTTCTTATTTTCTCAAAACCCTATTTCCTATCTTTCTCATAACCCTAATTGCAGTGCCCTCTTTTCTCAATTTTGCCGCCACTGAATCTCAACCTCACTGCCACACCGTCACACCACCATGGCACACCGTCTCAATTTCTTAGCTTGTTGCATCCAACCTGAAATTTAGAATAATGAAAATTTGAAGAGGATAAACTTAAACCATGTTCTGTAATATATATATTTTGCCATTTATGACAAGAAAATAAATGATTTTTTTTGTCGTTGTTGTTGTTAGTGCAAAAGTTGTTGTAGCTGCAATCCTTTAATTGACGTTTTGATGATAACAAAAAATAAACAAATAAAAAACAATTATCTCCTTGCTATATTTTGTAAGTGTGCAAATTTAGTTAGAAGACAAAGATCTATATTAATAACTATCTATTTAAGGTGGCATAAACTATGAGTAAGTTAGAGATTATAATCTAGGTATTTCTAACACAAATGATATAATTACCTAATAAATAAGTAATTTTGTTTACTAATAAAGAAAATCATAATATAGCAATAAGAAGTATTGCAATATGGAAGCTTTAGTTCAAGTCAAAGTGTTCGAAGCAAAAATGAATATAAATCTTTGTTTCTGGTAGCTATATCCTCTTGTGACAAGACAAAGACAAAGGAATCCAGAGACTTCGCTCATGCTCTACATTATGTTTTGCCTCTGGCGCTTCTAATAATGCATGCTTAGGTTGCCTCTGTTGGTACAAGCAATGGTCTGCCTCGATTGCCTCTAGAGATGCAAGCGATGCTCTGACTAAGTTGCCTCTAATGATTGCAACAATAGTCTAGCTGTCTGCCTTTGATGACCACATCAAAGTCTCTGACTCAGTTGCCTCTAATGAATGCAAGCAAGCGTCTAACTTCGTCTAGCTCTAAAAAAGTCAACGCCTCTGAAAAAGTCAAGGCTATGACAAAGTCAATGTCTATGGAAAAGTCAACACTTTGATAAAAGTTAATGATTTGACGATCTGCAAGACATCGTCTAATCAATAAATCCTCTATTTGTGCGCATCCTCTGATTATCATCCATAATATGCATGCTCTGATGGTATGCAAGATATCCTCTAATTTTCATTTAAGTTACGGGGAATGATTTTTGGGATTGTGATCTGATATAAGCTCAACGGATTTATGAGATACAGGTTGTACATCTACAATAAAATACACAAGCCTTTCCCTAAAGTACAAAGGTCATACTCTAAAGACCTCAAACAAAAATATATCTCAACAGACACATCCACCCTATATTTAAGAAGAAAACATCCAGTAAATACTGAGAGAGAGAGAGAGAGAGAGAGAGAGAGACATAGTATAAAAAGGGAAATGTGTTAAAAATAAATTGTAAAAATGCCAAGAACGCATCAAAATAAAAGTATGAATGAAAAGTCATCTATATAAAAGAGTTATTAGAATTGATGTAAATTAGTCAAAGTGTTTTCATACACTTGAACTGATATAGGATTTAATATATAACATCCTCTCACTGAGAGTCAGAATTCTAACAACAAATTTTGTGTCATATCAGGCACAAACAAGAATTGATATAAATCTGCCTGATAGTGGCTCAATTCTCTCATCCTCAAAGAGGTACTTGAAAAGGTACAATGACTGTCATGAACCTCAACAACATGATGCTAGTATGTTGAAGAATATTTTTGGGAATGAAAGCTTGGAAAGGCTATTGAAAAATACTCAAAGCCTAAAGAGGCATAGTAAAGAATACTTGAAGAACTATTTAATGGAAATAGTGGATTATGTAGAACAAAAAGAGTAGAAGAAATAGTGGGGTTTGAATTGTGTTTTTAACAAAACTTTTGCGCGACTATACTCAAGGTTAAGAAGATAATGCATGAGTGTGAAAACAAAGCAAAGAGACACAACAATTTATCCTGGTTCACCACCAACACGGTAGCTATGTCGAGTCCCTTCAACTTGAAGGATTTAATCCACTAAATTATCACTGAATCAAACTTACAGAACACCTACTAGTCACACTAACTATGTTCAATCTTCTCAACCTTCAAGCTTAGTACAATCAAGCTATCAAGGAAAGTAGCCGCTACTGGGCTAGGTTACAACAAAAAGGTTTTGGGATTTATTTGAATAAACTCTTGTAGAGAGTGTTTACAATTTTTGCTTCAGAAAAGAAATTCTCTTAGCACTAACAAGATGCTAAAAATAGTATTGATGTGATTATCGCATGTTGCTTGTATGCAACATATTTTTTGTTGTTCTAATTTTCTTCGTTGAGGGAGGCACGTCCTTTCTAGAGTACAAGTAGGGTTTCTTACCGTTGTACTGATTACAGAAAATCAGGATAATCCATGAATTTTTGCATCGTATATTTGTGGATTGATTTGATAGAGTGACTTTCCAGAAAGACTGAACTTATACTGATTTGGTGTGTCTGTTTGAAACAGTGTGAAACCAGAGGGAATGATATTTAGAGAGTACCTTGAGATCTTTAGAGAAGTGGACTTTTTTTGAAGTGTTGACTTTTTTCAAAGTGTGGACTTTTTTAGAGAATGGAAGTTTACAGTCAAACAATTAGAAGCTTGATGTGATTGTTAGAGGCAAAGACAAAAAAAAATTGTCAAGCTTATTAGAGGCAGAGGCAGACTAACAAAATTCACGTTTGAGTTCCTTAAAGGCAAATGAGTTGCAAAAATGCTTTGTGCTATCAAAGGCAATACAAATCAATGTTGATTCGTGTATCAGACTTAGCGAAGAGAGGGAAATACATATTGTATCTTTGTCTTCGTATATTTAGCAGAGGATATGTTGAGAGTCTATTGACCGAGCATATTCATTCGAACCTACACACTTAAATTCAACATTAGAGCATCAAATTGTTCCCACAAATGATTTTTTTTATCATCAAAACAAGTGTGGGGATTATTTCTTCAAATCAACTTGGTTCCAACAATCTCCCCTTTTTGATGATGACAAACATCTATTTTTGTGAATAATTTTTTTGAGATAGAGAAAACACAGAGATGATAATAACACATTACAGCAAAACTCCCTTTAGAATATGCATGTTCATTTCATAAAATAAGATATATCCTAACAAAGTATCAGTATGTATTAAAACAACAGAAGTTCATAAATAATTATATATTACTTAATATTTCTCAAAAAAAAAAAAGAATTATTACATATTCTCTTCCTTTTGTCCTTAGACAAAGAGAGAGGAAGTAAAAGAGGAAAACACTAAGGGGTTGGGTGGGTAAGTCTAGTTAGAATTAAGCTAAGGGTGGTCTGAATGTCCTCCTAATTCTTGGTCGTCTTTTCCATAAATACCTCAGTCTTGGCAGCCAAACAATGAAAGTCCTCCTTTTTTACAAACTAGGATGAATCCAACATGGGGCCAAAGGGAGATGCAAAGTGGCTGATAGACGCAAAATTTGCAGATCCTAGAGCCACTTCAACAGGAGCATCTAGAGTATGATTCTTGATATGTGGGATGACCATAACAAGTTGTAACATTGTGAATGGAGCAACCACTGAAGGTTTCAAAATGAGATCACTACGTATCAGAGGGCTTAGCTAGGGTAGCTTCAAAGATATGATCTATTTGATTCAGAGTGTTCAATCTTGTAACAATAAGAACACTTTGTTGCTGCTTTTATAGAAGGTTTGAAAATCTGAGTTTTAAATATCTTTGTAGTTGGTTTTGATAAACTTCCAGAACGTTCTCCTTTTTTCAAACTTTCTAGAGAAAGTTCTATTTTTCTTCCAGAACGTTCTCCCTTTTTCAAGCTTCCTAGAGAGGGTTCTGTTTTTGTTCCAACACGTTCTCCCTTTTTCAAGCTTACTGGAGAAGGTTCTGTCTTTGTTCCAGAACGTTCTTCTTTTTTTTTTTTTTAAATTCTTTTGTTTTTATATTTTTCATCTTTTTTCTTAAAATCACATGCAAATTCCCGATGTCCAATTCTGTTACAGTAAAAACATCTTTTATTACCTTTCTCATCCTTCTTTTTTGACACAAAAACATTTTCATAAAGCTTTTCTTTTTTAGAAGTTTTTAAACGTAAATCATTTTTGTCAAATATATTTTCTTCATATATCATGTTCTTTTGAAAAGTTTCAGTGGTATTTACCAAGTTGGTTAAATCATTTTTCAATTCATGAACTTCTATTTTTAAAGAGGTATTTTCTTTCTTAGTTTCAGAGCATTCTGGAAGATGATTTTGTATGGGTATCTCATTGATAATCTTTTGTTGCTCAAACATTTTTAAATTAGATTGCTGCAGGCTTTGAATGACCTTTCTAAGTTCGTCATTCATAGCTTGGACTTTCTCTTTTTCTTTACGGAGTTTTTCTTTTAATAAACCACATTTTTGAGCAAGAAAGTTTGAATCACATAAAAGATTATCAAATTCGTTTTCCATTTGTTCACATAAAGGACATAGTCAGAGATGGTTACGTTATTATTTACTAAGTTTCCATTATGCACATGTTGGCTTCTGAGATTACTTCTTCTTCCTGAATCTTTTCCTCTTACACTTGTTAGGTGCTTAACTTTAGAGGCAATGCTCTGATGCCAATTGAAGTAGCAATGTCAATTTACAAGAAAGGGGGGTTTTAATTGTAAATCCCTTTTTTAAAATTTCATGTTAAAACTTAAAGAATTTAACTCAAGATTAATCTTATCTATTTAATTTGATAATCAAAAGACAAGAAATAAATAGAGATAAGAGAAGAGATATCACGCAGACATTTATCCTAGTTCACCTAATCTGTGTTATGTCTAGTCCTCACAACCGTGAGATTTTCACTAAGTGTTCAAAACGGATAACTTTCTTGGTTTTTACACAACCAATCCATATCAATCTTGATCTGTTACAATCTTCACCTTTCAACCTAGAAATTATTTTTACAATCACATTTCAACCTAGAAAGGATTTTTACAATCATCTTTCAGCCTTGAAAGGATTTTTACAAACACACTCAATATAACATAAAAGATAGACTTGAGTTACAAGTGATGTATATGATAAAAGTGTTTGGGATCTTGAAACTTCTCAACACTTGTTTGAGATAAATGAAAGACAAACTCAGTAAATAATGATCCAAAGATATAGAGAATAGAGTTGGAGTTTGCTTGAAGAGTTTTTGACTTGTTACTTGAACAGGTGTTGGTAGATTTGTAAATTGAACTCTTACCTTCATCTTTCAATGGATCTTCAATTTATAGATGATAAAAGGTTTTGAGTATTCAATTTAAAATAAATATAGCCGTTGGACACACTTCCCAAGTGTCAGATATATTTTAAAGCAATTAAACATGTGTTTATATTGTTGTCCAGAACGTTCTTGACAAACGGAGAAAGTTCTTACTTTTGGGTCTCATGGAAAAACGTGAATGAGTGAGTGAATGAGTTGTCACATGTTAGTTGACAATGTTTTAAGTTAGGTTTATAAAGAACTTTCTGCAGAGTATTGTAAGTACAATGTACTTGTGTTCTTGCTCATAACTCATCAATTTGGAGATCAATCTTGAGGCTGTTTTCCTCCTTTGGGCATTCAGCTCGAGTTCTGGGTTTCACCATTGATTTGAGTAGTCTTGATACTCTTTAATATGTGGTTTAGACTGTGTAAAATCATCTGTTTTAATTATGCCTTTAAAAGAGAATAACCAGAATATTCTTTTGTAAAACAAGAATATTCTTCGTTTTTGTTTTGTATGAGTGTTGGATTTTGACAGTTGTTGTGTGCCAGTCCTTTGTCTCAGAAACATGATGTGCTTTTTGCAAAAATGTGCAACAGTAGTGTCCATGCTGTCATGGTTGTCCTTGCTCATAGCTCATCAATTTGGATATTGATCTTGATGTTTTGTTTTGCCTTTGTTGATCCTCTTGGATCGAATCTATCTAAAATGATCTTGAGTATATAATTATGTTCCTATGTAATGAATACTGGTGATTTGCAATGTAGATTATGTATTTTCGTAGCCCAGATCGATCTTGAATTAAAGAAGACTTTGTTCTTTGTAAACCAGAATGTTCTTGGATTAATGCTGTCAAAACCAGAACATTCTTCGTTTTTCTATTTAATAACCAGAACATTCTTCATTTTTCTGCTTTATGAAGAATGTTGATCTGTAGCCTTTGTATCATCCATCATTGACAGTAATTCATGGTCTTTTATCACTTGAGCATATATCTCAGAGATAAAGCTGAAGCATACACTTCAAGATCGTTCTTCAATCTTGCCAATCAAATTGGAGAATGATCATTCTTGAATATGGAGAATAAACTTGCTTGATTCATTATGAGTCATAGCTTTTATCCTTTGCATTTTGGAGTGAACCTTGTATATTCCTTGGAGAATACTGATTACATGATTGTTAGATCTAGGAGCAATTCCTTCTTCAATAGAGAAGACCGTTTGTTCTTGAAATTTCAGAACGTTGGAGAACGTTCTTTGTTTTTCAAACTTCTGTCAAGAACATTCTCTATTCTGTTTGTGTATTTTTACTTCCTTTTAAATGTGATCTTGCTTGTTTGATTATGCAATTCATCTTACTTAAATAAAACTCAAGCGCACTCATTAGTAGATCACCATTCATAAAACTTAATCATTTATTTCATAAGGTTTGCTATCATTAAAACATACATCAAAAAGGTTTTTGCCTCAACAAACTTGACCTCTTTCAAAATTATTTTCTAAAAAAAATTGCTTAGTCTGTTATACCAAGCTCTTGGAGCCTATTTTAGACCATAAAAAGATTTCTTTAGTTTGAAGACATGGTCTGGAAATTCATTGTCTTCAAAACTAGGAGGTTGTTTATCATATACTTCTTCATTTATGTAACCATTTAAAAAGACACTTTTCACGTCCATTTAATAAAGGTGGTTTTATTAAATACTACAAAAGAAAGTAAGAGTTTGATAGTTTCTAACCTTGCCACCAAGGTGAAACTTTCAGTGTAATCAATAACTTTTTGCTGACGGTAGCCTTGGACTACAAGTCTAGTTTTGTTTCTAACTACTTCACCTTTCTCATTGAGTTTGTTTTTGAAAACCCATTTGGTTCTGATTGGTTTCTTTTACTATGGGTCTGGGGACTAAATCCCATACATAATTTCTTTTGAATTGGTTCAGCTCTTCTTGCATAGCTAGTATCCATCCATCATTTGATAATGCTTCATTTACAGATATAGGTTCAATTTCAAAGAGTAGTCCAAACAAAGATGTCTCTTTAAGAGTAGATTTGGTTTTCAAATGATCATTTGTGCTGCCTATGATCAAATATTCTAAATGAAATGACTTGTATTTCTATCCATACTTCGATTCTTGATGCTCTCGACCTAAGTTATTTGGTGGATCCTCTAGTTCATTTTGGACTTAATTTGACGCGTCTTTAGTTTTATCTAGTTCCTCTAAAGTAGTTGGTTCCACTGCAATCTGTAAAAATGCAAAGTATACATATAGCTTTGACTTTTTATGGTGAAGCTTTTTATCATCAAACATGACATGGACTGATTCCTCAACAATCCATGTTTCTTTTTTGTATACTCTATAGGCTTGGACCTTTTAGAGTATCTCAAAAAGATGCATTTTTGAGATCGTGAGTCAAACTTGTCAATGTTTTCTTTGGTGTTTAAGATATAGCAAATACATCAAAACTGATGAAAATAAGAAATGTTGGGCTTGATTCCTTTCCACAATTCATATGGAGTCTTATTGTGAATAGGTCTAATAAAGATTCTATTTTGAATGTAACATGCAGTGTTCATTGCTTCTGCCTAGAAGTGCTTGACAACGTTCATTTTGTGAATCATGGTGTGTGCCATTTCCTGAAGAGACCTGGTTTTCCTTTCTACAACACCGTTTTGTTGTGGTGTTCTAGAAGAAGAAAAATTATGTAAAATGTCATTCTCTTCACATAAGTTTTCAAAAAGCTTGTTTTCAAATTCACCTCCATGATCACTACGAATCGTTGTTATACAAAAACCTTTTTTCATTTTGCACTTGTTTGTAGAAGGTAGTGAATACTTCATGTGACTCATCTTTGTGCTTTAGGAATTTTACCCATGTCTATCTGGAATAGTCATCAACAATAACGAGTCCATACTTTTTTACCACTAACAGAGGCAGTCTTTACAGGGCCAAAAAGATCAATATGTATAAGTTTAAATGGTCTAGATGTGGAAATAATGTTTTTAGAAGAAAAAGAAGATTTTGTTTGTTTCCCTTTCTGACATGCCTCACAAAGAACATATGAGTTGTACTTAAGATTAGGCAAGCCTTTGACTAATTCAATTCTTTTTAAATTTGAGATTAACCTCAAGTTGACATGTCATAATCTTTTGTGCCATATCAGTTGTCCATCGCTTATAGACATAAGAACTTGACTTCCTTTTTGTTCCAATCCGATAAGTTTATTTTGTAAATGTTATTTTTCCTTTGGCTAGTAAATAATAAGGATCCATATGTTTGACTAATTGCGTTATAGTACTTTTGATTGAATACTACATCATAACCATTGTCGCTTAATCGACTTATGCTTAGTAGATTATTCATTAGTTCTTTTACAAATAAAATATTTTTAATAGAGGGAAGAAAGCCATTACCTACTGTGTCGTGTCCAATGATCTGACCCTTTTTATCACCTCCAAATCATATGAATCCTTTGTTCTTGAGGGTTAGGTCTTGGAACATAGACTTTTCTCCCGTCGTGTGTCGTTAGCATCATTGTCCAGGTACCATGAATGGTGTTTCAACTTTTTTGCTAAGGATATCAACAAGATATATTATTTTATCTTTAGATACCCAAATTTGGTTGGCTCCTAGTTTGTTAGTCATGAAAGGTATCTCGTCTTTCTATGTTTTCAACATAGGAAAAGTTATTCGATTGTGACCTTTCTTATGGCAATAAGCATAAGCAATACCAGGTTGAATAAATCTAGGATTTTTGGTTGTTTCTTCAAAGCCTATGTTGCGTTTATTGTTTCTGCTGACACCGTAGATCATAGAAGCGTGTTTACTTTTGTCTATGCCTTTAGCTAGAAACTCTTGAAAGACCGTTTCATACTTAACAGAGTTGCATACTTTATACTCTAAGGTCTCAGAAACCTTTTCTTTTAGAGTTAGGTTTTCTCTTGTTAAGATGTCATGAGCTTTCTTGAGAGACTTAAGTTTTGAAGAAACCTTTTCATTTTTGTCGCGAAACTCGTTTAGCATATTTATGAGTTCACTATGGGATAAGTCAGAGAATACCTCAATTTCTTGATCAATAGCCTCAGAGTCAAAGTCAGCATCAGCCATCAGAGCCATATTTGCATGCTCTTCATCTTCATCAAATGATTCATTAGAGTAATCCTAAGTATCCGTCAGACCTTTCTTCTTAGTCTTAAGGCCTTTCTTATGGGATTTTCCTTTCTCAAATTTAAGACATTCTGATTTGAAATGACCTGATTCCTTGCATTCATAGCAGATGGGCTTTCTTTTGTCTAGATTTTCACTTCCTTCTCTGCTACTTTGGGATCTTCTGAAATATCTTTTGGGAAAAGATTTATTTCTGTTGTTCCACATGCGCTGGACTTTTCTTGATATAATGGATAACACTTCATCATTTGAGTCTTCACTATGATCTCCGCATTCTCTTTCCTCTAAGTCTTCAATTGCTTGTAGAACTTTAGAATTTGTCATCTTTCCTTGGGATTGGAGAGCAAGGGATTTAGACCTTTTCTTGGGTTCATCTTCTACTAGTTCAATCTCATGGGATTAGAGTGAACTCATTAGCTCTTTGAGAGGCAGTTTTTTAGATCCTTGGCTTCTTGAATAACTATTCTGTTTGGTCTCCACTTGCTGGGAAGACGTATGAGGATCTTTTTGACATAGGCAGCAGTAGTGTAACTCTTCTAGAGAACTTTTCAACCTAGAATCCAGAGTTTGGAATCTAGAAAACATTTTTTCAATGTCTTCATTTTTTTGGCTTCATGTACCTGTTTGTTCCCTTCGTAGTTGTGAACCAAAGCATCAAAGATACTCTTAGCTGTTTCTTTGTTGCTGCATTTTTCAAATTCGTTGAAAGTGGTAGCGTTCATCATGAAGGTTCATGCATTATGATGCATTTTGTATTGTGAAAAATGATGCAAGAGACAACCTATTTCAGTTCTCATTATTTTGTGCCTCTTGCTCAATACTCAAGTATGGTTGGCCTAAATAAGAGGATTCATAAGACCATGTGATACAAACTTTGTCGATCTTTGAAAATTTACGTGGCGAATTAGGTGGAAAATATAGTGATAGGTGGCTCAAGGATAAATAATTGGCGACTATCCAATTACACGTTCTCTTAAATTGGAACGAGGTTAAGCAATTCATTGAGTAAGTATTAAAATATTAAATATATCTCCATTATTCAATTATTCAACTAACAACAACGTCTAATTTTTTGAAGAATATCTCGTATAAGAGGTATGTACAAAGTTTGAAAAGTATGTATAGAGATCTCAATGACAATGTCATTGATAAACACAGAAGCTAACTTTCTGTGAAGGTTTCAAGAATATGTAAACATTGATTTAGACTATTCAATCTCATTTGGGTTGAAACAAAGATGTACATATTGTTTCAACCTAAGATGTATGAATTGCTCTATGTGACTAGGTGACAAAAAACCACAAACTAAGGATGCAAAACCTTGAATTGTTTGACTTGGCAAGAGGACCCTTGAGACTAACAAAATCATGGCCTATTTATAATGCGAATGGATACCAATTCAACACAAATTATTGTGGTGAAGGCAAAACAACATATTATAGTAGGGTATGTATTAGTGGAATTAGTCAAGGTGAAACCTCAAATGATTATTACGATGTTGTTACAAAGATTCTATAATTTGAATGGCGAAGTCAAGCAAAAAGAAAGCTAATTTTATTTTACTATGAATGGTTTGACCCTTCTAGTCGTGGGATGAGGATACATAATCATTACAAGATTGTAGAAGTACGAAAAGGAATAAAGTACGGCAAATTTGATCCTTTTATTTTCCCAAAGGCTAGAACTCAAGTTTACTATTCACCTTATCATGGGTGCCAAAAGGTTGATTGGTTGGTAGTTATGAAGACAAAGCCAAGAAGAGTTGTTGACGATAGACATACAATAGAAGTTGCTTTTCAATTGCAACAGTCACAAGCTAATGCAACAATTGAAGATGACCGCATTGATAACCTACAAAATGGTGAAGTTTATGGTGAATAGGTTAATTTTCCTGCGATACAAGATGATGAGGATGAAGAAGATGATTCTAGTGATGATGGAGAATATAAAGATCAAGACGAAGATGGTTCAATCGAATATTATTTGTTCTTAGCTTTTTATTATTGATGTATTTGATTAAACATTTGTAGTATTAGCAAATCTATCATATTTTGGGGTTATCGTACATATATGGGAGTTAGATTACATAATGTTTCGCATTTTCATCTTTTCTTGCAAATGGATCGATAATAATAAAGGCATTAGGATTGATGGGTCGAGGTTCTTGCTTGCCGATTTTAATAGGGTGGGATACAAAGATGTGCCTTTTAAAATAACTGATCAATAAGTATTCTATGTCACTGATCATGTCGATGATAAATGGTCAATTGTCCTGTCGACCAATAAAATAACTGATGATAATAGTAAAGATGAAAATGTTGGTAATGATCCTTTCGTTTCGACATCACAACCACGTGAAACTGATTCAACTGATGATGGTATATATATTAGAGATGATCATGATGTGGGAATTTGGATTAATCTATCATTTCGTATCATTAAGGAAAAACAAATATCAATCCCACTAGGAAAAGAAGAAGACATCTTAAGGTGTTTGGGTCCAACCATATGTTTCAAAAGGAATTCAAGTGTTTTCTTCGGCTTTTATGAGCCTTTAATTAGTTTTGATATTAGTTTTTTTTTTTTTTTTACTATGCAGAATTGATTCAGAACTTATATTTTTTCATAAATAGTTTTTTGTTTTTTTAGCCTATCATTTAACTTTCCTTTTATTACTTTCTATCGTGTTTGGTGTGTGCAATTGTACTTTATTTTCATGTGATAAGCGCACAAATCCATCTATGAGCAAGTACTAGATGTGCTGAAATATATAACCGTGCAAGTTGCATATTTGGTGGAAAAGGATAATGAAAAGCATATTCCGGAGTGTCAATGTGATATAGACTTCCCTAGTGAAAATGATAGTTGCAACATTGCTCTTAAAAGTCTTTCGGTGGTAATTACTTAATGAATTGAGAAATTCATTCAATCTAATTATTTAAGTACATTCTTTGATTTATGTATTAACCATGGATTTAGAGTGTCTCACCTTGTCTACTCTATTTATCATCCTCTGCTTATCGCATAGTTGTAAAAGGAACAATGTACAATCCGATCCCTATCGGCTACATTAAAGTTTCACATGTGATTGCTTTAGTACCACTTAGACCATAGCTTATATCTGACAATGATGGAGATATGAAGTTGTTGGGAGAAGCAATAGGTAGTTATGTGGCATGGTCCAAAAATCTTGTTGGCATAGATATGGTATGCTGACAACGTTACTACCAATCATATATTTTGTACATATATTTTTTATCAGTAATTATTTATTCAATCACTAATTTATTTAGTTTAACATTTATTTAGATTCCTACGTATTCTAATGGGAATGTTCAGAAGATTCAACCTCACAACAAGTCAGTATACAAAAAGATTCAACCCCAAAAAAGGTTTGATATATACCTCAACTGTATAAATTTTTTATCTTACTACATTTAATAACTAACAAATTGAACCTCATTTTTCCATATTCAAGAAAAAGCTACATAATAGGTTAAGAAAGTTGAAAAAAAAAATTCGCTGCACTACAAATGTAGGTCTGTGGTAAATCAGTTATTCAACAAGCTTCTTCTAAAATTACTACCAATCATATATTTTGTACGTGTGTGTGTGTATATATATATATATATATATATATATATATATATATATATATATATATATATATATATATATATATATATATATATATATATATATATATATTATCAGTAATTATCTATTCAATCACTAATTGTAGTTTCACATTGTTTTAGATTCCTATAAATTCTAAAGGGAATGGCCAAAAGATTGAGCCTAACGAGTTGGTTACTTCACCAAAAAAGTTGATATATACATTAAATGTATACGAAAAAATTGTCTTACTATATTTAATAAATAAAAATTGATACACTTTTTTAGATTCAAGCAAAAGTTACAGAAAATGTTTAAAAAGTTGAGCATAAAAATAAATCCGTCGTACGAGAATAGCTGGTCCATGGAAAATCAGCTGTTCTACAAGCTTCTCCTAAAATTGGTCATGCAAGTCTTTCTTGATTTGGTACGTGTGAACATAGATACATGTATCAAAAAAATAGAGAAAGGTATTTTCGGTGTTTGTTATGAAGAATTACTTAATAAAGAGCACATTAATGAACTTCTAAAACATGAGGAGCTAGGTGCTACTGTCGTCAGTATATATATTAGTTACTGTAAAATACTTTATTTGAGATAAAAATTTCTTTTACTTGCATCATTGTCACATTTATCAGTAATTAATCTAATTTTATATTTTTATTGAATATATTTATGTGAAAAGTTGGTGTGCTTGTGGCAATTGATAGATAAATTTTCGTTCTTATCTCCCCAAAAGCTATCCCTGTTTCAACTTGATCCAATTAGGGTAAACAAATATATTGTTGATCTACTTTTGGAAAATAAAGAAAATGATAAGTTGTTTATTGCCCCATATATTTTGGAATAATTAGATATTCTTTCTCTAATATCTTATCTATGATACTTTATCGGTTGTAAACAAATTTGTCAATCGAACATTTTTTTTGTATGCAACATTAGATGTTAGTCATCAATGTCACCTGATAAATTATATACTATTTGAATCTACTACACGGTCATTATAACAATCACTCAAAATAATCATATGTATTTGTTAGTACTTTACAAGTTTTTCATGCTCAAAGGGGTGTTACAGTGTCGAAACTTAAGTCAAGCAACATCACATGCATTCCAATATAGATTTGAATTAATAAATGTTTTACTTATATACTTTTAAATTTTTATTATAGAACTTATAAACCTTTAGAATTTCATTTACAATCAATGCATAACTATATTGGCGTACATGTTTTACTTTATATTGTCATTGTCAAGATAACAACATAGATCGTAAGTACTATATTTTGCGATTCATGAAGGAATTTGTTACAATGAATTAAAGTATAATTCCAAAAATGGTACGTTATTTTTATTAGTTATGATTTTTATATTTAAACCACCTATATATTTAATTCTAACTTATTTATATATGTTCAAATATTATATCGCACATAGTACTTTGATAACTTCAAGTTAAGTTAGTTTGAAAGTGAACTAATTGAAATCAAGGAAGAATGATTTCAATATGTGCTCGAACCGAGAATTATATAGTTTATTATTAGGTGAGTTTCACATTGTAAACTATTATTGTATATTTTTTGTGTGATTTGAGATGGTCTTTGTATATTTTCATATATCGCTACTTATTCCGTAAAAACACTTCATAACTTTATTTTGGTACACTTTTAGTTTGCATGTATTTTATAATCAATAGAGAATTCTAATTTGTTTTATTTCTCTTCACAATAGAGTTAAAGTTAGAAGTTGCGTTGTTGATGATTTTGGAAAATTGATATTGTTGGATATTAAGAGAGCATGTTGATGACATATATTTTGAGTTTATAGTTAAAGACAGGTGAAGTTTGATCATAAATGTTTAGTAAAATTTGCACTTCTCATTATTCTTAGAATTATAATCAAATGTTAGTTTAACGCTTTTATAGAGAATGATGGAGTTTGATCATGATGACATATATTTTGAATGAACAGGGTTGTAAGTAGAATTCTGGACAAATAACATCAATATATGATAATGTTTATACAAAATTGGTATATGAACAATATGACAACGCTTTTTTAATTGAATGTTGTTGTCGGCTAACATATGACAACGCTTTTTAGAAAAAGACGCTTTAAAATACCACCTACGACATCACTTTTCTAATAAAAATGTTATTAAATAACACCTACAACAACACTTTTTACATTTTAAAAACACTATTATAGCGTTTAAAAGCACTACATAAAAGCATAGTTAAATGTATAAAAACAAACGTTATTTAAAGGTTTTTTCTGTGTAGTGTGTAGTTAAGGATTATATTGTCAACTATATTGCCAAATGAACCTATTCCCATTTATTTTATGCTTCAATTTTTTTAATCATAATGCTACAAATATATGAGTAATGCATCCATTCCATCTGTTTTATGCCTAAATGGAGTACTTAGATATATCTTTTCCTTCACATGTTTCTTTACAAAGTTCACATACCTTACTTCGGATAATTGTAGTGTAATATTTAGTCTTGGAAGAAATGGAGAAATGCTCAATGTTGAACAAACAGTCAGAGAAATGAGGGGTGATTCTTTGTCTCTGTCTACTCAATTCATCCATGCCAGCACAGTACGTGAACAGTCAAGCGGTTTAACCTTGAAAACATAAAATAAAAATAATGGTCATTTTTCTAAATCATCTTTATTTATATTTGGTTATCCGTAAAGTACACAATAATAAATAATAACTTGCGAGTTATGTATATAAAATTAAAAAACATTCATTTTTTAGTTCTCTTTCAAATAAATATGTTTAATTATTTTTAAATTTTTAAATAATTTTTTGCATGTATGTTTATAATATTATAAAAAATCTTTTTATAAAAAATTTAATAAGAATTTTGTATGTAAAATAAATTAAATATGAATTTATTTAAATCTAGAAAAGCAAAATAAAAGTAACGAAAATGTGGACTTGAAAATTGAATTTTGAATTTTTGTTTTGTGGAGGGAATTTTTACGATATTGTCAATATGTACAAAAAAATTATTAAAAAATATATGTCGACATTTAAATAGAAACTAAAACTGCTTGCGTAATGATTTTGTAGGGACTCAAAAATTTCAAAGTTTTTATACAAACTAAACAAAATTTTGAAATTTTATAAAGACTAAAAACATATTTAACGTTAATTAATATTAATTATAAGTACGATTAAAAAAAAAAACAATTAAAATTGTATTCAAAATTAAAAGTGACAACTTTTTAGGATAATTTTTTGCAAATGTGAAAATTATTAAGAAAGTAGGGAGTACTATAAGAAACAAAGCTTAAGTTTAAATGCACTTTGAATCTCTATATTTTTTGTTGATTCAAAATTTTAGTCTCCAAATCTCTAGATCAAGAAATATGGTCCTCTGGTTTTTTAAATTTTAGAATTTTTTT
>JBBPBP010009778.1:17189912-17200218 GCA_037974735.1 Cicer chorassanicum | reverse complement strand
TTTAAAAATTTTTAAAGTTGTTTAATTTTTTTACAAATGAGTTTTTTAAATATAAAATTATTTTACTACTTATTTATTTTATTCAATATTTTTTTAAGTGCTATTTCAAAGTATTTTATTTAGTATTTTTTTGTTAATTTATAATATTTTAAAAAAATTTAAGTTAATTTGAAAAAAAAATTATATAATTATTTTACAATAATTTTTTTTTTATTTAAATATGATATATTTATATTATGTCATTATAAAATGTACTCTAATTATATGACAAAATAAAATAATATTATGATATTAGTTATATCATGCACATCAAATATAGAACAATATTCTATTGTATCCTATTTTGTTTCTATTGTATCATTCTCTTATTTTTATAGATTGGGGGTATTAGACAGCATAAACTACAAATGGACATGTCTTATCGGATCCACCCGGTCAAAATGGGTCTTCACTGTACATCCTAAAACATTGAAGTGTGAAACAAAAGAGTTCTCATGTGTTCACATGGTGAACAGATAATTAGAGGACCTCTCTGAACAATGCTAAACATAGTGACAGATAACTGATTTTAATGACATTGTCCTTACATAACCTGCAGAGGAAATAACATTTTCCCAAACACACATCAACCGTCAACGGTTGAACAAGGAACATCCTCTAGAATCAAATTCAACACTTTTCAAACATTACGTGTCATTTTCAAATTAAACATAACACTTTATTTTGTTCTTTATATTGAGTAACGAATTAATTACGGAAAAATAAATAGTCAGGACTATTTCATCTTGGGTGTAATGAAGAAAAAGCTAGCCTAACAAATGCAATTAGATAACTGGCGTGTTGCAATTGCAAAAAGTACAAAAGTAAATTATTTTAGAAAAGTGTCTAATATTTTATTATATTTAAAAAGTAATTAATAAGATCTTAATTAAATATTGTTACTTAAATATTATAAAAGTTACACTACAAATTTTTTTATTATTAAAAAAGTGTGATTAATGCGGTCTGAACTATAGTTGCGAAATAGTTACAGAACTTTCAAAACCGTCATATTATATATGTGATTACGATTATAAATCACAATTTAAAATTATAATTTTATTTAATTAATTAAATAAATTATTTTCCTTTTCAAACCTCACGTTAGAAAATCGTCAAATTAAACAATATGTTATAAAGTAAATCACAAAGAAATGAAATGAGTCCGACAAGAAAAGTGAAACAACCTATGTATGATCATACAATCTTAAACTATTCCAAAATTTGAATGAGTTTAAGAAACATTAAGTAATAAGAGAGAGTGCACAAATTATTAGAAAGCTTTGGATTCTAGGTTAACATAGTGATTGAATGACCTATACAAGAAAGTACTGTAGCTCATGGTGATGCTACATGAGTATGGTGCTTTGTGAAATCGGTGCAAGAGGGATTTGACCGAGAGAAAGACAAAGATAAATTTTTCCAATTTGTTGCTCTTTAGTACGAGAATGAAAACTCTGTCAAATCCAACAGTGGTATCTCTTGTTAGCCGCCCCATCATTCATGTGTCACTCTCTCTCACCTAGCTCTTTAATCTTTGTTTTAAGTTTCATTAAAATATATTTTTTATTTTTTTATATGGTCTAAATATTCCGCAAAAATTTATTATAAGAATTCCTTATATACCCTAATAAAACAAAAAGGCTTCCAAAAATAGTTTTGATCGTCAAGTTTTGATAGTGTATCGTTTTGAACATGACAAGTGATTGTTTTTTACTGCAAAAAAAATAAAAATATATATATATATAGAGAGAGAGGTCTCTTAAAATATTATTTTGAAATTTTTTGGTTTTGAATTTATTGTGAATAGTTATATCACAAACCATAATATACTCTGATAGATATATTTATAATTTATTCATCTCGATAATATATTCAGATAGGTATTTCTAATTTATTCAGTTCTTTTTTACATGTTAATGTATTTTTTTAATATATTTTAGCAGGGATCAACAATTTTTATTTGATCAAAATTGAAATTAGAAGAAATTTTTATTTCAAACAATATTTTGACAATCAGATTCTATTGTTAAATTTATCTTTAATCTTGATATTAATAAACTGTATAACCTGATTCTCCTTAAATCTTAATAGTAAGCAAATACAAGAGTATATACAACACTTGTTATATGCTATAATAGATAACAACTATAACAGAATAACAATCAAACTAATTAGTTAGCTACAATGTAAAGAGTAATCTAAGTATAGTCTAATATCTCCCTTCAAGCTGGATTATATATGTCTAATAAACCAAGCTTGGAAACAAATGAACGAAATGGGGTAGGATTCAAAACCTTTGTGAATATATCTGCTAACTATTTTGAAGAACTGATATGTAGAAGATGAAATAGTTTTTGCAGTAATTTTTTCCGAACTATGTGACAGTCGATCTCAATATGTTTTGTGCGTTCATGAAAGGACGCATTAGCAGCAATGTACCCAGCGGATTGGCTATCACAATAAATTAGGGCTGGAGTTGTAAAATTAAGTTGGAAATCTTGTAGAAGAAAGGCTAACCATTGAATCTCGCATACAGTGGATGTCAAAGATCTGTACTCAACTTCGAAAGAAAATCGTGAGACCGTCAGTTTCTTTTTAGACTTCCATGAAACCAAGGAATCCCCAATAAGATACAATAACCACTCACTGATTTTCTGGTTTCTGCACAAGTTGCCCAATCGGAATCACAAAAGGCTTTAAGTTGTAACGAAGAAGAGGAAGGTAGGAAAATGCCGCTGCTTGGAGAGTTCTTAAGATAACACAGAACATGAATAGCTGCTGCAAAGTGGTGAGAAGTTGGTTTGTTGGTGTATCGACTTAACTGTTGAACAACGAAGCTGATATCCGGACAAGTGTTGGTGAGGTAGATAAGTTTGCCAATTAGTCTTCTATAAGGCTCCAGATCAGATAAGTAATTTATGTTTGTAGGTGAAAACTTTAAGTCTTTTTGCATAGGCGTTGAAGCCGGTTTTATGGCAAGGAGGCCTGCTGAAGCGAGGATGTCGAGTGTATATTTACGTTGACAAATGCGGACCCCAGATTTACTGCATGATATTTCCAATCCTAGGATATATTTAAGTTTTCCAAGGTCTCTAATTCAAAAACTCTTATGAAGGATGTCCTTTATGTGGATAATTTCTGTCATATCGTTACCTGCAAGTATCAAATCATCAACATAAATCAGTAGTGCAGTAAAGGAATGTCCTTCATGTTTGATAAACAATGAGTTATATTGGATGATGGACAATAGCCATTAGAAGTTAATGCACTAGACAATTTTGCATACCATTGTCTACTTGATTGCTTTAAACCATAAATTGATATAAGCAATTTGCAAACCTTATTGGGAGAATTAGAATTAAGACCAAGAGGCAAAACCATATAAACCTCTTCATCTAAAGTTCCATGTAGAAAGACATTGTATCTAATTGATGTAAGAACCAATTTTGTGATGAAGCAATGGATAATAACAATCTAATTGTAGTTAATTTTGCAACTGGACTATAAGTATCAAAAAAATCAATACCTTCAATTTGGTTAAAACCTTTAGCTACAAGACGAGCTTTTATAATTTCGATAGTGCCGTCGGCTTTATATTTAATTTTGTATACCCACTTACAACCTATAGGCTTCTTACCTTGTGGAAGATTGGAAACAATCCATGTGTTGTTATGATGTAAAGCTGATAATTCAGATTGCATAGCTTGTATCCATGAAGGATTTTTTATGGCCTTCGCATATATGGATGGCTCGGTCATAGAAGTAATAGAACAAATGTATTTCTTATGGGCAGTAGACAAGTTAGTATAAGATAAAAAATTGGATAAAGGATAACATACATCACTAGATGATTGAGGAACCAAAGCATTGCAGTGATAAACATCTAAGTATAGGGGAGGATTCCTAATCCTAGTGGATCTTCTAAGCGTGTGTGTGTCATCATCAGAATTAATGTGTGCATCATTAAGGGAAATATAAGAAATACGGGGAGGCACAAAATCATAGTTATTAGCATGTGTAAATAAATGCATATTATTGGAATAAGTAGGAAGAGTGATATTATCAAAGAGAAAATTGTAGTCGTCTTGAGTAACGACATGATCATTACTGGAATTCAAAACAGGAGTAGCATAAGGAAAGTAACATTCATGAAAAATAGCATTTCTAGAAATAAAAACATTTTTAATGTGTAGATCATACAATAAGTAACCTTTGGTGCCATGTTTAAAGCCCAAGAAGATACATTTTCTAGCACGAGGATCAAGTTTAGATCTATTTTGAACCAAAGTAGTAGCATATGATAAACACCCAAAAAAATTTAAATCAAGGAAAGTTGGAGTTTGGTTATGCAAAACCTCAAAAAGGGTTTTATTTTTAAGAACTGTGGTAGGCAATTGATTGATCAAATAAACAGCATGTGATATGGCATAAGCCCAAAAACACTTAAGCAAATGTGATTGAAATAACAAAGCTCTTGTGACATTTAAAAGGTGTCTATGTTTGCGCTCCACAATAGAATTTTGTTTTGGAGTTTCGACGCAAGAGGTTTGATGAATGATACCTAAGGAGGAATAAAATTCAGGCATCTTAAACTCCAATCCATTATCACTCCTAATTGTTTTAATAGTGCATGAAAACTGATTGTGAATCATTTTAATAAAATGCTTAATACTAGTTCTAGTTTCAGTTTTAGATTTCATCAAAAACAACCAAGTATGTCTAGAGAAATCATCCACAACAGTCAAGAAATAAGTATGATCTTGAATAGATTTCGCCCCAATGGGAGCCTAAATGTCCATATGCAATAATTCAAATATAGAAGAGGTGGAAGAATGACTTATAGGAAAAGAAAGTTTACATTGTCTGCAAAAATGACAAGAGTCACAAATCAAGCTTTTATTAGTAGAGATGTAAGGAAATCTATTACAAAGATGTTGTATAACAAAGTGAGAAGGGTGGCCTAAACGGTAATGTCACGTGTCAAATTGACTATTATTGGTATCTACAACATTAATATCAAAAACATGATGAACATCATGAAAATTAACAGAAGAAAATTTAGGCAATTGTGCACTACTAGTAATCCTAAAAACTTGTGTGAGAATGTAAAGATTGTTGACAACTTCAACATGTCCAATCATCCTCTGGGTATTGGAATCCTGAATGCAACAAGATTTATGTGAAAAAATTAATTTGCAATTCATATAATGTGTGAGTTTGTATATGGATATCAAACTAAATTGAGATTGGGGAATATAAAGAGCGTCATTAAGATGTAAATATGGGAAAAGACGTACTGCACCTACAAAGTGTGCATAAATAAGATGTTTGTTTGGAAACTTAACAGGAATAGGGGTAATTTGTTTAATAGATGAAAAACAGTAAATAAAAGGACATACATGATCAGATGCTCCTGTGTCTAGAATCCAAATAGAGGAAAAAGAAGAGTGCAAACCTGATTGTGAAATGTTGAAAATTACATGATTACCAGTATCATCAGAAGCATTCTTTAGGGAGTTTAAGATAGAATTTTCACCCTTTGAAGTCTGAAGAAAAGTGATGAGGTATTGATACTCATCTTTAGAAATTGAAAGACCATTATTTGAAGTAGTAGAAGCGAGATTTGTAGAATGTTTGGGTTCCACATTGTTGGTGCTAGAAGAAGAATTGACATTGTTACACTGATTCTTTGAATAGTAACCTTGAGGGAAGCCGTGATTGAAATAACATGTCTCAATGGTATGATTTGTCTTGTGACAATTGGTGCAAACCATAGATAGTTTGGATCCTCGGCCACGTCCCCTACCAGGATTGGAGTTTTCCTTACCAGAACCATTCGATACCGAATTGAAAGCAAACACAGTTGAATCTGGAGCAACAGAATTGGGGGACAAATTTTGTTGCATCACCATTGAATAAGTTTTGCTAATTGGAGGTAAAGAATCCATGAGAAGTATTTGAGTTCTAACGTTTTGATAAGAATCATTCAAACCATTTTAAGAAACAGGTGACATATTCTTTATACTTGAATTCCCGAATAGCTGTACTGAGATGACATGAACAAAGGTTTTTGCATATGCAAGAAGGAGTAGGTCGAAGATATTCTAATTCGTCCCATAATATCTTCATGCTAGTAAAATATTGAGATAAAGAACGCTCACTCTAATTCATGGAATGCAGGTCGCATAGAAGATCTGAGAAACGAAAAATGGTTTTATTTGGTAAGTCGATCTTGAAGATCGTTCCAAAGATCCGTTGCATTATCAATACAAACCGTACTCTGAGAGATGTGCGGGGACAAGGTGCTATTTATCCAAGAAAGAACCATACTATTACCTCGTTCCCAAAGCTCATAATCGGGATCGCTGTGAGGCGGTGACAGAAGTGTGCCGTTGATGAATTGGAGTTTGTTTTTGGAAGCAAGTGCTATTCGCATCAATCTACTCTAATTGTAATAGTTGTAAGCGTTAAGCGGCAGTGCAACGAGGGTAGCGCCAGGATGAAGATAATAGGGGTTTTTGGGGTTCTGAGAGGGATCGGGGGTTGGAGTTTCATTGTTAAAACGAGGAATATAGATGGAATCATGTTTTGAAGAATCAGAATCATGTATGGAATCAGAATCAGAATCATTGTTAATCTAAGTATAGTCTAATACTTGATGAATTTGTGTTACTTCTATTGTTATAGATATAAATATCAACTTGAAAATATGAACGAGGCTATTCAAAATAACTAATAAAGAAAAGAGCTGAAAAATTGTAAAAGGGACTATAGATAAATTTATCAAAACAATAGAAAAAAAAGTAAAATTGAAAATATTAGTAATTGCTCGTTGATACAAGTTTGAAGCATTTTGTTATTGTTGCAACAAATTATTTAACGCTCTTGCTAGTACAAGTAAATTCGCTAATGAACGTAGCAGGGATTGGAGAAATATTACTTATAAATTGAGAAATCATGATACAAATAGTGGGTACATTGCTAACATGAAAAATATTAGTTAGAAATTGAGAAATCATGAGAAAAGTAGTTAGCACATTGCTAACATGAGTTCTTGGAGTGGTACAACGTATATACACACTATTTTCTTATTCCACTAAAAGATGAAAAATTTTACATGAGTTTTTGATGTTGCTGTAAAATAGTTGAAATGTCTTATTTCTTTTTTTCGAAAAATATAGAGAAAATGGATTTGAAAATGTCATGATTTCTGCCAAAGAAATTTCTATAGTTATTAAATAAAATATTAATAATTTATTTATTAAAAAAGTTCGTCTACTAGTTTCGTATTAAGCCTCACAACGTGTTAGGTCGGTCCTGCTCACAACCTTTCTGGTCATCGATTTTATGTTTAACTCCAATTTAGACTATAAAACACCGAATTTTGTTGTGTTACACTACTGGTTTGGGTTCAAACAATTATGCCAAGAAATAAACTATTTTTCTTGGTTATGGTTCCTTACTTCTTATGGTTCCTTACTTCCTTCAATTGTGAAAAAAATGATAAGTTTAATTGATTGTATTTTAGAATCAGATATACTATGGCTAATTATAGACAAAACAATTTTTACTAGCCAATGCTTCGTGGACTAAAAAATATAACCATGACTTGATTCAATTGGCTAATCTCGTAGCGTTTGACCTTTATCTCCTCTAATTCGTAGCGTGATAGTTTTCTCCATCTACACACATTTTTCTACTCACTTTTAGCTTCTGTGAAAATATCCAATTCAATTAGTGGTGACTATATATAAACATAGAACACAAGTCTTTACAATTCAATTATCAAATTCCAGGTGCTTTTGACGACTTTTGACAATCTCACGACCCCCTTGAGACTTCTTGAACTTTGAAAAGATCCAAGAGACTCATATTCGACTACTCTTAGTTTGACTATTTCCCGTTCGGCTATCCAAACCTCAACTAAACTCTTCTCGACTATTGTTGGTCGTTCTTGACTAAGAACTTATAATATTTTTTGGTGTCAACAAATGCTCTCGTACATCACATTAGCCGTTGTAATGAGCGGAAAGGAGATGCAACACAAATAGTAGATTACTATGTGAACAATGTCATCAATATTGCGTCGTAAAGCAGAAAATTAATTGTTGCAAACACTTTGGTTTGCGAATTGATGTAAATATGTTACGTGTCTTTCGATTCGGTTACTTCAACAATAATTTTGGATTTTATTTAACTGATCTTGATATTTAACTTATCATTACCTTGATTTTATCCTCTATTATAAATAGCCTTGGTTGAACCTGAATTTTGCAGGTATTTTGTGAAAGTGTAGATGTGTTGTGACACTCTAAATCCCTAATATTGATATAACATAAGTTGTACTAGTTTTGAAAGAGATTTGCAATGCTTCCAAATTAGAGTATAATTTTTTTTTCCAAGGTAGGCTCACGACGTCTACACTTTCACAAAATACTTGCGAAAAATCCTCATTTAAAATTATCTTGAGAACAATTCATAATCAAGGCTTATCATTTAAACATTCCTAAACATCAAATTGTTCACAAAACCTATAGATTATTGACTTTCATCTTCAAAATTTACAAATTATAAAATAATACCCATATCCAATAAAATTACAAAATATAATTTAATTTAACACTCAATAAAATACAATAGATGACTTTCATATCTAGTATCACCTACGAGAGTCTAGATTGCCAACTAACAACTTAAAATAACTTGTATTTTTGCAAATTCACACACATAAACAACAAAGGTAGGTGAGTTTTGAAAACATGTGATAGTACAACATAAATGAGAAGAAGACAAAATAATCATAAGTATAAAAATTCAGAGAAGTAATATCACATTCAATCCACATTATTCACAACAAAGAAGTCAAAAAATGATGAAATGATATGCATGGAATCTTACTTAACACTTGTGTTTCATGTGGTACAATACTACAAAAAAAACCCTTCATTTGTGGCAATCTAAAGCCTCCATAAAGGAGGAAAAACAGGCACAACAGAAAAATTTGTGGCAGCCTAAGGCAGTCACAAATAAATTAGTCACAAGGTTTTGTGGCGGTCAGACGGCAACAAAGTTTGATTTATTGGTTACCATTTGTGAGGGCTTAAGCAGTCACAATTTTGTGACGGAAAAGTGCTCCACAAATTTGTGAGGGCTTAGGCCATCACAAAGGATAAAGGTGATTAAAAAAACCATACTTTGTGAGGGCTAAGGCCACCACAAACTGTTTCATTTGTGAGTGGTTAGGCCATCACAAAAGATGAAACTAATGAAAAAAAAATACAGTATGTGAGGGATTAGGCCGCAAAAACCTGTCCCATTTGTGGTCGTTTTGACCCACAAATTGGCAACTTTATTATAAAAAATTAGTTTTATAAAATTTGATATTAATATTAAAAAAATATATTATATATAAAACATTAATACAATTTAAGAAAATGAAAATATAAATTTAAAAATAAAATATTATATATATATATATATATAAAATATAATTTTAATATTAATTAAATTATTACTACCAAACAAAATAAAACATTCCAAAATTAATAGTTATATCATACAAACCAAAAATAAAACACACCATAATTAAATAATAATGTATAACATATTCATACAAATAAAAAATAAAAATAGAAAATATTATTCAAATACATGAATCATCATAATAATTCTATTGATCATTAGCTCCACTCCCTCTGTCATTATTTGATAGAATATTATCCGGCGACAAAAGTCCGTCAAAAGTATCATTTATTGATGTTGGAGACAACATGGTTTGAAATTGCATTTCATCTTCAAATATACCACCATTAGTCGACGAAACCATAGTTGGTTGAAGTTGATTTAAATCTAACCAGATCAAGTCAGTTGTTGACATAGTTGGTCAGTATGGAGTTTGATCTACAAATTACTAAATAATAAATTATGACATACTTTTATATGTCAATTAAAGGAACATTTACAAATAATATAATAAATCGTAATAGAGACTATATATAAACTACAATAAAATTTCAGATGGTGTTTAATTAATTTTTTTCATAAAATGTAGCCCTATAAATATAAAATAGAGACATTAAAAGTATATACAATTTTTGTACGAAGTCAACTACAACTCTTTATAACGACTAACAATAAATATTAATATCATTAATTTTAGTAATATTTTTTAAAAATAGTTACATTAAAATCAATACATTTTATATTTGTTTCAAAATTTTATTTATCATATATTATGTCAAAAACATAATTTCTTTTTTTTTTT
>JBBPBP010009778.1:17149731-17189761 GCA_037974735.1 Cicer chorassanicum | reverse complement strand
ACATATTTCACGATGAGATCAATATTATAAATTACTTTTTTTTCATAAGTAATATTTTGTTGTTGAAAAAATTACAATTTCTTAATAAAATTCTATTTTACTAACATAATAAATCATAATAGCAAAAATAACTACAATAACAAAAATAACTACATTTTAAATCGCAATTCATCAACATTTTAAAAACTAACTACATTTTAATTTGAGTAAAATTTTTAGAATTTAAATATTTTACTATCATTTTTTTTAACTAATCTAATTAACATTAAAGTTTAAAAATAATATTATAATCAATTTTAAAAATAATATGTTCTACATTCTAATATAACATAAAAGCTCTAAAAATAATTTACAACCACATAACGATTTTCTAATAATAATTATATAAATTGCTAATCTATATTTAAAATGCATTTTATACTAACTCGATGCAGGGTAGTGTCTGACTTGAAGTTTACGAACATATAACAAGTCTTCGCAATCTACATAATAACACAACTATGAAAATGAAAATTAAATAATATTTATTAAATAAATAACTTCATATAAAAAAAATAACATTAGAAAACAAAACATAAAATAAATACTTACGATACTCAAGAGAGAAAAGTTGGAAAAATATAAAAGTTGAGGAAAAATATTTGTAGAGAGAAAATTTAGAGAGATATTATAGTTATATTTTTTTAAAAAAATTTGTTTGGCTAGTTCAATAGGGTTTCATTACATTTTCAGATGCTTTCATTCACTTTCTGCCTATACCTTCTTCAAGACTTTTTGAAGTAGCGTCGCTGTCCACCTTCTCCACCTTCTTCTTTTGTTCTACAGGTGCTCATAAAAACAACATAAAATTCATGTGTCCCTATCAAATGTTCACAATGACAAGGATAAACCTGTTTTAATCTATATTAATTTTTATTTAACAAATTATAATAAAAAAATTAGCCACTGGTTACACATAATCCACTAACCATTTTAGTTTACTAAGTACCATTCATTTGTTTCTAGTTACTATTTTGAAATAAAATACTAAAAAAAAGTCTTTCATAGATTTAAATACAAAAAATTTAAACTAAATTCATCGTAAGTTTTTGCATAAGCATCAATTTTGCTCATAAATAGTATTTAACTCAAATGAATAGTATTTAACTAAAAAAATTTGTATTTAACGAATGTAAAAAAATTGAAACTAAATTCATTATAAGCATAAGCTTTCTGTTCATACCTTTATTACGTAAAACTATAACAAAATATAACATTTAAATAAATAGTATTTAACTCAAATTAAATTGCTCATTTGAAAGAGACAATTCAAAAATTATATATGAATTTTATGGATAGGCATATACGAGATTACAATGTCAAAACAAATTAAACAAGTTCAGTGTTTAGCCTAGACGCATGAACACCTTGCATCAACATTCATATAAAAATCACTTGTTAATAATATCTTATTAGAACTAATTCGTATAAAATCAGTTATGAACACCTGTAGAACAAAAGAAGAAGGTGGACAGCGGCGCGACTTCAAAGAAGAAGAGTAATGAAACCCTATTGAACTAGCCAAACAAATTTTTTTTTTTAAAATATAAAAAGTTATCGGGTCGGGTCGACGGATCGACAGGTTCAAATTGTTAAACCCATTACCCGACCTAAATATAAGCGGGTTTCAACGGGTTGGGTTGGGTCGGACCCGAAAGTGATCGAGTACGAGTAAAAATCAGGTTGGGTTGAATTGGGTGATCGGGTTGGCGGGTCGACCCACGTCCATGTTCACCCCTAGATCTTCATGATCAAGCTTAATTTAGTTGTACTTCCTCGAATCACTGGACTTGTCAAACTATTGCTATATGATGACAATACACTCTAGTGGCTCATAGACCCTAACATCTAGTTTTCTCTTCTCGCCAACCTATGCCACTTTATCATGAGTACCATCCTCGACATGGGTTGGATTCAACTCAATTCAATTCAATTCAATCTAATTTGTACATCAAATGATTCAAATACGATGTACTCATAATATTAATCAAAATCTACACATATATTATAGACAATCTCAATTGGATTTCACCATTTGACATTTACATCATTATGATATTGGATTCAAAATATTTTTAAGGTATATACAAAACTATGTTTCTCGATGCATCTTGCGTCATTTGATCAAGGTTGCTGTTAAAAGATTCTTTTATTTGTAAAGTTTCTTTTAGGCTTAGGAATGAAAGTACATTGTCAATATTAAAACTAGCAAACACGTTTTCTTAAAACATGATTGATCATAGCATGAACAAATTATATATTAGAGTAACATATCCAATCAAGAATAACCATCACAGTAATAGATTTAATCATCCGATCAATATTCAAACTGATATATAGGTGCAGTAAAAAAAAATAAGAAACGGTCAATTTAAATATTTTCTTTTTGAAACTCAATTGTGTTGTTTAACAAAACATCCCACTTTGATTATAAATCAATTTAAATATAAGTAGAAGTTGAATCATAAATAACTAGTCAAATTAAAGAGATGAGATATATTAGTTCACAACAAGCTGTTGCTAAATCTAATTATCCCCTTACAGAGATTTTGCCTAAGTAGTGTTGAGAACTTAACCCACTATAATCCAATAACAAAATAAGTATTATTTACTCTATTTCTTTATACTCTGAGTATTCCTCTTTTATTTCTCCAAACTATATCACTAGAAACCTTTCTAATCTTTCCAAGTATTCTTCTGCCTCTACAAGTATTCTTACACCTCTTTAGGTAACTCTTCAAGAATTGTCACCACTATCAGACTTGCGTATATTAATTCAACTATGTGTCTGAATTGACACATAATCTTTCTTAGGATGCTTACTCTCATTGAGTAGATAATACAATTCATTCTTATATCAATGCAACTGTATTTAACAACTTGATTGATTTACATTCATATCTAATTACTTTAGTAGAGAGGATTTTACATTTAATCTATGGTTTGATGTGTTCAAGGCTTTTTAGAATCTTATTTGAACATGCCTTTTTCTTCTTTTAATCTTTTCAAATGATCAAATATCATATGATTAATATTATGTCATTTTTTAAATATCTATGAACCCATTTTTATTTGAATAATCCTTTTATCATGGATGACGAAGGTCATCATCATCTTCAGTTTTAAAATGTTTCTTTTAAATACTGAAGAATATATCCGCTAGAAATAGAACTGTTGGACATCTTGATACATTGTAATAGTACATTGAGTCTTTGAAAGATATGTACTATTCGTAGTACTATTCCATGTTGCTTTGTACTTTCTAGAGGACTAACAACATTTTTATCTTGATTATTTGATTAGGAGGAATGTTCATGTTCTGGTGCCATTTCTCATTTATTGTTCATAAGAGGATTAAAAATTCCTTATTAGAGGAATTTGATTTTCAAAAGAATACTAATTATTTGTTAACTTCAACGTTGACTTAGAGGCATTGACTTATTTAGATGATAGCTTTACTTGAAGAATTGTTTATTTAGAAAGACATTTTAGAGTCATTATCTTCTTTAGAGGATCATTTTTCTAAGCAAGCATTGACTTCTTCGGAGGCATCTTTTCCAAAGGTTTCATTTTAGAATGTGTCTTACTTAGTGCTAATTTCTTTATTGTATTCTTTTGATCAATCTTTTTGTTTATTCAGAGTGTAAATTATCAGATGATCATTACCTAGTTTCTTGAAGAATTGTATGATTCAATTAGATAATTGTTTCACTTATATTATGACTTACTCTAGTAATAAACATAATTAATTGTTCATTAGTGTATAATATTCTTTGTGCTTATTCAAACTCAATACCACTTAGATTATTATTCCCAATGTATTGATAATTTATGCGGCGTTAAAATAGATAGTCCTTAATATAAATATTTTATGTTCTAACTAAATTTGGACACTAGCAATTAGGAGATAATTGTTCTATTGTTTTTGTAATAATCAAAACATCAATAAAGGTATTGTGAGTTAACCAATCGGGTACTCACTAAGATGATATATTTCAAAGCAACACTAATTGATAGGTATAAAGCAAAAGCACAATCAATATTAGAGCAAAACTAGGAAAAGAAAATAAGTCAAAGCAATAACTCATGGAGTAAACACATCCAGAGTAATTACATTATTCTTATTCTTTAAGCATTTTGTTATCATTTTTATTTAAAGTTTCATCTATTTTTATTTAAAATCTCATATGAATCAGTGAAGAAGTACAATTTTTCCGTTCATTTTACATTATATTATAATCATCAACTCAAATACTCTCTCACCTCTTGTCTTAAATCAATGCTTTTGTACATTCAAGAATCGAAACCAATTTTAGTAGCAATAGAAGCATGCTAAATAGTTAATAATAATTTTAAGAACATAAAATGATTCAAAATGACACAAAATAGATAGTCCGAAAAAGCCTTACTAATGCCGATGCAAAGAGTTCCATGTCAACTTCATCGAAACACAAATGATTAGTCCTTCTTGAAGGTTTGGATGAGAGGAAATTCAAAATGATGTCTATTTTTTCAAACAATTAGTATGGCTGGAATCGAATAAATACACCAACAACAATGGAGAAAGTTAGGTTGGATATATAACAATTCGCGACCAATGGAAATAAAAGAGGACATTGACAGGAGTCCATATATGGTCTCGCTTCTCTCCGTTGATACACATGGTAGTCGGAACAAACAAAATTAATGGATGACTGTGGTTTCAAAGGTTGTGGTTTGCGGTGGTTTCAAGGTCATTTAAGGTGGTTTGTGGTCGCGGTTTGGTGTGGATGTTAGCCTCCGGTGATGGCTCCAGAGAGGCGGCCATGTGGGTGGTCGTGGGTGTGAGAGAGTAAATAGAAACTGGGGTTTGAAAATGTAGAGGAGGTTGCGTGAAAGTACGTGAATAGTATCTCGCTGGGTGTGAAGAGCAAAGGACCTGAAACTGGGCTGTAGAAAGCAAAGGAGTCCAAACAGAAAATAGAGTAGAAGCAAACGAAAATAAGGGGTGCACAAAGTAGTGGACCAAAATCTATTTTGTTTCCAATTTCTAAAGTGCCAAAAATACTAATCAATTGTTCTATTCATCCATAATCAAAATATTATTCCCCAAAATACTCATAATAATACTAATATTTTTCTCTAAAATAAATAAATAATTTTGTCTTAACCATTGAATCAAATATGTATAAAATTATCATATCATATCAAGCACAAAACAAAAATTAGTCACAATATTTATCAACATATATTTTAAAAAGCTTTTAATATCAAATTAATTATTTAAAATCCTATTTAATTAATGAAATAGTTTATTGATAAATTAGTGGTATTACACCTTTCCACATCCAATGATGAATAGTATTAAGGTAAACAAAGAAGGATGGAGCACCTACAATCTTATAAAAAATTTATATCTTTGAAATATCATATCTCCAACTCAATGTTTAGAGAAAGTTTCATCAAACAAGTCAAAGACAATTAAAGAAAAACATAAGCTAAAACATCTTTTATTTTCCTTAGTTATGTCTAACAGTCAGAAGATATGCTCTTGAATAAGAAAACTTCTTCATCTCTCCATTAGATGAAAGTTCAAAAACCCAAGGCACTTATTGATGAAAGTGTCAATAAAGAGATTTAGTTTATTTATGTATTAGGAATTGGTGATTCAAACTTAATATGTAATTTAAATTAATGGATCTACTTTAGAAAGTCCTAGAAAAACCTTAGGTTTTTATTTTATTTTTAATGCAATCTCTTTTTAGTCTTTTTGTAGTAAGGATTGCAGTTGTAATAAAATTTGTATTTGTTAAAGTTGTAATATAAATTATGAATTGATTAGATGCTCTCTATTTTATCCTTTGTTTCTGTTTTACCTATTTTCCTTTGTTTTTCTTTTTGCCTCTATTTTCCTTTATGCTTTTGATTTTTTTTTTATTATTTTTTTTATTTCAATCTTTCTTTTATGTATTTGCGTATTTATTTTCAGTCTTATTTATTTAATCATATGATATCCTTAATTATTTTTCTGAGTTATTTACTTATTTTATTTGTGTGCTTATTTTGATTGTTTGTATGTCTATGTGTGTTTGCTTGCTTAAATTTCTACGCTTATTTCTAATTTCACCATTTTTGATAATGACAAAGAGGTAAAAACATATAAAATATAGTAGTACAATTAATTGTGTGCTTGCGTATGATTGCTTAATTATGTGTTTGTTTTACATCTGATTGTTGCATCATTTGCATCATCATCATCATCAACATGTAATTATTGCATTTGCATATGAATGTCATTTGAACTACATTATAAGTGACTGACATTTGCATATCTTTTGCATATGCCATTATTATGATAAAGTTGTGTGTCTTATATGTTTGCTTATCTTTGTGATTTTCCCTATTTTTAATTTCAATTTTTAATTTTACCCTTATGTGTATTAAAAATGTAAAATAACTTAATAGGTTTGAAATTCTTAGAACTCATGTTATCATATTCAGGGGGAGTCCCATAATATTGATTTAAAACATGTTTTTAAAGACCCATAATATTGATTTAAATCTTTTTTTAAAAAAAGTTCAAAAGATTATTAAGTTAAACAACTTTTGAGTACTACATTCAGGGAGAGTACTGTTTAATGTTGTTTTGTGAAGGAAAATTATTCATGAAGTGGATAGTTGTTTGTCATCATAAAAAGGGGTGACTGTTAGTGCAAAAGTGGTTTTAGCTACAATCATCATATTGATTTTTTGATAATAAGCAAAACAATTATCAATAGTGAAAACACAAGAAATAGGTGTTTGAATTGTGTTTTTAAGGCTTTAATTGATAAACTAAAAACGCGATAAAGAAAAAGTAAATAAAGAGATAAAAAAGAGGAAACACAAGTCAATTTATCCTGATTCACCACCAACATAATAGCTATGTCCAGTCCCTTCACTCTGAATAATTTAATCCACTAATCACCAAAAGTATTACACATCTACTTAACACCATATAGTCAATCGGACTGTGTTAAAGTGTTTTCAATTTCTAGCTTACTACAATCAAAGTGTTGAGTGCAACAGGCACTATTGGGTTAAGTTATAAAGAATGTTAAAGGATTTTTTCTAGATAACTCTCACAAGAGATTATTTACAAGGTATACTCCCATAATGTATTCGAAGTTTTTCACTACTCAGAAATAATACAAAGTTTTTACAGGTTGTTGTAAATGATTGTAATAGGTTTCTTGTATATGTTGTATTTTGCAGTGAAAATCACAAGTTCTTTTATAGAAAAACTTCAAAGCAATTAGGTTTTTTGACTGTTGGTGTGATTGCATGAAATTAACATGTAAAATAATGGATTTTATCGAATCTTCAAAGGTCTTGAATCAGCATTAATACTTGTCCAAATACGTCTTCATAATTAATTCAACATATCTTGATAGAAGCGACTGGAAAACCAAAGATGACGTTGTTAGAGGATGTCATGTCTTTCTAGACTTAGAGAATAAAACCAACTTTGAAGAGCATAGGATGTTGAGATGTTGACTTCTTCAAGGTTCTGGACTCAGATGTTTTACTTAAGAAAGTTGACTTTTTATAAGAGTATTGACTTTGTTAGAGTGTTGAGTTGATGCGTTGACTAGACGATCAATTAGTTTTCCAGAATTGTTAGACGCAAAATAATCAAAGTGAGTTTGTATTATCAAATTCATTAAAGGCACTTTTAGAGCGCATTAATCAGAGTTAGACATAGCTTTAATAAATTATTCAGAGCATTGCCTTTATTTCTTCATTTATTTTCTCTATTCATCCAAGAATGCAACGTAATGTGTAACAGCTCAGCCCTTACCGTTACTGGCACTGTTAATTATGACTTTCTTGCCCTTGCCTTCCGTGAGAATCGAACCCGGTACTTAGAGGATAAGTACCACCATCCATCCATTCTCACTACCAATTGAGCTACTGAAAGGCCAAAGAAGAAAGCTTCGAATGAATCTTTTGATAAAGTCAATGCTATGGTAAAAGTCAAATCCTCTGATGAAAAAAATGATTTTGGATTTTCTATGAAAAATTGCTTCCTTTCATACAACAATCTTCTAGAAATGTCAACACATTTGGTCAACAAGTCAAATTGAAAATTGACATAGTGTTAGGCTTCATTTGAAGACAAAATTCAATGAAGAAGAATTTTGTTCCTTTAATGACGTGCCACCAGAACATAAAGAAATGCAATGACATTGTCTGAAAATATAATCCTTTGATATTCTTGCCGTTCTAAATCCAGATAAGCTAAAATAATTATGAAGATGTATGTGGACAAGTTTTAATTGTTGATTTAAGATCTCCAACGACACTATTTTCAACAGATATATTCTTCAATATTTAAGTAGAAACATTTTAAAAATATATAAAATTTAAAGAAAACAATAAAGAAAAAGAAAACATTATATGAAGATTTTTGAAAAAGCCTAGAACACATCAAAAGAAAAGATTGAATGAAAACTCCTCTTTGTAGAAAGTTATTAGAAATGATGTATATCAATCAAGTTGTTTTATACACTAGAATTCATGTATAGGATTTGAAATGTAATATTCTATCAATGAGAGTTAGAATCCTAAATACAGACTTTGTGTCAATTCAAACAAAAACTAGAACTGATGTAAATCAGCTCAATAGTGGCAACAACTGTGTCATCAATAAGAGAAACCTGGAGGTGTAAAAATACCTGTGAACCTCAAGGGAAGTTTGCCAAAACGTTGAGAAGACTAGAAAGGTTTCTAGTAGTGATAGCCTAGAGAGACAGGAGAAGAATACTCAAAGCTTGAAGATGTAAAGAAAACAACACTTATACGCTATTGTTTAATAGTCAATTAAGTCCTCAACTGTATTGAGGAAAAATCTCTATGTAATGGGAGGACTAGATGTAGCAATAATTTGTTGTGAACTATAATAAAAATATATGTGTCCCTCCTCTATCTTAACTCTATTATTTAATTTAAGTTCTTTATGATTCAACTTTATTTAACTTAATCTGATTTATAATTATAAGTTGAGTGTTTTGATAAATAACATATCTTTTTGATCAACAACAAAAATAGTTTTAAGAAATGTTAAACACGATTCAAAACCCCCATTTATCGTGTTTTCTAACACCTTCACTAACCATTTTTCCAAACAATGGACGAGTGTTGTGAGAACATTTGATCCATTATAGAAAATAGTTGTTGTGCCTTTGAAGTAGCATAACAACTATTTCCTATAATTTGTATTCCAATCGATTGCACCCAAATCTTGAGAAAGAATGTGGTACAACTTGGATTTTGATGCACCAGTTGATATACTAAAATACCTAGCCTAAGGTGACGTTAATTCCAATTGCCCTAGGATTTTAAAGACTAGACAACTTCTTTGTGGCTTAAAGCCCTCTAGATGGAACAATAAAATCTAAGTGGAGTACTACAACCCTCAATGTGTGGCGAGACAATTTGAAAATTTTCACCATGTCCCTCTTAGTTATGAATCTTTGGTTCCAGCCATGAAGAGGTCATTCTAGGAGTCAATTGAGGTTGATCGCCTGAAAAATCTCAACTAGAAGAATATTTGTGCCTTCAAGATGGTGTCTTTTGGTCTTAATCCTGGTGTGATGGCTACCTTGACCAAATGTGAGCCTTATTTGAAGGATAAGCTTTTTGAGATTGGGGCATCAAGGAGTGCACCCATAAGCTAATGGAAGGCCATTTTGATATTGATGAATCAAGCCCAGCTCAACTAAAGCCTATAAAGGTTGACTTGGAATCAACTCGTATTGTTGAACAATTAACAATCGGAGAAGATAAAAGAGAGACCAGACCTATAACTGCAGAGACTTCGCTTTGTGAAGAGTTTATTAAGGCAAAATCCCTTATGATGTTTCAATGATATCAAAGATTAATGATTAAGATATTTTGATACATCTTGTTGTCTAATGCATGTTTTTAGTGACTTCATTAAGATAGAAAAATCATACAAAATTAAGTAAAAAAGAACAAAGTGAAATTTAAGAAACACGCTCATAACAGACTTTGGAATGTTCAAACTGGAAGATCAAAATGTTTTGTCTTGAACATAAGACAATATGTTTATACTTATAGAAATAAATTCAATGAACAAATGTCATGTTCCTACACTGATTCAAAAAGAGAATCTTACTACGGTGAACCAAAAAATTGAGAAGAAGAATCTTGACGACTCTCACAAGATCATTTAAGTCATAGAAGGAAATTCACTTTGATAAGCTATAGAACTCATCGGATATGATAAATAAGTTATCAAGGGAATTAATGAGAACTGAAGTCAAAAAATATCACAACGGTTCAACTTGAATAAAATCAAACTGCAACTTTATGAACATCAGAAAGTTGCAAGATAAGAAGGTTCATATGAAAAAGTATAAAAATGTCTGAAAGGTTGGTAACATCATTGTACTTGCATTGGTCACGGTTCACTATTAGTATGGAAAAATGTGTAATTGGCACACTTTTTCTCTCTCCTCTGCACTAAACAAAAACAACTCAACAAACATTCTGAAGTCAACTTAAGGTTTAGAATGTTCACGAATCCTTGAGATTTAAATTTCTTAAGATGTGGATATCTCATAAAATTGCAAGGCTGTCATCAATAATGCTTGATAACAGCATGTTCATGGCTGCCCTATGCATGTTTTGCATTAAAAAGTAAAAAATATGAAAGGAGTTTTTCCATCTTGGAATCTAAATTGTTTTTGGTGATATTAATTAATATCAACATTAAAAAAGCAACCAACGAAATTGATAATATTCAAGCTCTTATTGTTATCAATGGCTATGACAAGGTGTTAAAAGATCGAGAACTATAGGCCCAAAGATTCCTGCAACAATTTCTGATCTGTAAGGATGAGTATTTGAAAGAGAAACTAACGCTGAAATGGTTTATGGAAAGGGACAACAACACTTCATTTTCTCATAGAGTGGCTTCCATCAAATACACTATTAAATAAATGACCATGCTTCGTAATGGTGATGTTGTCATTCGCGAAGTATATGAAATTAAAAACCATGTGCTCAATCACTTCACCAACAAAACTAGAATTGTGAAAATGACTTGATCACTAACATTATCCCTATTTTAGTCAATAAAAGGGATATTTTGAACTTGTCTCACGTCTCCACTTTTTAGAAAGTTAGGAGTGCAGTTTTTGCTTAGTGTAGATAGTGCTCCAACCCTGATGGTTTTGGAAGAGTGTTTTATTATACTTATTGGGATATCATTGGTCAAATAGAATTGGGCATTGTAAAACAATTGCCTTAGCCAATTTTCAGTTTAAAATTATCATAAAAGTTAGATTTTTTGTGGTTGAATATGAGAAGTTGGAAAAATGAGTAAATCAATGGCTGATATTATAACCACTATTATTAGTCATGCATGTGTATATAATATCAACCATTCATTTGGTCATGAATGGTTGATGTTACTCACTTTATTTTCTAAAGTGAGATGCTTACCTTAGATGAGCAAAATCCTACAATTAGGGAATTGTTGTTAGTGCAAAAGTACTTTTAAATATAATCATCTGTTTAATGTTTTGATGATGACAAATACATATAAATAAAGAACAACTATCCCCTAACTATGAATGTTGAGTGTGCAGATCAAAGGCAAAAAGTTATGTTAATAACTATTCAATATAGCCTAGATTACAAGTACTTTAGAGGTCTTCTATTGAAGAAAAATGTAAAAGAAATATTGCAGAAACAAATGCATAAGAGCATGTTTTGCTATATATGGTCTATCCTCTGATGAATAGACGAAGGCAAAGGAAACCAAAAATTTACTTCAGCTTGACAACGTAAAGTCTGGTGACACACATTCATGTTGTCACAAGCTTTAGTTGATGCTAGCAACGTAGCACCTCAGTTGCCTCTGATAAACCCAATTGGATTATGTTCCTCTACCTCTGATACATGAGCTTGACAAGAATTCTTTTGCCTTTGACTCTAACAAGTGTAACAAGAATTCTTTTACCTCTTCATCTCACAAACATGATGGGCAAGTGACTACCTCTGATATTCTCATCAATTGTCTGAATTTAAGCTATTATATGTCCTTTGGAAAAGTCAACGCTCCAACAAAGTCAATGTATATGGAGAAGTCAACCATCTGACAAAGTCAATGCCTATGATAATCATCCAGAATCTATTTTCTCGAATATTTATCCGCTGATAACCTACTTGCTCTAATGGTCTATAAGACAATACTTTGATTATTGTGCCGTCTATTCTCCTACCCACTGTTCCTCTGATTGTCATACATATTTTTGAGGAGTGATTTCTAGGAATTAGTTATGAGTTCAACGGATAGATTTATCTTGAATGGTTCAATTGCTTAAATCCATGAAGATACATATTGTTTTTCTACATAATGAAGTACATAGGTCTGACCCTAAAGTACAAAGGCCATACACTAAAGGACCTCCAATGGAAACACCTCAATGGAACCTTTCACCTTGTGTTTAAGATGAAATGCTTCTGTCAAGAAAATAAGTGCACAACATAGAACAAAATAGTGCAATTCTGAAAAAGCCAAGAACACATCAAAAAGCATGATTGAAAAATTATTTCTAAGAGAGTTATTAGAATTAATGTAAATCTGTCAAATTATTTTCAAACACTTGAGCTAATTTAGGATTGAATATGTAAGATCCTCTCAATGAGAGTTAGAATCCTTGAAGTCAAAATAGACACAAACTAGAATTGATGTAAATCAACTTAATAGTGGCACAACCATATCATTTTCAAAGAAGTACCTAAAAAGGTACTACAACCTTCATTAATCTAAAGAGGTTGTAGAAAAAATACTCAAAGCTTGAAGAGGTGGAATAAAGAATACTTGGACAACTATTTATTGGAAATAGTGGATTAAGTCTGAGACTGTACTATGGCAAAATCTTTCTGTGAGGGAAGGACTAGAGGTAGCAACATTTTATTGTGAACTAGTATAAAAATATTTGCGTCTCTTTAGTCTTGTTTAACTATCACATCTTAGTTCTTTATGATTTAATCTTACCTCTTCTTAATCTCTTTTCATGTATCTCTTGTAAAAACTCATTGATAGTTGATTGGAGGGTTGCTCTCACTCCAAAACACAGGTCAATTTGGACCAAACCGGGTAAACATTCTTGGTATGTTTGTTCCTTTACTCTCCTTATCTTGTTTGTTAGATTGATTTTGTGTTTGCTCTAAACTTAGGTTCTAGATTTGTTCTTGGTTGTTATTATTGTTGCTTGGACTATTTAGTTTGGTTTCCATTGTTATTTGTTCCACTTTATTGTTGATTCCACTTTATTGTTGAATCCTCAACGATTTCGGGTTGTGGAAAATGAAGAAGGAAACAATCTTAATTCAATAGAAGGGTGTAGATGCTTGGAAGGGTCGGGCTACCATGCCAAAGAAGTTAACATAATTAAAGAAGACTGAGATGATAGATAAGGCAAGGAATGTCGTTATCTCTTGCCTCAGAGATAAAGTGTTAGGGGAAGTTGCGAAGGAGAAGATTGTGGCTGCTATGTGGACCAAGTTGGAATCATTGTATATGACCAAATCATTTTCTCATAGGTTATGTTTGAAACAACAACTCTATTCATTGAGTAAAGTGGAGTCAAAACATATTGTGGAGCAATGGACATAATTTAACAAAACCATTAATGATTTATAGAATATTGAAGTGAGCCTTGATGATAAGGATCAGGTTTTAATCTTATTAAGGTAATTACCTAGATCTTTTGAGAATTTCAAGGATGCTCCCCTTTATAAAAATGAGGGCACTATCACCTTGGGTGAGGTCAAATCGGCGATTAGTACCAAGGAGCTAATCAAGTTAAATGACTTAAAGGTCGATGATAGTGGTGAAGGCTTGAGTTTCTCAAGAGGAAGAAGTGAGAGTAAAGGAAACAACAAAGGCAAGAAATCCAGGTCAAGGTGTAGCGACAAGTCGTAATATAAGTAATTCAACTTTCATAAGATTGGTCACTTCAAGAATGATTGTCTAGAGAAAGGGGGCAGTAAGATTGTTCTTGAAGTTGTGGTTGCCTCAAATGATGTTTATGAGAGTGAGGGTGCACTAGTGGTGACAAGTTGGGAGAATGAAAAAGTAGGGTAATGGACTCTAGATGCTCTTATCACATGTGTCCAAGGAAGGAATGCTTTGATACTCTGAAGCTGAAAAAAGGTGGAGTCGTTTGCCTCAATAATGATAAAGCTTGTAAGGTTCAAGGTATGGGTTCGATTCGTCTTAAGATGTTTGACAACCGTGAATTCCTTTTGTGAAATGTGAGGTATGTTCCTAAACTTAACCAAAATTTATTATCCTTAAACATGTTTGATGAATTAAGCTATTGCACTAGAATTGAACATGGAATGTTAAGAATTTCACATAATGCATTGATAATTGCTAAAGTTACCAAAATGTGTGGTTTATACATATTAGATGGTTCTACAATTATTGGTCATGCATCTATATCTAGTCGCGACTCTCGTCTTAAAACCAAATTGTGGCATTTAAGGTCAAGGCATGTGAGTGAGAGGGGTTTAGTTGAACTGGCTAAACCAGGTTTACTAGGTAGTGATAAATTGGATAAAACTAGAATTTTGTGATAATTGCATACTCGGCAAACAACTTAGGGTTATGTTTGGGAGTGGCATGCATCATTCTAGTAGACCTTTTGAGCATCATTCTATTAGACCTTTTTAGTATGTTTGGCAACTCATGGTGGGGTTCAAAAGTGTATGGGTTCATATTTTGAAAATTAAAAGTGACAAGAAATAACGTATTAATCAACATAGGACCATGGCAAGAACATTGCAACAAAATAGCCTCACTAAGTGCTTGAATAGAACCATTTTGGAGCGTGTGAGATGTGTGCTTTTAGGTGATGGGTTTCCCAAGAGTTTATAGGGTGAAGCTATAAGCACTGCTACTTACTTGATGAACGGATCTTCATAAACATCAATAGACTTCAAGACAACTATGGAGGTTTGAAGTGGGAACTAGTTAACTACTCTAATTTGAAGGTTTTCGGTGCTTTGGCATTTGCCCATATCAAGCAAGACAAGCTTGATACTAAAGCTATAAAATGCATCTTCGTTGGTTATCCTGAAGGTGATGAGTTACAAGTTGTGGAAGATGGAGTATGGAGGATTAAAATTTATAATTAGTAGGGATGCTTCTTTTGATTAAACCTATTTGGGGATGAAGTGCAAAGACCTGAAGAAAAGAGACTCAGAAACAGGGGTAGAGAAAACTAAGTTTGTGGTGGAGCCTTCCACTACTAAGACAAGAGATGGAGAGAAGGATCAGACTCATCCTTCAAATACTAGAGGAAGACAATGGACAATGGCTGATGACTATTAGTTAGCTAGAAAGAGGGAAAAGATAGATATTATTCCACCAAGGAAATGATCTAAATCCAAATGAAGGGCTGCAAGACTTTGAACCAAATACCTTCAAGGAGGCATTTGAGAGTAGTGAAAATAAAAAATGGATAAAGGTTGTGAATGAGGAAATGCATTCATTGGGGAAGAACCAAACTTGGAAGCTTGTGGATCTACTTAAGAATCAAAGGGTAGTTAGATACAAGTGGATCTTCAAGAAGAAGGAATGTATTTTGGGGATTGAAGAACCAATGTATAAAGCAAGCCTTGTGGAAAAAGGGTTTTACTCAAGTTGAGGGAATTGATTATAATGAGATTTTCTCACCGGTGGTAAAACATTGTTACTTACGGCTATAGTTACTCAATACACTCTTGAGTTGGAACAAATGGACGTGAAGACCACATTCTTACAACGAGACCTAGAAGAGACAATCTACATGGAGAAACTAGAGGGTTTTGTAGAGGACAAGTCTAAGGTGTCTTTTGAAGAAATCTTTGTACGGGTTGAAACAAAATCCAAGGCAATGGTACCGTTGGTATGATGAGTTTCTTTTGAAGACGGGTTTTGTGAAAAGCGGGTATGATAGTTGTGTTTACATATTGAAGATGAATGACAAAGTCATTCTCTATCAACTTCTATATGTGGATGATATCTTGTTCACAAGTTATAGCAAGGAAGAGATGGGTAAGCTCATGGAAAAATCAAATGGTGAATTTGATATGAAAGATATTGGTGCTGCAAAGCGGCTAAATGGAATGGATATTGTGAGGAATCGAGACAAAGGTGAATTTTTCTTATCTTAATTTGGTTACTTGAAGAAAGTGGTGGAGCGATTTCAGATGCACGAGGCTAAGATCGTTAACACTTTTTTGGGTTATCACACAAAGCCTTTAGTTGAATATATTTTGTCCCCAAAATTTGCGGACTCACATAGCGAATAGGTAAGGATACTCCTAAAGGAAAATATCAATTAAAATAGATAAACCATCATGAATCAGGGTTTAATTGATTACCTCTTGTAGAATGACAGAACTCTGATGACGATCATGATCACGAATGTTGTTCTACCGACATCGTCTCTATGTAGTCCACTCGAACAAACCTCTAATGGAGCAACCTCAATTTTAGTGCTAGCTAATGAATAATACTGATGAAGGCAGTTAGGGTTTTGGACGGCTAAGGATTTTAATTTTTTCTTATAACGGTTCTATTTATAGACTTTTATACTGACCTAGCACATCGTAGCTTATGGTATTCCACGTTCAATTAAACAACACATTGTAGCTTATGGTGTTTCACATTTCACTTAATTCATGTCGGTGCATCATAAAATCGCACCACTTAATTAATTAGTCTTACTTATTTATGCTTTTAACTTCTCATTAATTTGTTCTCGTGTGTATGACCTTGTAGGTTTCCGTAACATTGGTAATAATATTAAATCTTCCATTTAATATTGTTGGAACCAGGTTGGTTCTAGGAACAATTTATTGCACTAATGATTTCGTTGATTGTGTAGTAAATAGAACCAGGAAACGAAGGAAAAGATATAAGAGGAAGTGGGGATGTTAGAGGAAACGAAGACATTAGAGAAACAAGGATGCAAGAGGAAACGAAGACCTCAGAGTCATATGAAGTCAAAGGAGGTCAACACAACATTCAAACTCTAGTTATTACACGCGTTGTTGTGTGCGCGTCTACCTCTGAAGGCTAAATCATGGTTCTGTTTAACATGCCTCTGAAGTGCCTACTACAGTAACTATAAAGATTTTATTTGAGTTTCTTCTAAAGCTCATGTTCCACTCGCTCAAAAGACTGCAACTTGTTCCCACAATCTGCCTCTAATACGCAACTTTCTCTAAAGATGCAACAAGCTGACGTTTCCCATACCACTAATTCTAAGTCATGCATTTATGCCTGTCTTTGACTACCTAAACCAAGCAACATAGCATCTGACTCCAATGATCCAGTTAGGTTTTGATGATGAAAGTCAACGGGTTTGATGGAAAGTCAACACTTTGATGGCGATTGAGTTGTTTCATGATTCTAAGTTGTTCTCGCTACTGTTAAACAAGCATATGAAAGAAAATTCAAGGAGAATTATTTTCAAGTGCTATATGGACATTCTCACACATAATCATTCTAGAAGATTTGGTTGTAGATTCGGTTTGGAATTAATCAAGCTGCAATGGTCATAATCCCAAATCGTATCTATCAAGGTATATTTTTGGTGAAGTTCTATGTTGACCTCGCGCAAGGAAAACACACTCAGAAGATTCAAGGATAATTATTTTCAAGTGCTATCTGGACATTCTTGCACATAATCGTTCTAGAATATTTGGATGAAAATTCGTTTTGGAATTAATCAAGCCTCAATGGTCATATTCCCATACCCTATCTAACAAGGTTTATTATTGTGAAAATCTATGTTGACCTCGCGCAAGGAAGATACACTGAAAATTGTTTGGGACAATATTGAAATCCTAATTCATGCTATATAAAGGGATCAATTCTGAAAAAGAATACACAACATAACAACTCAGAAACCTTACAAACGCGTAAAATTCTCTTTATGGTCTAAAACAAACACCAAGAGCTTGGTATGATAGACTAAGTAATTTTTAAGTAAAAATGTCTTTGAAAGAGGGTAGGTTGAACTACTTTATTTAGGAAATCAATTAAAAATGACTATATCATAATTCAAATTTATGTAGATGATATTATTTTTGGTTTAACTGACAACACCCTTTGCCATGAATTAGCTAAGTTGATGCAAAAAGAATTTCAAATGAGTATGACGAAAGAACTGAGGTTCTTCTTAGGAATTCATATTCATCAAAGTCAAAATGGTATGTACATTCATCAAACTAAGTATATAAAAGAGCATCTTAAGAGTTTCAAGTTGGATGAATGCAAGCCTAAGTCACTTGATAAAGATGAATTTGGCGAAAGGGTTGATTAGAAAACATACAGAGGAATGATTGGGTCACTTATTTATCTTACTGCATCCAGACCTGATATTTTATTTAGTGTGTGCCAGGTTTCAGGCTGATCCAAAAGAATCCCACTTAATAGTTGTTAAGAGGATCTTTAGATACTTGAAAAGCACTACTAACTTGGATTTGTTCAATAAGATTTCATCTGAGTACAAGTTAGTTGGATATTGTGATGCTGACTATGCTAGAGACAAGTGTGAAAGAAAAACCATAATGGAAACTATATGTTTCTAGGTGATAATCTGATCTCCTGGTCAAGCAAGAGACAATGTAGTACTCAACTCTTATAGATGAAGCATCAATTGGAAGACAACAAGTTGTTTGAGAATAATAGAGAAAATCATTAAAAAAAAATCCAATTCTACATTCTAAGGCAAAGCCTATAGAAATCAAACATCATTTAATTAGAGATTTTGTCCACAAGGATATTTTCAATATTCAATTTGTTGACATGGACTGACATTTTTACAAAACCCCTTGCTGATGACATATTTGATTTTATTAAGAAAAATCTAAATTTGATTTTTAATTCTGAATGATGTTCTGGTTTATGTATGCATTGCCTCTAGTAGAATAGAATTAGTAGATAAACTTATTTATACATTGCTCTAATACATTGAATCTGTACTGATTCTAGTCATTTGTTCACATTTGACTTATTCAAGCTTTTCTAATTGTTATGGCTTTACTTTGTTTTTATTGTTAAATAAATTGTTCACAAAAATTAATGTTTTGTCATTATCAAAAACGGGGAGGTTATTGGAACCAGGTGGATTCTAGGAATAATTCATTTATCATGTTTTGATGATAACAGAGGAACTTATTGGAATCACGTTGGCTTTCCATTTAGAGTTTTGATATTAACAAAAGTATTTTATGAGAACAACAAAAGTACTTTATTAAGTATGAAAAATTGGAAGAAGAAATTAGAGGATACGACCAAAGGATCCCACCAGAGGATCCCAGTAGAGGATACCCACCAGAGGATATCACTAGAGGAAGTGACCAGATGGATTTAAAAGGTTAAAGGAAACGAAATCAAAACAGTCAATGAAATCCTCAGATACAGACAAATGCACGCTCTGGAAATGAACGCGCATATGCCTCAGATGTTTTACTCTAAAGTTTGAGTCTAAAGACTGCCTCTCAAGAATTCATCTAGCTCTAAAGATTCAACGTGTTTATGCAATTCCTAAGCCTCAAATGGACAATATTTTTATATGCTCTGATGAATAGTTATTCTACATGTTCTAATGAATATTTGATCAAATGGAAGAAATATTTGTCGACCAAGCTAGAATAAAGATACGGTTCAGAATTTTTTTGAAGAAAATCATTGTTGACCAAGCTGGAATGGGAATACCATTTAAAAACTCGACAAGTAATTCAAAAACCTTAATTTCAACTATAAATAGAAGATCAAGGCTGAGGAAGAAAGACAAGAACAACACGAATACACAAACTAAAAAATCCTAAAAATCAAAGTTTTTTACAAAACCTCAAGAGTAAAATTTTCTAAGTATTTAGGGTTGAAGGTTTTAAGTTATAGCAAAGCACTCGTTCAAAGAAAAATATTCTTAGTGCTTAATTGTTAGTGTGAGAAAATCATTGTAATAAATATGCTTAGTAGTCGCAAAACTAAAATAGTTTCAAACTCATTGTAACCTAGCCCGATAGTGGCTTTAGTGTCAAGGTGTTGTGTGCCTTTAACAATCTGGAGTTTTTAGGTTGTGTGGAGAAAACTTGGTTGATAGAGTCAAGGTGTTTATGTTCCTCAAAATTTCTGGCGTTATCAGGTTGTTTTGAGAAGACTGACTTGTAGGGTCATGTGTTTTGTAGTTCAAGTTGTTGAATTAGTGGATTAAATCCATCCTTAGCTTTTTTACTACTTCTGCTCTAAGTCATCACACACGAACCAATGTTAATCAAATAATGAAAAAGAATCTAGCTTAGACAAACACAATTCAACCCATTTCTCGTGTTTGCACCTTCAATTGGCATCAGAACTCGATCTTAAGGCTGAGCACTTTACAATGTTTGAGGAAAGATTCAAGGATTCAACATGTCTGGATTCAGTGAAGAAGCTGCTAGAGGAAACATCAACAAACAACCTCTGTTTTATTGAGAACGTTTTGAGTAATGGAAGGACAGGCTGAGGAGTTTCTTTATCTCACAAGATCCTAAACTTTGGGACTTAGTGGAAGTTGGCTACACTACTCCAACAAATTCTAATGGTACTAAAATTTAAAGGAAAGACATGGATGTTGAACAAAATAAGATGTATAAGATGCATCACAAGTCCAGAACCTTCATGATCAATGCTATCACCTTTAAGGAACTTGATAAGTGCACTAACGAAGAAACAACAAAAACCATCCATGACAATTTAGTTATGACTTATGAAGGAAGCAAACAACTTCAAGAAGCAAAGGCCAACCTCCTAGACAGAAAATATGAGCTGTTCAAAATGAAAGAATATCAATACATTTTAACCATGTTTTCTAGATTCCAAACTCTGGTCTCAGGATTAAAGGTACTTGAAAAGAGCTATACAATTGTTGATCATGTCAAGAAGATCCTAAGAAGTCTATCCAACAAGTGGAGACCTAAGATCACTACCATTTAGCTAGCAAAAGATCTGAATACTCTTAAGCTGAAAGAATTAATCAGCTCTCTCAAATCACATGAAATTGAGCATGAAGAAGATAAACTAAAGAAGAAGAACAAGACTCTAGCTCTGAAATCCAAGCAGAAGAAAGCCTTGCAAGCAAAAGTAGAATCAGAGGATGATGATTCAGATGATCAGAATGGAGATTCAGAGGAAGAGGAAATGGCTTTCATATCTTGAAAAATTCAGAAGATGTGGCACAACATGAAGAAGAAATTTCCTCAAAGATATGTCAAGCACTCTAGCAAAGGATAAGTTAAAAAATATGACAAGAAAAACATCATATATTGCAATGAACTTGGAAAAAGGGAAACATTAGAGTAAATATTCCAAACCCAAGAAGAAGGTTTTGATGGCTACTTGGGATGATTTTGATGAATCCTCTGATGATGAAGAGCAATCAGATTTGGCTTTGATGGCTCGTACCAACTCTGCATTTGGATCCAACACTGATTCTGACTCTTGAAGTGAATTAGTTGATGAAGAAATTGAGCTATTTTCTGATTTAACTCAATCTTATTTAATTACTATTATAAAGGAACTCTTAAACAAGAACTGCAAGTTGTCTCTTAAATTGAAAAGACTTAGGAAACTAAATGCTAACTTAACTGAAGAAATAAGTGTTTTAAAAACTGAATGAGTTAAGGTCAAAGATGAAAATAAAATATTGAAAGACAATCATGTTTCGAAACCTTTAGAAAATGTAACGTGTGATTCTAATAAACATGAAGAAGTATTTCAAGAGTTTCTAGCTAACAATATGGAAAGAAACAAGTATGCTTCTACGATTTATGGAGTTAGTAGAAATGGTAAAAGAGGTCTAGGATTTGAAGAAACAGTGACCGAACCTAAACCCATTCCCTACGATATTTTGTGCAACGTTTGCTCTAAGGAAGGTCACTCTAAATGAGGCACAGTGACTTTTAGAGGAAAGTAGAAAGGCCAGATCATGGAGCAAGGCATAGTTGGTAATGGTACCTCTCCTTCTATTAAAGATGTTTTGTTTGTTAAAGTTCTTAATTATAATTTATTAAATATTAGTCAATTAAGTGATAATAATTACGATATTATATTTAATCAAAAAACATGCAAGGCAATTAGTCTAAATGATGGATCTATACTCTTTATAGGTCAGAGGCAAAATAACATTTATAAGATAAATTTGTTTATTCTAGAGAAACAAGATGTTACGTGTCTAATGTTAATGAATGAAGAGACACTAATTTGACACAAAAGCTTAGGTCATGCAAACCTTAGGTTAATTTCAAAACTGAATAAACTTCAACTAGTCAGAGGTCTACCCAAGCTTAGTTGCATAACCGAAATTATGTGTGAAACTTGTCAAAAGGGAAAACAATTAAAGAACTCATTTACTGCTAAGAACTTAGTCTCTACCTCAAAAACCCTTGAGCTCTTATATATAGATCTGTTTGGGCTAGTGGAAACAACCTCACTAAATGGAAAAAAGTATGGCCTTGTGATTGTAGATGATTACACTAGATAGACTTGGGTAAAATTCTTAAGAAATAAAGATGAATTCCATAAAGTGTTTATTGCATTTTGCAAACTAGTAATGAATGAAAAGGGTCTTAAGATTGTAACTATTAGAAGTGATCATGGAGGAGAATTGGAAAATAAGTTATTTAGAGTTTTTGGGATGAGAATGGAATCTCTCACAATTTCTCCTTTCCTATAACACCACAAAAAAAGAGAGTTATAGAAAGAAAGAATAGATCTAGACCATGTTGTTAAACTTAGGAAATCATTGTATGGTCTAAAAAAAGCACCTAGGGCATGGTATGATAGGCTAAATAATCAACACCGTGTTTAGAAAATCAATAGGAGGCGACGTTCTTATCATTCAAATTTATGTTGATGATATTATTTTTGGATCTACAAATGCCACTCTTTGTCAAGAATTTGCTAAATTGACGTAGCTTAAATTTCAAATGAGTATGATGGGAGACCATTGAAAATATGCAAGAAGACTTTTGTTTTTAATGAAGACAAAGACTAAGGAAAGTGATCAAGTTGCAAACTCAAAGAGAAGTCAAACAATTAAGTCAACTATGGTCATTATGCTAGAAGACTTTAGTATGAGGTACATGATGCAATCTAATATTATTATATTTCAAATGCACATGAGAACCTTCCATTTTAGCATATGCATCAAAAGAATTTTCAAAGTGTCAAAATGCATGAACAATGTTTGAAAATCAAGTTTTTGACAAAAATCAAAGTTGTATTCGACTACATATATGTGTAGCCGAATACAGATGATGTCAGTAGCAAAAACAACATATCTTTATTTGACTACGAGATGGTGTAGCCGAATACAAATACCAAGTCATTAGCTAAAACTACACTTTTGTATTCGACTACAACATGATGTATCCGAACACAAAACCAAGTCAGTGGAAAATTCTTCAAATCTATATTCGACTACAAGATATTGTAGCCGAATACAAATACCAAGTCAGTGGCAAAATTCCCTCATCTGTATTCGACTACAAAAATGTGTATTCAAATACAAGCATTAAAATTTGAATAAAAACTAAACGTTACAGACGTGTATTCGACTACATTTAAGCTGTAGTCGAATATAATTGCGAAGCAACGCAATTTTTTAGTTCAGATTCAATCTGGATCATTTCATATGTTCATCAAACCTCTAGGAACGATTGCCACTTATCTGAAGTGGTATCTTAGGAGTATAAATACCTCCTAGTTTCATATTTAACTTGAGAACCTTAAAAATCTTTTTGAAAATTTTAAAGATCCATTAAAAGTCAAACTTTCATATTTCAAGTGCACATGTTTTGCATTGTCATATCATTATAAAGATTCTCTACTGCAGTTGAAGTACTACAGTATTGGATTGTTATCATTGTACAAAGAAAGCATATCAAGTGTTATATTCTCTTGCTTTCAGTCAAAGTCATTATTGCCAAAACCATTCAAGTTATCGTGTAAATTAAGGAAAGTGGTGTACTTTCTTCAAGTATTGTAAACTAGGATATTGGTGTGCTATCTCAAGGAGATTGTTGGAAGTTTGTAAAGTGTTCCTAGGGTGGGACTTGTACTTATTCTAACAATAGTGGAAAATCTCTTGTGGTGTGCAAGAGGACTGGATGTACCCTTGGTTGTAAGGGGAACCAAGATAAATTGTTGTGTTCTTTATTTTTATGCCATTTACTTCTTCCATACACTATCCTAATCAGAAAAATAATCCACTATGTCTCTAAAAACTAGAAAATTTCTAAACACCGAATTCACCCCCCCCTCTTAGGTGCGCCTCTGTTCTAACAATTGATATCAGAGCAAGTTCTGGTAATTTGATCCTCGATCCTTATTCATGGCTTCCGCACAACCAGTTTTTAGAGATGGTGGTTGTAGCAATAAACCACCTTGCTTTTTTGGAGAACACTATGACTTTTGGAAGATACGCGTGCAGGCATACCTTGAGGCACAAGGAGATGATATTTGGGATATGGTAGAAAATGGCCCATTTGTTCCAAAGACATTCATCAACAATAAAGAAGAAATAAAGACAAAATCTTCGTGGACAGATGATGAAAAAAGGAAAGTGTTGTTTGACAAAAAGGCCAAAAACATGTTACAATTGGCACTTGGAGTGGACTTGAGATAACCCATGAAGGAACATTTTTTCTCAAGAATATGAATTGTTCCGTATGCAGCCCAAAGAATCTATTCTAGACTTGCAGATATGATTTTCTCATCTGACCAACCACTTAACGGCGCTTGGTAAGATCTTCACTAATGATGAATTGAACCTTAAAGTTATGAGATCATTAACAAAGGCTTGGCAACCTAAAGTAACGACAATTTCTGAAAAGAAAAGCCTATCAAAGATGTCTCTTTCTGCACTTTTCGGAAAGCTTCAAGAACATGAAAATGAACTTGGAAGGCTAGAAAATAATGAAATTCAAGAAAAGAAGCCAAAGAGTATTACCTTGAAAGATGAGTCAAAAGAGCAAATCGAAGATAAGAATTCAGATGAAGATGAGAACATCACCTTCCTTATAAAGAGATTTGGTAAGTTCCTTCAAAATGATAAAACATTTAAATTTAGAGAGAAAAGAAAAAATTTCATGAAGATTGGTGTCTCCACTTCAAATCAAAACTTCACTTATTTTGAGTGTGGCAAGCAAGGACACATAAAAGTAGAGTGCCCAAATATTGTCAAGGAAAGTACTCACAAGAAGAAAGAATCCAAAAAGTGTTTTTTTTAATGACAAAAGGGGGAGAAAGATATTTGAAAACAATAAAGTGGGGAGATAATGAAAAATTACTTGGACTTAATCAAGTAATGAAAGAAAAATTATTATAAAAAAACATATTTTTAATCTTCACAAAAGAGGAGATTGTTGGAATCATGTTAGTTTTCCACTTAGAGTTTTGATGTTAATAAAAGTATTTTATGAGAGTGACAAAAGTACTTCATTAAGTATGAAAAATTGGAAGAAGAAAATCGAAGGATACAACCAGAGGATCCTAATAGAGGATACCACCAGATGATATAACTAGAGGATATCACTAGAGGAAGTAAAAAAGGTCAAAAGAAACGAAATCAAAACAGTCAACAAAATCCTAAGAACCAGACAAATGCACGCTCTGGAAAAGAACGTGCATCCGCCTCTGGTGTTTTCCTATGAAGTTTGAGTCTAAATACTGCCACTAAAGAATTCATCTGCCTCTGAAGATTTAGTATGCTTGTGGAAGCTCAACGTGTTTCTGTAGTTCCCAAGCCTTTGATGAATAGTATTTCTACATGCTTTGGTGAAATATATTTCTACATGCTCTGATGAATAATATTTCTACATGTTCTAATGAATAATACTTCTACATGCTATGATGAACTGTACTTAGCATACCTCTGATGAACAATAATTTCAGTATGACTTTGAAGTCTGAAGCCACTCTTCAAGCCTGCCTCTAAAGCTTATGTTTTGCTGACTTTGATGATTGTGACTCGTTCCAAAGTGCTGCATCTGATACACAACACACTCTAAAGTTGCTCTTACTCTGATAAGGAAACAAATGTAATTTTCCAAAGCCACTAATTCTAAGTCACAAGAAAGCAAAGAATGCAACATCTTGAAGGTGCAAACACGAGAAGAGGGTTGAATTGTGTTTGCCAAAGTTGGCAACTTTTTGATAATTTATAAAGAAATAAAAAAACTAGTTTGGTTTTGGTGACTTACTTGGAGTAGAAGCAATCAATTAAGAGATAACAAGCAATGAAAGAATAAATAATTTTACACATAGATTTATCCTGGTTCACCAATAACTTGGCTACATCCAGTCCCCTCATTCAGAAGGTTTTCATCCACTAATTCAAATACCTTGAATTACACAGCACCTGACCCTCCAAGTCGGTCTCCCCAAATAGCCTGACAACCCTAGACTTTTGAGGAACTAACCACCTTGACCCTACAAGCCAAGTCTTCTCCTAAAAACCTGACAACCCTAGATTGAAGAAGGAAATAACCCACTATTGGGTTGGATACAAAAGATTGGAACTTGAGTAGTTGCTTCTAATAAAGCTAATGATAATAATAACTCTCACACTCTAAGAAATGAACATTTAGAAAATATTTCTAACCTGAACAAGTGTTTCTTTCTTTGAACTCTAAGATGAATTGAGAACTTTGAGCTTGAGTTCTTCTACTCTTTTCTGTTTTTCGATTCTTTTCTCCTTAAGCCTTGAGTGTCTATTTATACTGAAAATTTGGGCTTCAATTTAGTCCTTGTTTAATTTTGAATTGTATCTTGTTCAGATTGAGGTTGTAAATTCTTCAAATTGATTATGTTCCTATTTTGTGTAGATTGAGTTTGTAAATTTTACAAATAAACTCTTCTTCAAATCATGATCAATTCTTCTTCAAATCTTAATTAAATCTTCTTCAAATGTTGATCAAATATTCTTCAAATCTTGACTATATCTTCTTTTTAACTTGGTCAAAGATTTTCTTCAATTATAAATATGAATCAAATCTTATTTTAGATTTTTCATCAATTATAAATTTGAATCAAATCTTATTTTAGATTTTCTTCAATTATAAATTTGAATCAAATCTTATTCTAGATTTACTTTAATTATAAATTTGAATCAAATCTTATTTTAGATTTTCATCAATTATAATTTGGAATCAACTCTTATTTTAGATTTTCTTCAAACACATGAATCTTCTTTCATACTCTTTGAAGTTAAATATATTATTCTCATAAAATACCTTTGTTAACATCAAAACTCTAAATGTAAAACCAACTGGATTCCAACACATCTGACTTCAACAATCAAGTTATACTCCGATGAAGAAAATTCAATGTCTTTGATGGAAAGTCAACGATTCTGATAAAAGATAAATTTCACTTAGCTATATCAAAAATTCTGAAGGTTCAAGAACACAGCCCAATAACTGTTCCCACCCAAATTAAATCAAGCGTATCAAGGAAGACTCATCCAAATAACTTTCAACTGCAATATGAAGAAAATACGCATCATATCATTCTAGAAGAATTGCTCATATTAGATTCGAAAATAAAGAATTGGCTTAAGGTCATATTATCAAAACCTATATTTCAAAATTATATTTGGAAGAAATATTTGTCAACCAAGCTAGAATAAATATACAATTCATAATTATTTTTGAAGAAAATCATTGTTGACCAAGATAGGATGGAGATACGTTTCAGAAACTCATCAAATAATTTAAAAACCCTAATTTTAACTTTAAATAGTGGTTAAGGCTTAAGAAGAAAGACAAGAACAACACGAATACACAAACTATGAAATCCTAAATATCAATGTTGTTTAGAAAACCACAAGTGTAAAATTTTCTAAGTATTCAGAGTTGAAGGTTTTAAGTTCTAGCAAAGCACTCGTTTAAAGAAAAATATTCTTAGTGCTCCATTGTTAGTGTGAGAAAATCATTGTAATAATTCTACTTAGTAGAAGCTAAACCATAAAGGTTTCAAACTCATTGTAAACTAGCCCGATAGTGGATTCAGTGTGCCTCAAACAATCTATTGATTTCAGGTTATGTTGAGAAGACTTGGCTTGTAGGGTCAAGGTGTTTGTGCCTTCAAAAATCTGGGGTTGTTAGGATGTGTGGAGACAACTTGGCTGATAGTGTCAAGGTCTTTATGTTCTTTAAAAACTCTAGGGTTATCAGGCGGCTATTTTGAGACGACTGAATTGTAGGGTCAGGTACTTTGTAATTCAAATTGTTGAATTAGTGGATTAAATCCTTCTAAGTGAGGGGACTGGATGTAGCCAATTTAGTGGTGAACCATGATAAATTACTTATGTCACTTTACTTATGTATTTCTTAGCTTTGTTACTACTTCTGCTCCAAGTCATGAAAAAGAATCCAACTTAGACAAACACAATTCAACCCCCTTCTCGTGTTTACACCTTCAGTACTTTGTGAGAACAATTTATTACACTAATGATTTCATTGAGGGTGCAATAGAACCACAAAACATAGGATAAGATTTTAGATGAAGTGAAGATGTTAGAAGAAACGAAGACATCAGAGTCAAGTGAATTCAAAGGAAGTCAATGCAATGTTCAGATTTCGGTTATTACACGTGTTGTTGTGTGTGCACATCTACCTTTGAAGATTTGCTTCTGAAGCGTTTGCCCAGTGTGCCTGTAAAGCTTATGCGCGTCTACCTCTGAAGATTGAAGCATGCCTCTATTTAGCATGCCTTTGAAGTTTGAAGCATGCCTCTGAAGTGCTTACAACAGTAACTCTAAAGCACTTATTCGAGTTGCCTCTAAAGCTCGTGTTATGCTCGCTCTAAAGACTGCAACTTGTTCCAAGATGTTGCCTTTGATACGCAACATGCTTTGAAGATGCAACAAGGTGACATTGCCCATGCCACTAATTCTAAGTCATGCAGTTTTGCCTCTACCTCTGACTACCTGAACCAAGCAACACAACATCTGACTCTGATGATCAAGTTATGATTTGATGAAGAAAGTCAACGGCTTTGATGGAAAGTCAATGGATTTTATGGAAAGTCTATGCTCTTTATGGCGACTAATCTGTTTCATGATTCTGAAGGTCTTAGAGTAGATTTTAATCTATTCCCGCTATTCTTAAACAAGCTCATGAAAGAAGATTCAAGAAGAATTATTTTCAAGATCCATCTAGAAATTCTCGCACATTATTATTCTAAAATATTTGGTTGAAGATTCGTTTTGGGATTAATCAAGTTTCAACAGTCATATTCCCAAACTGTATCTTTCAAGGTTTGTTTTTTGTGAAGATCTTTGTTGACCTCGCGCAAGGAAGATACACTCAAAAGATTCAAGGAGAATTATTTTCCAGCGCTATCTAGACATTCTCGCACATAATCATTCTAGAAGATTTGGTTAAAGATTTGTTTTAAAGCTAATCAAACTTCAACAGACATATTTCCAAACCGTATCTATCAAGGTTTATTTTTTTGTAAAGATCTTTGTTGACCTCGCGTAAGGAAGATACGCTCAAAATTTGTTTGGAAAAGTATTGAAACACTAATTCATGATATATAAAGGGATCAACTGTGAAGAAGAATACACAACACAACAACGCAGAAAACCATACAAACGGAAAAATTCTCCAAGTATTCAGTTTCGAGGTTTCAGTTTCAAAGCAAAGGCAACATAGAACGAAGTTTCACCCATTTTTAACTCAACCAGTAGTAGCGATTTTGCCTCAACGACTTTTAGGTTTTTCAAGATGGAAGTTGAGAAGACTTGACTTGTAGGATCAAGATGATGTAGTGCCTCAATGGTTTGTAGGTTTCAGGCTAGAAGTTGAAAAGAATTACTTGTATGGTTAGGTGTTGTAATTCAAATTCTGAATTAGTGGATAAATCCATATGTGTGAGGGGATTGAACAAAGTTTCCACATTAATAGTGAACCAGTATAAATACTAGTGTTTTTCCCTATACCTTGATCCTTTGTTTTATTGATGCCTCTGTTATGTTATATCTATCCTAGTATCCCAAACAAGATTTTTGAAAAGAAGTTTTTAATGACGCAAAACACAATTCAAACCCCTATTATCGTGTTTTTACACCTTGAGGTATGTGGTAGACCTACAATGAAATTCATGGCTATAGACTCACATTTCCACTCAGGTACTTGTAACTATTGTAGCATGTTGGCTGACCTTTGGTGTTCTATTTTTAGCTTTTGGAATGTTAAACATCGAGCCACCGAAGTTGTTATACCTACTTTCATACTTGGCCACTAGTAATTCTTTTTGAGGTCTTGGTACATCTTTGTGAATCTAGGGTTCACACCCAATTCACTCTTATGGGCTTCTACTAGTACCATTCTCTTAAAGCCAGGATGACTGACCCGCAACCTTTATTTTTCCTTTGAAGCAAAAATGACTACCCCATACCCTTTATTTTTTTCCTTTGAGGCCTGAACCGCTGACCCACACCTTTTATTTATCATTTGAAGCCAAAATTTTTGACCCCCACCCAATATGTTTCCTTTGATGTGGAGATTGTCTACTCGCTTCCTTATGCATCATAAGTCGAGAAAATAACTCACATCTTGAGTCGATGAGACGACTGGTGCCTTTTTAAGTCCTAGTCGGGAAGGCGATTCTTATCTTAAGTCGAGAAAGAGACTTGCACCCTTATACTTCCTAAGTCGAGAAAAAAATCGTAACATGGGTCAATGAGATGACATGTGCCCTTTTGTGTTCTACCCAGGAAAAAGATTTGTATCTTAAGTCGGGAAAGTGACTCGCACTCTTATATGTCCTAAGTGACTTGTGTCCTTTTGCGTCCTAGCTAGGAAGACGATTCGTATCATATGTCGAGAAAGTGACTCGCACCTTTATCCGTCATAAGTATTGAAAATGATACACCTTAAGTCGATGAAATGACTTGTGCCCTTTTGCATTCTATAAGGGAAGACGATTTGTTTCTTAAGTCAAGAAAGTGACTCTCACTCTTTTCGTCCTAAGTCGAGAAAATGACTTCACCCTAATTCGGGAAACGACACACAACTTAAGCCTAGAACACGACCTGCACACTTTGTGTCCTAAGCCAAGAGAACGACCCACATCTATGTCAGGAAAACAACTCGCATCTTAAGTTAAGAAAACGACTTACACCCTTTTCCCATCAACACTATCCTTTTTGGACAAAATTAGAGTCCTCACATTTATTTCTCCTTTATTATGATTATCTAGTAAATTCTAAGTAAAAAGGGGCAACTGTCGACACTTATTTTTGTTCGCCTTTTTTTAAGGCTTAATTACAGTTTTGGTACTCGTATTTTCACTTATTCACCAAATTAGTCTTCCTATTTTAGAATCTGACAGTATTGGTCCCTCGTTTTGATTTTTTAACTTAAAAATAGTAATTTAACATATTTTAAATAATGTGGCACATCAAAAAATATTTCATAATGTAACAAAAATGAATAATTTTGTAAGTTAAAATTGGAGTTTTTAGAGATTTTATCTCAATTTCATGGTATTAATCATTCATCACCATCGTATCATATATCACATTTTTTAAAATGTGCCACATCAAAAAATTTTAATTAACAAATCTGAGAGAGGGACCAATATTGTTTGCTTTTCAAATAGGAGGACCAATTTCACGAATTGGGTAAAAATAGGAAGACCAAAACTGCAATTAAGCATTTTTTTAAATTATTGGGAAAAAAACTAAAATAAAGAGCATTTTGGACTTTTTACCCTTCTATTTTTAATTTATTTTAGTTAAAAAAATTACATAAATTTTATTTCTTTTTCCATGTAACTATCATCTTTTAACAAAAAGGGATATATATTAGACCTTTTCTTTCAAGTTTTAATTTATAAATTTTTGTTTAGGTATAAAAATAATAATAACTTTAAAGTATTTTTTGTTTAAAAAAACCAAAATTGATACAAAATTTATTATCACATTAATTTTGGAATCATCTAATACGATTTTTTTAATTAATTAAGGAAATTTGTTATAGAAAAAAAATCAAGCTTATTGATGTGGTTTAATTAGCAATAGTGGAAAATTTATTTTCTCATAAATTTTGGAATTATCTAATATAATTTTTTTAATTAATTAAGGAAATTTGTAGTATAAAAAAAAATCAAGCTTATTGATGTGGTTTAATTAGCAATAATGGAAAAATATTTTTAAGAAATTTGTAATTGATTTAACCTTATTAGAAATAATTACATGATTTTTAAGGAAGTTTGTAATAGAAAAAAATAATATTTACAATGAATCTAAAGAACAATATAAAGAAAGTAGATGAACAAACACACCAAGATTGTTTACCCAGTTCGGTCCACATTGACCTAGGTCTAGGGGAGAGAGCATCCCTCCAACTCACTATCAATGAGTCTTTACAAGATATACAAAATAGTTACAGGAAATTAACATCCCATTTTCAACAAGAACAAACCCTAATTTCTACCATTTCCCTTTCTCTCAACCCTCAATGTGTTCAGAATGTGTTTCCCAACCCTAAAACTTACCTCTTTTGATGATGTCAAAGAATGAGGCAGAAAGCTGAATTTATAGGCAATATGCTTGTGTAATTCGAATTACTATCACTGAGGTTTACACTAATTCAAATTATGCCCATACAACAACATAGATTCGCGAAAAACAATTGGATTATCCTGATTACTCTGCAGGTAATTTGAATTACTTTCTCCTGCAACTAGAAAACTATATTTTTTTAGCTTGATTCGAATTACTCTGACCCTAATTCAAATTACTCTGACTATAAAAAGATAAAACATTGGTTCAAATCAGTAGTAATGCAAATTTAACCATCAACCACCTTGCTTCTCTCTCCATCCTTGAATTACTCTTCAATAAAATTGATCAAGTCCATGAAATGCTTGAACCTTGATCTAGGTAATGACTTGATAAACACATTGGCCAGATTGTCTTTCGATACAATTTTCTCAACAACAGTTTCCTTAGATTCAATCATGTCCCTAATTAAATTTAGATGGATGTCATTGTGCTTTATCCGCTATACACTTGACGGTTTTCCAAATGAATGGCACCTTGGTTATCATAATGTATCTTCACCCATGCTTTAGTAATTCCTAGATCCCCAATCATACCCTTCAACCATATGGCTTCTTTTCGCCCCTTCAACAAGGGCAATGTACTCCAGTTGAGTTATAGATAAAGCCACAACATATTGTTGATTATCCTTCTAACTAATAGCCATTTCAAACAATGTAAACACAAAACTCGATAAGGATTTCCTTTGTTTCCACATTTTCTGCACAGTCTGCATCTACATATCCCCAAAGCGTCTTTCTCTAAAGTTGCTCTTGTGTATTTCAAACTACCTTTTATTGAGCCATTCAAATATCTAAAAACCCACATCAAATCTTCCCAATTCTCCTAACCTTGATTTTCTATAAATCGACTCACTATGCTCATCGCATATGCTAAAGTCTGACCTACTACAAACCATGCCATACATGACGTTTCCTATCCCATTAGCATTGGAGGATGTAATAACCCAACTCTAAATTAAAATTTAGTTGTCAAGCTATTGCATTTTAATTTGAACTGAATTACTTAGTATTGTTACTTTTTATATTAAAATATGCAATAACTATTTTATTTGTTTGTAGAAGGAAAATGTTAGTTAGAATGAGGGACTAAAAAGGAAACCCATTCCACACACACTTACGCACACACTCCCATTTATTTTAACATTCACTTCTCCAACCACAATCTTTAAAGAAAAAAAATGCAAAGAAGGCATTCTCACTACTCTTTCATCTTCACACATCTTGGTTCCTAAAAGAAACTAGAACGCAAATCCCAAATTCTCTCTCTCACTCAACCTCCACCTTCATTATCATACATGCATCACACAAAAATTAAGAGTAGAGAGGGGTAAATAAGAATTCAAGAACAATAGCACCAAACAACCACAAGTTGAAACCCTACCATTGAAGAGTTAAAAATTGGTTGAGTTATTTTCCCCTTTGTTTTTCAGAAATTGATTTTGTGGTTAGGGAATTTAGAACTCTTGAAAGATTCTAAGTTTTGGATTGGGTTAAGAAAATTGGGAGATTTCCAAATGAGTGTGACAAACTCTTTTTGCATGCATAGTTAAAGAAGGAATTATGAATTTGGTGTTGAATGGTTGCTTTGTTATGTTATCTTTTATTCAATTATATATGTTTGAATTTGATGTATGCATGTGTAATTGATTGCTTAATATATTATGAATATGTGTTGGTTGGTTGTTGACAAATGTTTATGGGCTTAATTGTGACAATAATGGGAAAACCCTTGAATTTGAAAGGAAAACAAATTGCTTAGTGAAATTAATTTTGCTAAATAAGTTTAGCCCTGGGACCAAAATGGTTGTTTCATACTTGAATTCACTTAGCGAATTTGATAGATTTTGGAAAACTTAACCTCTTAAATGGATTCGCTAAGCGAATCTGACAGAATTTGGAAAACTTAACCCCTATGTTGGATTTGCTGAGCGAATTTTAATTTCTCTAAGCGAATTTGACATATTCTGAAATGTTCATTGCAGTTTTGTGGTGTTTATTAATTTTCATTATTGATGTTGATTATTGATAAATGGTGTTGGTAGAATTGACCAAAATAGCGAAATTTTTAGTTGCTTGGTCCATGCCTTTATGTGTTAAGTGATGTTAGATTAGTATTGGGCTGATATTGATATTGTTGACTGTATAATGACTAAATTAAATATTATAGAAAGAATTTAATCAATGAATATAATTAGATTTATTGAATATTTATCGTGGGTAGTCCCATAATAAACCACCTTTGAAAGTAGTCAAAGTTAGCTTGGACCCCACGTCGAGCTAATAGAGATGGTCCTCTATTATAGTATAGAGTAGAAAAGAGAGAAGTTTGAAAGTTAGTTGTTTAACCAAAATCGATTTTGACTGAATATGTTATGTTTATATGTGCTTGTCTTTTGAAAAATACTTTTTAGACTACCCTACCCCTTTTTATAGAACTCACAAAGATTATTATCTGAACCCTTATCCTTTTATGTATTATAGAAGATTAAAAGAATTAAGTACTTATTTTGATGGAATATTGAAGTTTGGAAGTTATCCATTATTTTGTATTTGATGTAATTGTAGTATCATGATATTGGTGTAATGTATAAAAGACTAAGTTTTATTTATCATGTTGTATGAACAACTACATTTTGGGTTGTAATTACATTATGAGTAGAAATACTTTAGTGTACCACCTATGATTATTGATATTGAAGTATCTAAAGCTTATTTTTTTTTTTTGATAAATATTTTTTGGATATTACAGGAATATTGTGCAAATCATGTACGGATTATACTATCATAACAACTGGCGTGAATTTCAAAAAAGATTATCTTGTCATTTTTCCCTCTTTACGATTTCTTTAGAAATTATTTTTTCCACCAAGTCTGGATTATCAGAGGAAATACGTGTCAATGATTGACTTGAGTCAAACTTGTGGGTTAGTGGATTTTTAAATGTTAAGCTTATCAGAGGATCATAAGATTTCACTTTTATTATAGTGTTGACTAGATGATTTGTTTGTAGTGAAAAAGTTGTTTGATCAGATGAATCAAGTTTAGACACATCAGAGTAAACACAAGAGAAATGTTGATCAAAGGATTAACTTAGTTTCTCAGAGGAGGAATATAGATAATGTATCTCTAGTTAAACAAATGTGCTTAAAGTCTTTTATTAGAAGAATTGCACACTTAGGGTAATTGTTCTTCAAACTAACGTGGTTCTAACACCAACGGTGTTGATATTCCTTGGCAAATGGTTGATAATGATGAAGAAAATCAAGTTTAAGACATGGTGACACTTAGAAGATCAGAGATGTCTCATAAACCAACTTGATCTACTAAATTTAGAGATTTAGTCATTTATTTCCAAGAGCATGCCTTTAGTCCTCAATGGTTGACAACTATAGAGCATGAACTACATTCTACATAAAAGAATGGATGTAAATTGGTCTTCAACATATGTAAATTGGTCTTCAACACCAAACAAGATACAAAAGTTATGAAACTTTGATGTAAAAGAGTACAATCGTAAAAAGGGCAATGGGTAACATCCCGAATTTTATCTTTCACTATTTATTTAATTTAACAAGTTTTTAGTAATTAAATTTGTATTTAAGTGAGTTAGTATATATGTGAGTGATAGATATAATTTTAAATATAGTAATTAAGTTGAAATCCATTTTTAACTTAGAAAAATTTGAAATCCGCATCGTTTATCAATGTGAGAGTACAATCTCATTGTGCAATGTGATGTCATCCCCATAAAATGAACACGGACATGTATCATAATGTGAGAGGTTAGTCTTGTAACACCCCAAGTTTTTATTAATTGTTTTTAGACTTTAAGAGTCAATTGAGCTAATTGTTAGGTGTTTGAATGCTTAGACATTAACATAGAATAGCTAGAAATAGTAAATCTATATCTATATTATATACAACTAAAAAGAAACCTATTATATTAAAATAGACACCCAAATAATATTGTGTCACATCATCCAATATTGTATCATTTCATTCAAATATTGTCATCTCAACAAAAATCCCACGTGACACATCTAAAAGGGACTCTTTCCTCCTCCATCTTCCCTCATCCTTATTATTCCACTTACAATTTGCTTTAGCACACATTTTACTACTATTATTATGTATAACTATTCATGTGCCATGAGTTACAAATTAAAGTACAATCAATGTTAGTTAATCGACACTTATTATTCCTCCATCATTATTGGTAATAATCATTGGTAATAATTTTTCTATTATTTTAACTCCAATTATTATAAACGCTTCTCAAGAAATATATAAATGACAACAATTTGAGGAAGTTATTCTGTATCATATATTGCTTATGTTTATTTGGAAATCGGAAGACAATGGCACATACACTTTGGTCTCTATGCAACTTTTCTATTATAATGTCTTAGATTAATTGTCAATAATTTTGTAATTGTTTGCATCTAATTTGAGGTACTTTGTATCTTCATTTTACATGTTTTTAGATAAGCAAAACATGTGAGATTTTTTATATTTTTTTAGTTTACATCTTTGAGTTTTAATTCTATTTATAATTATAATATGTTTTGACATGTTTATGGTCAATTATTGTGTGTGTAGACATTTTTGCAAATAAATCAATGTTTTTGACCAAATAGTGCTTATATTTCATTACGGAGTATGTTATGTGACATCTAATGTATTTTTCAAATATACGCTGAAATAGGTTTTTAACGCCAATATACCTCTTAAATTTCAGTGATATAATAGATAAGTTATGAAATATTACATGATGACAACTATACTATCTTTCTCACCTCATCTTTAGACGGATGGAGTCAAATAGTGTAGCACATACGTCTCTAAGTGTATCACATAACTCTTTAAGTTTCCTTAGATGAAGAATAATAAATACTTAATGTTTGTATATCCACATTTTTTGTTTCTACAATTGTTTAATTTTCTCCAACTGAATATTGCATTGTATTGTCATGGTGAAAACAAATCATGTTTTAATGAAAAAAACAGTTCATTTTTAATGAGATCTATAAAATATTTTGTAGTTATCTTTTAAAGTATCTATACTCCATTTTTTATATACAATTTTATAAAACAACCCTAATTCTATAAAATATAACTTTTTTTTAGACATCTATGATATTCTACTCCTTCAAACAATCTCCTTCAAACAATCTCTCTTAGTGGGTGGTCAGTCTCTCTACAATTAGTGCCTTATTAAAAACAAAAATTAAAACTCCAATATTTGTTTTCCCGTTAAATTTTGTTTAATAACTCTTATTATTGCATTGCACTATTGTACCTTCTCGAATTCTAAACTTGTAACTGTTTAAATGGTCAATAAATTTTTGTTTCTTGTAACCATTTTCACACACCTTATTCAATTAGCTTTCAGATCCTAGGTCCGCCACTGCCACGAGAAAACCTTTTGGATACGTATTAGTTTTCACAGCCCCACTTTATCAACTCAAAAGGAAACCTCTTTGCAACCTATTTATTTTGACACATAGTATATAAAGTTGGAAAATTCTTTTTTTGCACAAATAAATTTTGAGTAAGTGGTATTTTGTAACATATTCTACCCGTTTGAGTATTGTTTTTGCAGACATATTTGATCTTGTCTACGATATGAAAGTATATTGGCTCCCTAAAAGACAGAAGTTTATCCATATTCAGCTTCATAGTAGTGTTATTACCGTGTCTTCTGGAGATTTAGAACTATGTGTTGTTCAATAGATAAAATAATAATGTTTAATATTTAGATTCAGAAATTATTTGTTGTTTTTTTATAGAGATGTTTTATGTTTTTTTTTAAAATACTACATATTTGAAGTTTCTACATTTGTTTTACTTCTATTCAACCGTGGGTTGTTTGTGAAAATTTTCAAATCAAATTGTATAGAAGTCTTATACTTAAGACATTGGAATTTACATTTGTCGTTTCTTTGACTGATTTAAAATAAAATGAATACCAAATGACAAAATCATATACATATTTTTCTAACAATATTTTGACAATAAAATTACATTTGTTCTTCCACTTTTGCTAATAATATTTTTTGATTATAGGAGCAACTAGAGCTAAATTAAAATGTCAGTTGCAGCCATTTTTACTATGATTAAAACAATACTCATTTTGTCTTGCCATTTTTAATTCTACTTTTCACTCTGTATTCTCAATTTTGTGTCTTCATCTGAATGTGCCAACTTAAATAAATTTTTTGCTTAATTATTTTAAAATTATAATTACACGACAACACGAGTAAAAAACAGCATGACTAATGCGATTTTACGATAGATAATTACATATATTAATATTTATTAAAATACATTTAAGATCATTAATACTAAATATAATTTATGGGCTTTGTTTGTAAGATGGTCTTCACTATGGCTTTATTTTAAAAAAATTATTATATTTTGTTTTATGCATCCTAACCACACATTTGAGAGACTGATGAATGTTTAGCAATTAATATTTCCTAACAGATTATCAAATAAAATATAATAGAAAAAATCATCTAAATTTATATATATAAATAAACAAATCATATTATATATATATATATATATATATATATATAATTCAATGATAAACTTATGGTGTTATAATTTAATAGGAGTATAATATAAATATGTAATGAAATTTTATTATTGAATCAAAAAAATAGTTTAATTCAATATGTAATCTAAAATAATATGTAGTAAAATCTAATTGAATTTAATTTTGTCAATGACAAGTGAATATTTTCGGTGTGATGCACCAATCAACTAATTTAAAGGTATGGATTGGTAAGAACACTATTTTTAGTATTCATTCTAACAGTCACTATGTTTTTTCTAAAATTTATATGGGTCTCACTGTTTTATGTGACATCTATTTTCAAAATTTCTATCCCACGTTGATTTTACCTAATAAAAAAATAAGTGTTGGAAAGAAGTTATTTATAGCATTTTTTTCATTTAGTGGTTATTTTGTTATATGAGACATTGCATGTTATATGCACCTTTTTTTATCTTGTTTAATATGCGCTTTTAAATCTAATTTTCTTAGTCGAATCTATCCTAATACTATATATGTATAAACATAATAATTATAGAAATTCAAATAATACATCAGTTTAAAGTGAATCTCAACATTTGATCGAAAAATAGATGGTGTAAGTTTTTTTTAAGTATCCAAATGTTAATTACAGTAAATCATGTAAACACAAGTTTTGATTTTCTTTTTCAATTATTTTCAGAATGTTTAAAAAAATATAATATAATATAATATAATATAATATAATATAATATAATATAATATAATATAAT
>JBBPBP010009778.1:17129144-17149165 GCA_037974735.1 Cicer chorassanicum | reverse complement strand
ATCTGTATTATATACAACTAGAACAATTTTATGTTGATAACTCTATTAATATTGTTTTGTTTCTATTTATGTTGTCATACTTAAAAATTAAGATTAAGATATATAGTGAATATATAAATACTCTTTCCATCCTATAATAGTTGTTGCATTTGTAAGAAAAAGTTGTCTCAAAATAATTGTCCGTTTTGCTTTCCAATACAACTCTAATTTATTTTTACCAATTATACATTTTAATTAATAATATATGCATCACTTTCAATTTATTATTTCTCTACTTTGCATTTATGATAATCGGAATCAACTAAAAGTTTATAAAAATAATCTGATAAAATTATTCTTCTCTCTTTTATTTATTATATTTTCTTAATTTGTGTAAAATTGTCAAATGCGATAATTATTATAGATGAAATACATTTTATTTGGACTTTTTTTAAAAATTGGGAGAGTGCATTAGTTGCTTTGGATATAACCGACAAGAATGAATTTTTGTATTGCTTTCAACTAATTAAATCATCCAATAAAACAAATTCATTGTTTTGATGAAGTCTAAACCTAATTCAAAGTTTTTTCAATCAATCCTAATGAATTTTTTTATATAAAAAATACAATATTAACTTAACATGAATATATTTTTTCGTATATATCTTATTTAATTAACTCTATTGGGATGAGTCAGTGGCATATATAACAATAATCTATTATTATTATGATGTGTCATTTAGCGCTTTCAATTTTATGGACCATAAAATTTGGACTACAACCCACGTGTTACAGGCCCTAAAGAGCTTCAAGACTGAAGAGACCCTATTTACATTATTTACATAAACTTCCAAGAAAGAAAGTCTTAAAATAGTTCACATGCTCTCAATCTTAAGTTTTTTTTTTTTCGTTAATATTTTTTCAAAAAACTTATTTTTTCTCGAAACATAATATTTTTTTTGGGAAAAAATATTTTACTATTTTTTTAATTCAATATTATAATTTTAATTGTTCATGTTTTGTTTGATGTCTCGTTGCAACGTTGTTACAATTTCCTGTCGTGTTATAGGATTCATTTGGTTCAAATTGAAACATCAACTTCTATTCAATGTAGATTTAATGAATAACTTTTGTGTCACCAATGTTACAGCTACAAAGACACGTGTATTCCAGACAATTCAATTTTTTCATATTTATAGACTTCATCACATTTGTAAATATTTTGTCGATTTATGTTATTAACCTATATGTTGTGAGTTTGTTAGCAAATTCATTCTTTTGAGTTTTAGCAACTTTGAGTTATAATATTCTCGATCGAATGTATTGTATGCTCGGAATAAAAAGGTGTTTGAAGATAAGGATATACCTAAGGAAGAGACCATTTAGAAAGCTTCTTAATCTCTATAGGAGTTCCATCACGTGATTCGCAATCCAAAGGAGCAAGGATCATTAACAGCAAACAAACACAATCAAGCAACAAGTATTAAACTACCTCATATTACTAGATGGGTGAAACCACATGAAGGCGTTTATAGAGAAAATTGCAATGCCAACTTCAGGGAAGAAGGTATAGAACGAAAAACACAAGAAAAGGGGTTTGAATTATATTTTCTGTTTAAATATTTTTCATGTGGCTATACTAAAGTAAAGAAAGTAGTGCAGGTAAAAGAAAAAGAATAGAGAGACATAACGATTTATCCTAGTTCACCACCATCACGCTAGCTACGTCCAGTCACTTCAACCTGAAGGATTTAATCCACTAGTTCACCACAAAGTTAGACATACACTTGAACACCTACAAGTTACACTAGCTACAATCAAGATGTTGAGGAAGACAACCACTACTAGACTAGGTTACAAACAAAAAGGTTTTTGGTTTTTTTTTTCTATTAGCTCAAGCAGAGAGTCTTTACAAAATTTTTACTTCAGTAAAATTCTCTTAGTACTAAAGTGAAATAGAATGAAATAAGTAGGAATGAAGATGTGCTTATTGCTTGTATATTTCTACTTTTCTTTAAAAGAATTCATGCCTTTTTATAAAGAGGGATTAATATTTCTGATCGTTGTCTTGATTAGAAGAAATCATCACAATTCATGAAAAAAATTTCGGTATCTTTTTGGAATTAATTTTCCATAGAAACTTTCAAAAAACTGATTTTGTGATGATTTAGCGTATCTTGTTTAAAATAGTTGGGAAGTAGAGGATATAGTGGTCACAGCATGTCTTACAAGGTCAGACGATCATAATGACTATGAGTCGGACGATCATAATGACTATGAGTCGGACGATCAGACTCTTGATGTGATTATCATAGGCAGACGTAGTTACTTGCTAATTACGCTTATCAAAGGCAAAGGCAGAACACATTTGCATTTATCAGAGGTAATTGAACTACAACATCGCTTGCATTTCTAGAGGCAACGGAGGTGCAATGTTGCTCATGCGTCAGACTTAGAGGAACAGAGCGAGGCAAAGTCATGTAGTATCATTGTCTTGGTCCAGTTATCGGAGGATACAATAAGAATCTATTAAACAAACACTTGAACTTCAACCTCCACACTTACTAAATATGTTAGTGCATTAAATTGTACCAAAAAATAGGTGTTTGTTATCATCAAAACAAGTGAGGGACTTATTTCTTCAAACCAACTTGGTTTCAACAATCTCCCCTTTTTTGATGATGAGAAACACCAATTTTGTATACAATTTTAAGATAAATTAAATAAGAGAATAATATGATAATAACACATTACAACAAAGCTCCTTATTAGAATATGCAAATTCATAAGATGAAACATATTGTAATAGAGTAGTTCAATATGCATAAGTAATTGAGGTTAAGACAAAAAATTCATTGCTTAAGATTTCTCAAAAATACACATTATCTCCCTTTTGTCATCAAACAAATAGAGACAAAAGAAAAGAAAATGTAGAGAACCAAAAACAATATTAACAAAATGCTGAAAAAGAAAAGGCAACTAAGGGGCTTGATTTGTGAGCCTAGCCACAATTAAACTAAGGGTATTCTGAATATCCTCCTGATTCTTGGCAGTTTTATCCATAAATGTCTCAATCTTAGCTTCCAGACAATCAAAATATTCATTTTTAACAAACTGAGATGAATCGAACATGGGGCCAGATGGAGATGCTAAGAGGCTTACAGAAGCAGAATCTGCAGGTCCTAAAGCAGCAATATGGGGAACATCGAGAGTGCGAAGCTTAATCTAGGGGATGAACACTAGAAGCTGCAATGGTGCAACTGAAGCAACCACTGAAGGTTCTAGAAAAATATCACTTGAAGGAGATGGAGCATCCTTGGATGAGCCTAATGAAGCTACTGTTAAGAGCTTTTTGGACTATATGCTCTTGGCTTTCTGGAGTTGTACCATCAATAAGTAGATGAATTTACCTATTTTTCTAAAAGCTATAGAGTTTTGGGAAGCCAACTGCAGTCCAAGATCCCTATTATCTTGAATCCAATTTGTGACGAAGGAGAGTACTTTGTTCCACTAATTTGAAACATCATTAGGATCCGTACTTTGAGCATTTTTATTCCGGGTGTCGTAGATTTTGGCAGTAAGGGAGGTAAGGAAGGTCTGAAGGTTTAGGAAGCCAGATGGAATGGATTGTGTGGAACAGGCAAATCAGTCTTCTGATGATGTATTAGAGACTAGGTCGTCAATAGTTGGCGCAACAGGCACAACTTTTAGGGAGATGGATGGACAAAAGGCAATGACGTACTAGGCTTGTGAGGGAAATGATGGTTTTGTATCTGAACGAGGAAAAATGCTCAGCTAGGGTAAGCCTCAAACATATCATCTAAGGTATCAAATCAGAAGTGGGAGGGGTGATAGGTGCAGGGTCAGAGGAGGGACGAAAAGTGTTGGTTGGTTGGGGAGAGAGAAAGGGAGGCGTTGTTTCAGGGTCAAGGATGGGGAAAGGAATGGGGTGCTCAGATTATGAAATTACCTTCCATTTCTTCCTCTGAAGAGGGTTTTTTGTGTTTTCATCGGTGATAGTTGTGTCTTCATCATCCTCTTTAATCGTTAGATTCGGAGTGACTCTTCAATCCTTAGAGTCGGAGCGACACTTTTCCTCTTCTTCTCAAAAACATGTGCAACCTAAGGCAAAGGCAAACAAACCGAGGCAAAAGCTTGGCCAAAGTGATACATTCTCATATATTCCATAACGACTTCCTTGTTGTTTTCTGCAAATATGGGAGCAATAAAGTCATCAACCTCTGAGAGAGTGGACAAAAATCCACTTGCTTGACCCATTGTTCTTCTGCTGTCACCACTAGGTCGAATATAGTGCTTGGGAGACACTAGTCTCATTTTGATAAGGTTGGAGATATTGAATGTGGGAGCAGAGGATGATACCAAGTGTTCCTCTTGAACAGAGCCTCCAACTTCCTCTAGAGCAAGGTAAGTGAACAAGTACCACCTAAAGCCAAACATTGTGGAAGTACTTCAACTTCAACCCACTCGGAGGAAATGGTACCCTGACATTAGTTGAGGAGCACATCGCTCTTGAAAAGGAGGAAGAACATGTGGTACAGAAAAAGGAGACACTGCCAAAACCAGAAATTCGACTTCCGTTTCCTCAAAGATTAAAAAAAGGAAGAAACTGAAAAACAATTTGGTAAGCTTCTTGATGTTTTGAAAAAATGCAAATTAACATTCCTTTTGCAGAAGCACTAGAGCAGATGCTGACATACGCCAAGTTTATGAAGGAGATTCTTTCAAAGAAAAGAAAAATCAGCGGTGAAACAATGATGCTTACCGAATAGTGTAGTGTTATCCTATAGAGGAAGTTGCCACCTAAGCTCAAGGATCCTAGGAGCTTCTTTATTCCTTGCGCTATTGGAGATAGAACTTTTGGTAAAGCCCTATGTGATATTGGGGCTAGTGTGAGTCTTATGCTCCTTTCCATATACAAAAGGGTAGGCATTGAAAGAGTCAAAGACACACAACTGATATTACAGTTTGCGGATCGTTTAATGAAACACCCATATGGGGTTGTGGAAGATGTGTTGGTCAAAGAAGATAAGTTCATTTTTCCAGTGGATTTTGTGGTATTAGACATGGAGAAAGATAATGATATCCCCTTGATCTTGGGGAGACCATTCTTAGCAACAGGAAGAGCTATGGTTGATGTGGCAGATGGCACCTTAACCTTTAAGTTAAATAAGGAAACAGTTACATTCAATATTCTAAAAGCCATATAGCATTCAAACAAAAGAGAAGGGTGCAAACGAATTGAGATGTTCAATTCGATAGTCGATGAAGAAGTTGAACATCAAGGACTCATTCTGCCGTTAGAAAGAGTGTTGTGCCTACCCCCAAGATGTTGTTAAAGATAGTGAAGATCCAAGAGTGAAGGATGTTTTAGCCATGTTAGAAGCATTACCATCTCACTCCCCCCGCTTCCATACTAGATGGTAAGAGTTGAAAGGGAATGAAGATGAGTATGCACACAAAAAGATTTGACAGTTCACACTTTCTCTTATTATCCTAGCTATGAGCTTTTGGGCTTAAACACTTTAATTCTTTGTTGTCTGATTATCTAGACATTTGTTATCCCTTCAGAACTTGCACTAATTCTGACTTACATCACTTGTGATTTATGCATACACTAAGAAAAAAAATCAGTTTGTGTACTTTGATAAATAACATCTTGGTTCTTTTGTCAATGTTTAAGAATCTCCACATTGAAAATGTGAAGAAAAAAAAGTGGTGGAATAATTTGAAAATGTGTACCTAACTTCAAGTAGTAAAGCCTATTATCCCAAAATATCCTACCCTTACCTAAGCCCCATTACAACCCGAAAGTCCTACAAAAGTGTATGTGTTTGTTGCATTGTGTTTGCTAACTATAATTTTTTCAAGCCTATGGTAGCGGGATGCATGTTCTAGGATTTGAGTGATAAATTCAAAACCCTTCTAAACACTTGAGAGAAATTTTGGTGAGATTGTTTGAAGAGAGAGTTGAACTTGATGAATGAATGCTCAAGTGTACAAATTGTGTTTTTTTTTTTTTTTGTAAGCAACCATGGAGCATGATGAATGTTTTGTAGTAGCTAAGACTTTAAGAATTGAGATGGATTATATTTGAGAAATTGAGTTTAAGTTTGATTTTAACTATACCAAATCTGAAATTAATTGTTGTTTGGGGACAAGCAATACATTAAGTTTGGGGTTGTGATGACTCTTCATCATATGCATAGTTTTCATTGTTTTTAGTCTTATTTATCTTTTATGCATTAGTTAATTTAAGGAGTTATTTGATATATTTTGTTGATTTTAGTTCTTTGATTTAATGAAATATTTATGTTCTTATTTCCTTGATTAAGTAGATATTTTTCGTAGTTTTGCATTGTTTCTTTATTTTAGTGCAGTGCTGAATTTTGGTGAGAAATCAACATGACATGTGTGGAGTATGTCAGCCATATCTAGAGTTGTGGATGACCAATAGGAGTCCAACCAAGTGGAAATGAAAGCTAAGATCCATAGCTACAACTTTCATGCAGACATCAAAATAAGAGAAAAATGCACTAAACGCCAAGCAGAAGATGTTGTGCGCGGGAAGAGCGCCCAAAGCGCGCCAGAAGCGCATTTCGCGCTGATGCCGCTGAGGTTGTGCACCTAGAGCACGCCTGAAGCGCGCGACGCGCAGAAGAACATTTTAAAACTTGTTTTTCTCACTTTTGATGGATCTTTTTGACTATTGGGAAGTGGGGAGACTTGTGCCCTAGCAGAAAAACCTAAAGACGGCCGTTGTTAACACCATTGGAGCAGTTTTATCAAGAATCATTCATGAAACTTTCTTGTAATTCTTCTCTAATCTCTATCTTTTCTATCTCTGTCATGAGTAACTAAACCCTATTTGTTAGGGATGAGTGTAACAAGATGAAACCTTTATTGCTTGATATACATTAAAATGTTATACGATTCGTATTTTGAAACGGAAGTGGACTTTACGAATGCTTGAGATGAGAAATTCATGAATTTGTAGTCTAGGGATAGATGCAAGTCATGAAACAAATTAAATTAGTTGCAAAGGCAATAGTTTAACAAGAGAATTCATGTACGATAAGGCTTAATTCTAATCTTAAATCTACTAAGGAATTAGGGGTTACTTTTGAATTAAAGGTTCTGTCACTAAGACATTAGGGCAAGAATAATAAAGAGAATTCGGTAATAATTTAATAAAGGAATTCAGTAATTAGGATCAAATTAAATACCAAGGTTGGATTCGAAGTGAAACTCATGCATGACATTTTTCTCATTATAAAGAATCAATTTTATTACTGTTGTTAATTTTAAATATTACTTCAATCAATTTGGGAACTTTTTGTTCAATTATAGTAATGAAATATAATTTAATAGTAAAACACAATTCTTGAGTTTGACACTCGGTACTACCGTTTTATTATTACTTGCAACAATTTAGTACACTTGCTGAAACACTATGACCCATCATACTTATCTCAAATTAAGTCTGCATTAGCTTAGAAAATTGTTGGCAGAGATTGTCGTTAGTAGAGCCAAAAATAATATCATTAACCCATATCTGGACAATGAGAATTTCATTCTTAGATGATTTTATAAATAAAGTAGTGTCAACCTAACCTCTTTCAAAATCATTTTCTAAAAGGAAGTTGCTTAGTCTGTTACACCAATCTCTTGGAGCCTGTTTCAAACCGTTCAAAGATTTCTATAGTTTGAAGACATGGTCTCTCAATTCGTTGTCCTCAAATCCATGAGATTATTTGACATACACTTCTTCATTTATGTAACAATTTAAGAAATCACTTTTCACATCCATTTGATATATAGTGATTTTATTAAATACAACAAAAGAAAGTAAAAGTCTGATAGCCTCTAACCTGAAGGTGCATACACGAGAATGGGGTTGAATTGTGTTTGTCAAAGTTGATAACTTTTTTCTAATTTGATGAAGGTTCGTTGGTTTTTATGAATTACTTAGATAAGAAGCAATCGGATTTAGAGGTAGCAACCAATGAAAGCAAAAATAATTTGACACATACATTTATCCTAGTTCACCACTAACTTTGCTACACCTAGTCCCCTTATTTAGGAGGTTTTAATCCACAAATTCAAATACCTTGAATTACAAAGCACCTGACCCTCCAAGCCATTCATCCCAAACAACTTGACAACCCAGACTTTTGAGGAAATAGCCACCTTGACCCTACAAGCCAAGTCTTCTCCTAACAACCTGACAACCATAGATTGAAGAAAGAACTAAACCACTATCAGGCTAGATACAAAACATTGCAACTTTAAGTGTTTGCTTCTAACAAAGTTAATAATAATAATAACTCTGACACTCTAAGAAAAAGACACTCAAAAAATAATTCTCATTCGAAACTTTTGCCCCTATGGCAAGGTTATGTTGTAACCAAGTTGATTTTATACTTAGAGTTTTGATGATAACAAAAGTATTTTATGAGAACAATATATTTCACTTCAAAGATTTTGAAAGAAGATATTATCAAGATTTGATCAAGATTTATCTACAACAAAATATGAACAGAATCAATCTGAAGAATTTACAACCCAATCTGAACAAAATATAATTTAGAATTAAACAAGGACTAAATTGAAGCCCAAATTTTAACTATAAATAGATACTCAAGGTTGAAGAAGAAAATCATCGAAAAGCAAAATAGAGTAGTCTTAGAGTTCAAATAGAGAAACACTTGTTCGAAAGAGAAATATTCTCTAAGTGTTTTTTTTCTTACAGTTTGAGAGTTATTATTATTATCAGCTTTGTTAGAAGCAAACACTTAAAGTTCCAATCTTTTTTATCTAACCCGGTAGTGGTTTAGTTCCTTCTTCAATCTGGGGTTGTTAGAGAAGACTTGGCTTGTGGGGTCAATGTGGTTAGTTCCTCAAAACTCTGGGGTTGTTAGGTTGTTTGGGAAGATTGGCTTGGAGAGTCAGGTGCTTTGTAATTCAAGGTATTTGAATTAGTGAATTAAAGCCTTTTGAATGAGGGGACTGGATGTAGCCAAGTTAGTAGGGAACTAGGATAAATCTATGTGTCAAGTTATTTCTGCCTTTCATTGTTTGCTGCCTCTGAATCTGATTACTTCTATCCAAGTTAGTCTCCAAAATTGAACTAGTCTCTATTTATTTATAAATTATCAAAAAATACCAACTTTGGCAAACACAATTCAACCCCCCTTCTCAGTCTAACCTCGGCACCTTAATTGGCATCAGAGCTTGGTCTCAAGGCTAAGCACTTTACAGTGTTTGAGAAAAGATCCAAGGGTTCAATATGTATGGATTCAGTGAAGAATCTGTTGGAGGAAACATCAACAGACCACCTCTGTTTGATGGAGAACGTTTTGAGTACTGGAAAGACATGCTGAGAAGTTTCTATATTTCACAAGATCCTGAACTTTGGGACTTGGTGGAAGATGGTATTATTGCTCCAAAGAATATTGATGGTATTGAAATTCAAAGAAAGGAGATGAATGTTGATCAAAAGAAGATGTACAAGATGCATCATAAGTCCAGATCATTCATGATAAATGCAATCACCTACAAGAAGTTTGACAAGGGCACCAACAAGGAGACAACAAAAAGTATTTATGATAGTCTGACTCTGACCCATGAAAGAAGGAAGCAAGTTCAAGAAGCAAAGGCCAACCTTCTAGTCAAAAAGTATGAGTTGTTCAAGATGGAAGAAGATGAAGACGTTGAAACAATATTTTCCTGATTTTAGATCCTGGTCTCTAGACTGAAGGTACTTGAGAAGAGTTATACTACTACTGATCATGTGAAGAAAATATTTAGGAGTCTAACAAGCATGTGGAGACCTAAGATAATTGCCATTCAAGAAGCAAAGGATCTGAATACTCTTAAGCTAGAAGAATTAATCAGCTCTCTCAGATCACATGAAATTGAGCTTGAAGAAGATGAGCCCAAGAAGAAGAACAAGACTCTGGCCTTGAAATCTAAGCAGAAGAAGGTTCTAAAAGAAACATCAGAATTAGAGGATAAGGAGTCAGATGATCAGAATCCGAACTCAGAGAAAATGGAGCTTGCCTTCATATCTTGAAAAATTTAGAGGATGTGGCACAATAAGAGGAAATCTTTCTCTTAGAAAGATTCCAAACAGTCCAATAGAGGAAGGAATGAAAATTTTGACAAGAAAAGCATTATGTGCTATAGATGCAATGAACCTGGACATATCAAGTCAGACTGTCCAAATATGAACAAAGGAAACACCAAAGGAAAGATTCAAGACCCAGGAAGAAGAGTCTGATGGCTACATGGGACGACTCTAATGAATCTAAACCTATTCCCTCTGATATCCATTGTACTATAACTGAACCTAAACCTAAACCTATTGAAGAAACTATAACTGAACCTATAACTAGATATAGGATTTGAAGAAACTATAACTGAACCTAAACCTATTCCCTATGATATCCATTGTACTGTTTGCTCTAAGAAAGGTCACTCCAAATTATTTTGTCCCACGTTAAATACAAGGAAAGACAAGAAATCTTTCAAGACTAATAAACTAGGACCCAACCAAATTTGGGTACCTAAGAACAAAATTGTCTATGTTGCAGATGTTCTCAACAATCAAGTTAAAACACCAATCAAGGTACCTGAACAGTGGATGCTCGAGAGATATGAATGGAGAAAAGTCTATGTTCCAAGAACTACACTGAGCAAACGAGGCATAGTGACTTTTAGAGGAAGGTAAAAAGGTCAGATCATTAGTTAAGGTATAGTTGGTAGTGGTACTTCCTCTTCTATTAAAGATGTCTTGTTTGTTAAAGGTCATAAGCATAATTTATTAAGCCTTAATCATTTAAGTGACAATAATTATGATATTATATTCAATCTAAAAACATGCAAGGCAATTAGTCAGAAATATGGATCTGTACTCTTTACAGGCCAGAGGTAAAACAACACCTATAAGATAAATCTGTTTAGTCTAGAGAAACAAGAGGTTAAGTATCTTATGTTAGTAAATGAAAAGAAACCAATTTGCCACAAAAGATTAGGTCATGCAAACCTTAGATAAATTTCAAAACTAAATAAAATTCAACTAGTCAGAGGTCTACCTAAGCTTAGTTACAAAACTGAAATTATGTGTGAAGCTTATCAAAAAGGAAAAGAAACAAAGAACTCCTTTACTCCTAAGAAATCAGTCTCTACCTCAAAGCCCCTTAAGCACTTACATATAGATCTCTTTGGGCCAGTCAAAACAACTTCTCTAAGTGGAAATAAATATGACTTTGCTATAGTAGATGATTACACTAGGTGAACATGGATAAAATTCTTAAGAAGTAAGGATGAATCCCACAAAGTGTTTATCACATTTTGCAAACAAATAATGAATGCAAAGGGTCTTAAGATTGTAAGAATTCGAAGTGATCATGGAGGAGAATTTGAAAACAAGTTCTTTGAAAGTTTTTGTTATGACAATGGAATCCTTCACAAATTCTCCTCTCCTAGAACACCCCAACAAAATGGATTTGTAGAAAGAAAGAATATATCACTCCAAGAAATGGCAAGAACCATGTTAAATGATATGAATGTTGCAAAACACTTTTGGGCTGCAACAATTAATACTGCATGTTATATTCAAAATAGAGTTTTAATAAGATCTATATTGAATAAAACACCATATGAATTGTGGAAAGGTAAAAATCCCAACATCTCTTATTTTAAACAATTTGGTTGTACTTGTTATATGTTGAACACTAAAGATAACCTTGGTAAATTTGATTCTAGATCTCAAAAGTGTACCTTCATTGGATACTCTGAAAGATCTAAGACTTGTAGAGTGTTTAATAGGGAAACTCGGATTGTGGAAGAATCCATACATGTTAAATTTGATGACAAACAACTTGACCTTGAAAAGTCAAAGCAAGACGATGATAGTGCAGGTTTACTAGAACCAGAGGAAGCATATGGAGACAAACCATAAGAACTTGAAAAATCAAAGGATACAAGCAAATCATAAGAATATGATAAATCTTCAAAGGATGAATCTGATCAAGTCAAAAACAATCATGATAAGTCAAAAGAAAGATCTGAATGGAAGTGCAAGTCATCTAATCTTGAAACTCTAATCATTGAAAGTGCAAGTGATCCTTTGAGGACCAGATCATCACTAAAATATACGATTTTGTTTGGCTTAATCTCATCAATTGAGCCTACCTCTATTGATGAAGCATTAACAGATGATGGATGGATTCTTACAATGCAAGAAGAGTTAAATGAATTTAAGAGGAACGATGTTTGGGATCTAGTACCTAGACCAAAGAAAAACATTATTCGAACCAAGTGGGTTTTCATAAACAAGCTAAATGAAAAAGTTGAAGTGATCAGAAACAAAAGGCTACAGTCAACAAGAGGGCATTGATTACACTAAGACATTTGCTCTAGTAGCCAGATTAGAAGTTATTCGTATCCTAATTTCTTTTGCTGCAAATAATACATTACATTATTTCAAATGGATGTTAAAAGTGCTTTTCTAAATGGTTATATAAGTAAAGAAGTCTATGTTAAACAACCCCCAGGTTTAGAAAGTTCTAAATTTTCAAATCGTGTTTTTAAACTTAGGAAATCTTTGTATAGTCTAAAACAAGCACCTAGGGCATGATATGATAGACTTACTAACTTCTTGCTTAAAAATAACTTTGAAAGAGGACAAGTAGATAATACACATTTTAGAAAATCAATAGGAGATGACATTCTTATTATAGAAATTTATGTTGATGACATTATTTTTGGATCTACTAATGGCACTATTTGCCAAGAATTTTCTAAATTGATGCAGCTTGAATTTCAAATGAGTATGATGCGAGAACTTAAGTTCTTCTTAGGGACACAAATTCAGCAAAGTCAAAAATGTATATACATTCATCAAACTAAATATACAAAAGAGCTTCTTAGGAAGTTTAAGTTGAATGATTGCAAACATATGGCTACACCAACGCACACTACTTGTTCACTTGAAAAGATGATTCAGGCAAAAAAGTTGACCAAAAAACCTTTAGAGTAATGATAGGATCCCTACTTTACATTACCGCTTCCAGCCCTGACATCATGTTTAGTGTATGTGTGTTTACTTTACTTTACATTACTGCAAGATTTCAAGCTAACCTTAGGGAATCACATTTAACTGTTGTTAAGAGAATCCTTATATACCTAAAAGGTACCACCAACCTTACCTTGTTCTACAAGAAATCTCATAAGTACAAACTAAGTGATATTGTGATTTTGATTATGTTGGAGATAAACTTGAGAGAAAGAGCACTAGTGGCAACTGCACCTTTCTAGGTGACCACTTAATATCTTGGTCAAGTAAGAGACAAAACACCATTGCAATGTCAACAGCAGAGGCTGAGTACATTTTAGCAGTTGGCTGCAGTTCATAACTACTTTGGATAAAGCATCAACTTGAAGACTACAAAATCCTAGAATCCAACATTCTCATCTATTGTGATAACACTTTGCCATTTGTCTAACCAAAAACCCTATCTTACAATCTAAATCTAAAAACAAAGAGATCAAACACCACTTCATTAGGGACTTTTTTGAAAATGGGGTACTAAATATTCAGTTTGTAGACACTCAACACCAATGGGCTAACATATTCACCAAACCACTACCTGAAGATAGGTTTGACTTCATCAAGAAAAACCTAAACCTTACCTACATACCTGACTGGTGTTGTGATAACTTCAAAGTAGTTTAGCTTTACATTAGTTTTTATATTTTCTTGTAATATGTTATATTCATTTATTAAAAAAATGAACGAAACAAAAAATGAAAAAAAATGGAAAAAAAAAAAATCTCACTTTCTAGTCTTTTTATCGGATGACAAAATGGAGAGAAAAATATTTGAAAAAGTAGGGAGAAAATGATACTCAAACTTAGGAGGAGCCCTAAGTTATGGGGAGTCAAATAAATATAAAGAAAAGTTGTTATAAAAAATACAAGTTTTGTCATCATCAAAAAGGGGGAGATTGTGGGAACCAAGTTGGTTTTATACTTAGAGTTTTGACGATAACAAAATTATTTTATGAGAACAATATACTTGACTTCAAAGAGTATGAAAGAAGATATGATCAAGATTTGAAGAAGATTTGATCAAGATTTATCGACAACAAAATATGAACATAATCAATCTGAAGAATTTCCAAACAGAATCAATCTGAAGAATTTAAAATCTCAATCTCAACAAAATAATAACATAATCAATCTGAAGAATTTACAAACTCAATCTGAACAAAATACAATTCATAATTAAACAAGGACTAAATTGAAGCCCAAATTTTAACTATCAATAGATACTTAAAGTTGAAGAAGAAAATCATCGAAAAGCAAAAAAGAGTAGTCTTCGAGTTCAAAGAGAGAAACACTTGTTCGGATGAGGAATATTCTCTAAGCGTTTTTTGTTCTTATAGTGTGAAAGTTATTATTATTATTATCAGCTTTGTTAGAAGCAAACACTTAAAGTTCCAACCTTTTGGGGTTTAGTTCCCTCTTCAATCTGGGGTTGTCAGGTTGTTAGGAGAAGACTTGGCTTGTAGGGTCAATGTGGTTAGTTCCTCAAAAGTCTGGGGTTGTCAAGTTGTTTGGGAAGACTGGCTTGGAGGGTCAAATGCTTTGTAATTCAAGGTATTTGAATTAGTGGATTAAAGCCTTTTGAATGAGGGGACTGGATGTACCCAAGTTAGTGGCGAACTAGGATAAATCTATGTGTCAAACTATTTATGTTTTCATTGCTTGTTAGCCTCTGAATCTGATTGCTTCTACTCCAAGTAAGTCACCAAAACCGAACTAGTTTTGTTTTATTTATAAATTATCAAAAAGTGATCAACTTTAGCAAACACAATTCAACCCCCATCTCGTGTTTGCACCTTTATTTAGTTCCTCTGAAACCTGTAGATCTACAAAGTCTACATCTCGCTTAGAGTTTTTATGGTCGAACTTTTTGCCATCAAACTTGCCAAAATTGTTTTTGGTGTTCAAAATATCACATATACAACCAAACTGATGAAAATATGAAATGTTGGGCTTTGTTCCCTTCAAAAATTCATAAGGAGTCTTATTGAGAATAGGTCTAATATTGATTATTTTTTTAATATAACATGCAATGTTCACTGCTTCATCCCAAAAGTTTTTGACAACGTTAATTTCATGAATCATGGTGCGTGCCATTTCCTGGAGAGATATGTTTTTTTTTTCTAAAACACCATTATGTTGGGGTGTTCTAAGAGAGGAAAAATTATGTAAAATACCATTCTCTTCACATAATTTTTCAAAAACTTTGGTTTCAAATTAACCTTCATGATCACTATGAATCGTTGTTATATAGAAACCTTTTTCATTTTGCACTTGTTTACAGAAGGTAGTGAAAATTTTATGTGACTCATCCTTGTGTTTTAGGAACTTTACCCATGTCAATCTGGATTAGTCATCAACAATAACGAGTTCATACTTTTTACCACTGAAAAAAGAAGTCTTTATAGGGCCAAATAGATCAATATGTAAAATTTCAAGTGGTCTATAGGTGGATACAACAATTTTAGAAGAAAAAGAAGATTTTGCTTGTTTCCCTTTGTGACATGCCTCACAAAGAACATTTGATTCGTACTTAAGATTTGGCAAGCCTCTAACTCATTCAAGTCTTTCAGTTGTTCCTCGCTTACAGGTATAAGATACTTGACTTCTTGTTGGTTTAAATTGAATAAATTTATTTTGTAAATGTTGTTTTTCCTTTGGCTAGTAAATAATATGGATCCATCTATTTGACTTATTGTCTTACAAGAATTTGATTGAAGACTACATCATAACCACTATCGCTTAATTGACTTATGCTTAGTAGATTATGCATTAGTCTTATTACAAATAAAATATTCGTAATAGAGGGAAGAGAACCATTACCTATTGTTTTGTGTCCAATGATCTTTTACCCTTCTGATGACCTCAAAATCCTACGAATCCTCCATTCTTGAGGGTCAACTCTTCGAACATAGACTTTTCTCCCATCACGTGTCATGACCATCCAGTGTCCAGGTTCTGGTTTGTCAATTATGAAAGGTATCTTGTCTTTCCATGTTTTTAGCATAGAACAAGTTATTCTGTTATGACCTTTTTTATGGTAGTATGTGCAAACAATATCAGGTCTATTAAATCTAGGATTTTCTATCGTTTCTTCAAAGCCTATGCCACGTTTATTGTTTATGTTGCCCCATATATCATAGAAGCTTGTTTACTTCTGTTTATGTCATTAGCAAGAAATTCTTGAAAGGCTATTGCATACTTAACTTTATCCTCTAAAGTTTTTGAGATCTTTTCTTTTAGAGCTAGCTTTTCCCTTTTTAGGTTTTCAAAATATTTTTCAAGTGATTGCATTTGTTTGTTGTGATTTCATGAACTTTTTTGAGAAACTTAAGTTTTGAAGAAACCTTATGATTCTTGTTGAGAAACTCATTTAACATATCTATGAGCTTACTACGAGATAGGTCAAAGAATACCTCAATTTCTTCATTAGTAGCTTTAGAGTCAGAGTGAGTATCTACCATCATAGCCATGTTTTTTTGCTCCCCGTCTTCATTAGATGATTGATCATATTCATCCAAAGTAACCATAAGACCTTTCTTCTTAGTCTTGAAATCTTTCGTCTTTTGTTTTCCTTTCTCAAGTTTCGGAAATTTTGATTTGAAATGACCTGGTTCCTTGCATCCATAGAAGATGAGCTTCTTTTTGTCTATCTTTTCATTTCATTCTCTGGTATTTTGGGACCGTCTGAAATCTCTTTTGGGAAAGGATTTCTTTCTGTTGTTCCACATGCACTGGATTTTTCTTAAGATAAAGGACAACTCTTCATCATCTGAGTCTCCTCTCGGAATTTCCCATTTGCTTTCTATTGAGTCTTCAGTTCCTTGTCGAGCCTTAGAATTTTTCTTTTTCCTCGGAATTTGAGAGCCAAGGACTTTGACTTCTATTTAGGCTCATCTTCAACTAATTCAATCTCATGGGATTTGAGTGAACTCATTAGCTCTTCTAGAGACAATTTGTTTATATAATTAGCCTCTTGAATAGTCGTTATCTTTGGTCTCCATTTATTGGGAAGAATTTTAAGGATCTTTTAGACATGGTCGGTAGTAGTGTAGCTCTTGTGGAGAACCTTCAGTCCATAAACTAGAGTTTGGAATCTAGAAAACATTTTTTCAATGTCTTCATCTTCTTCCATCTGAAAAAGTTCATATTTTATGACGAGTAGATTAGCTTTGGCTTTCTGTACCTGCTTAGTTCCTTCGTAGTTGAGAACTAGAACATCAAAGATACTCTTGGTTGTTTCTTTAATGCTGCATTTCTTGGTTGTTACTTTTGGAGCCTCATAGCCATCTTCAATTATGTCTGAGAGTTCAGGACCATGAGAGATGTAGAAACTTATGAGTTTGTCTTTCCAGTAATCAAATCTCTCTCCATCAAACAGGGAGGTTTGTTAACATTTCCACTTGTAACTTCTTCACCACAGTTAGCCATGGAGAAAAAAGGATATTTACTCAAACACGGATAAGTGTTCAACTTTGACACTAAGCTTTGATGCCAATTCTAGAATGAAACACACAAGAATTGGGGGTTTGAATTGTATTTTCTGTTTAAATATTTTTCGTGTGGCTATATTAGAGTAAAGAAAGTAGTGCAGGTAAAAGAAAACAGAGTAGAGAGACACAATGATTTATACTAGTACACCACCAACACAATAACTACGTCCAATCACTCTAACCTTAGGGATTTAATCCACTAGTTCACCACCAAATTAGACTTACACTTCAACATCTACTAGTCTCACTGATTGTGTTCAATCTTCTCAACCTTATAGCTTAGGATAATAAAGCTGTTATGGAAGGCAGGCACTACTGGGCAAGGTTACAAACAAAAAAGGTTTTGGGTTCTTCTAAATTAGCTCTCGTTGAAGTGTTTACATATTTGTTACTTCAGAAATTATCTTAGCACTAAAGTGAAACAGAATGATAATGAGCAAGAGTGTAGATGTGCTTATCGCTTGTATATATCTACTTTTCTTTGAAGGCTTCACATCCTTTTATAGAGAGCGATTAGGGTTTCTGATTGTTGTCCTGATTACAAGAAATCAACATAATTCATGAAGTTTTGTATCATATCTTTTTGGGATTGATTTTCCATATAAACTTTCCAAAAAATTATCTTGTGATGATTTAGGGTATCTTGTTTAAAATAGTTGCAAAGCAAAGGATACGGTGGTCAGAGCATGTCTTAAGATCTTTAAACAAGTAGCAGATTCAGGATGTTGATCAGAAGATGCACAGTTATTTTATCTTCTTTAGATTGTTGACTTTTTTAGAGGATACATAATGACTCAGAGTTAGACGATCAAACGCTTGATGTGATTATCAGAGGCAGAGGCAGTTACTTGCTTGTCACGCTTATTAGAGACATAACACATTTTCATTTATCAAAGGTAATTGAACTACGACATTGCTTGTGTTTCCAGAGGCAACCGAGACACAACGTTGCTCGTGCAACAGACTTAGAAAAATGGAGAAAGGCGATGTTGTGTTGCATCTTTGTCTTTGTCTAGTTATTAGAGGATACAATAAGAATCTATTAAACAAACACTTGATCTCATACCTACACACTTAATCAAAATGTTAGTACATTAAATTGTTCCCACAAATAATTTTGTTATCATCAAAACATGTAAGGGTCATATTTCTTCAAACTAATTTGGTCCCAACAAAAGGTCTGTGGGGATTGGGAGCGATCACCCGTGATCCAAACATCGACGTCATTGTATCAGCAACATGGAAATGCGTAAAGATGAAAGACGTGACGATAGCAAAAGCTTATGCTCTATATCGAACTATGAAATTGGGCAAGGAGTGTTGTCTTCGATGAGTAATGTTTGAATCGGATTGCTTGAATCTCATTAGGGCTTTAAAGGGTAACAAATTGCTTGAATCTCATTAGGGCTTTAAAGGGTAACGAAAGCACCAGAACTTATGTGGGAAGCATTGCGAACGTGAGTCTCATATCGTAGAATTTGTTTTATCATTGTAATTTTACTCATGTTAGTAGAATGGGAAATATGAGTACCCACCTTATGGCCTAATTTGCAATATATTGTACCAAATGAAGTTAGACTTTAGGAAGTACATGGCTCAATTGTAAACCAAGTCCATTTGGACTCTATTAGTTAATGTGATGTTATCCGGTTTCAAAAAAAAAAAGTCCTGTTGCATGCACTGCCTTTCATTTCTTTTCAATTTCTTTTAAAATAAACACATGTATTCAAAAGAGTTGCAATTTCCTATAAATAATATCATGCAAAATAATTTATTTTTTCAAATTATTTAAAAAATTCATAAAAAAGTAGTACAAATAACTTTTGCAATTTAAAATTTAATATTTTGTAAATTATCTATTTATGAATTAACAAAAATATTATTTTTAAAACTTAATCATGTCAATTTTTTTTAAACAAAAGACATGAGGTGTTTGAGAGAGTTGTCATCTCAACTCTACTGACACTACACACCAAAACCGACAAATCACATGTTAATATTACGTATAAGACCAATTTAATAAATTTTAGAGGTGTCAGATTGGAGTTATCAAATATCTATTAGATATTAACATTAAAAATATAAATAAATGATGCTAATATTACTTCTAAGATTTTCACCATCGTAGATTTATGCTCTTAATTTCAACAATCATTACTTACATTTCTTTATTATATAAAATATTAAATATAATAGGAAATTTACAAACAATCATTTTAGTTTTAAATACTTCTAATACCTATTATTTTAATTTAGTTTTATATTAAAGAACAATTTATCAATTAAGGTAAATTTAAATAAAAAAATATTTTAATTTGATTTCTTTTACATAGTATAAAAGGTAGTATCCATTGTATGAGATATTTTCAAATATAAAGTAAAAAATTAATTTTTTTGGGGGGAAATAATTTAAATGAA
>JBBPBP010009778.1:17090775-17119603 GCA_037974735.1 Cicer chorassanicum | reverse complement strand
TCATCATAATAATAAATCAAGATTCAAGGTAAGATTCATGTCCAAAATAGATACATATTCTAAATCGTTATTGATAAAGTATTTTGTATGGATGAATCAAGAATCCAGTCATACATATGCATTATTTTATCTTTCTAGAAGCAAAAATTGATATTAAAAGAAATACAATGATTACTATTATACTTTTACTTTCAAAATATTGGTTTACCTTTTAAAAATTATAGATGATTATATTTTTATTTATAAAATTTTTAAGACATTAGTATAAACTTTTTATTCTATGAAAAAAATTACTTTTTTTCTATTCACTACAAGAAAATATGTGATTATCCTCAACAAACTTTTACTTTAAATATGAAATTGTTTCTATTTATAATGTGATATTCTCTTATAGTATAAAGTAACTATTTGTTGTTGTTAAATAGATTTTTCATTCTCTAGCAGATGAAAATTCAATTTGATTGATCTATCAATGCTAGATATGGGAATTTACAAAATTCTCTTCACATGAATGGCGACTCGGTAACTGAAAACCAATATTTCTTGCTATGGTGGCGTGGCATCACGTCTCTCCAGAAATCTGATGAGTACAGTGCAAACAACTTGAAGGAAGTGATTCGAATGAAATTAGGAGATGGGAAAAAACAAAGATTATGGTGTGACAAATGGATTAGAGACATATCATTACACGAAATTTTTGCTAGATTATTCAATGTGAGTCTTGACCAATTGGAGTCAACAATGACATACTCTCCAATTGGAGTCCATGCCAATAACAGCAACATTAGGGTCCATCATAACCATGGATTGATATTCAGAATCGTGTACCAATCTGTGGTATGCTTAATCAAGTGTAGGGAAAGTTTGGAGTCTTTTTTAATGCACTCCTATTTTGGTGATGCTATGCTACAACAATAATGGGTCAGACAAAACTGAGATATTTTTCAATACTTTCAGCATGATTTTCTCTAAGCTATTCCTATATCTAGTTTCCCTTGTCTTAAATATATATTATTTATTGGTCAGAGGAAAAAACAATATTTATAAAATTAATTTATCAGATTTAGTAAAACAAAAAGTAAAGTGTCTCATGTAAGTGAATGAAGAACAATTGATTTGGAAAAAACTGCCGGGATATGCAAACTTGAGATTAATCTCAAAGTTGAAAAGACTTTACCTAGTTAGAGGTTTGCTAGATCTAAGATATGAATCAAATTTTCTTTGTGAGACATGTCAGAAAAGAAAGCAAACAAAAGTATCATTTGCTTCAAAGAATATTGTTTCCACTTCTAGACCACTTGAACTTTTACACCTTAGTTTATTTGGTCTAGTAAGGACTACCTATGTTAGTGGTAAAAAGTATGGACTCGTTATTGTTGATGATTATTCCAGGTCGACATGGATAAAGTTCCTTAACCTAGTTACAACAATTCATAGTGATCATAGTGGCGAATTTCATAACAAACCTTTGGAAAACTTCGGTGAAGAGAATGGAATTCTAGATAACTTTACTTCTCTTAGAACACCCACACAAAATGGTGTTGTAGAAAGGAAAAATATATCCCTAGATGTCTCTTGAACGTGTCTAGGAGTACCTTTCCTTTTTCTATTTTGTTGTTGTTGTTGTTTTGATGTCTGCGATATAATCGTGTTCTCTTTAATGAAATTACTCCTTCTTTACTTTTACTCTTGTCTCTGTTTTCTTTTAAGATTTCGTTTAAAATCACTTGCTAATCTTCTATATGTTGTGTTACCTCTGAGTTTTTCTGGTGTTTCTTATGTTTGTTTGGCTTACTATAATCTCTATAAACTCATCATTTTCGATAATGAGAAAGGGGGAGAAAAGTAGACGATATAGTAATACAATTAAGTGTATACCATGCATCTACATTCTTTCGTGATATATCTATGCATCCTTCACCCTAATTGTATAGTTATTTGTCATCATAAAAAAGGGGGATATTGTTAGTGCAAAAGTATTTTTAAATACAATCCTCTAGTTGATGTTTTCATGATAACAAATACAAACAAATAAAAAACAACTATCCCCTAACTGTATATGTTAAGTGTTTAGATTAAAGGCAAGATTTATGTTAACAAGTATGTTAGAAATCTTCTAATGGAGCAAGATATAACAAAACAAAGGTTTAATTGCAATTTTGGTTCATCTATTATTACCAACTCACGGAATTGGCCTCCCTCAAATTTTTGAACTAAAAATGAAAATTTGACATATTTTTAATGACGTGACATACAATTATATAACATAGAACCATCTAGGTGTATTAATTATTCATATGCCATTAATTAAATTAAAAGTATGGAGAGAAAAAATTGAAGTTGAAATCTAGGTTTTTACGACGTTTAATTACAATTTCATGGATGTTAATCATTCTAAATCATCGTATCATATGTAACGTTATTTAAAGCATCTCACGTCATCATTTTTTAGTTAAAAAATCTGAGGGAATGACCAAAACTGCCAACTTTTAAAATATGGAGACCAATTTCGTGAATCAGTAAAATTAGGTGGACTAAACTGCAAGTAAGCCTAAAACAAAAGAAATATTGCAAAAACCAACAGCAGAGCATGCCTTGAAATATAAGTTGTATCCTCGGATGACTGGACGAAGGCAAAAGAAACCAAGACTTTACTTCAGCTTGACAGTGTAAGTCTGGTGACATAGGCGCTTTTTGTCGCAAGCTTTAGTTTACTCTAGGATGCGAGCAACATACTACCTTGGTTTCCTCTGATGAACCTAAACATGGATTATGGTCCTCTACCTCTGATACACATAAGCATGGCAAGTAATAATCTGCCTCTGATAAGCGTGACAAGAATTCTTATGCGTCTAACAAGCTAACAAGCAAGTTACTGCTTTTATCTCTACTAATCACAACTAGTGAATTTACCTCTATGATAAATTCAATGCTCTGAAAAAGTCAATGCTCTAAAAAAGTCAACACTTTAAAAAGACAAATTGTTGGAACCAAGTTGGTTTTACATTTAGAGTTTTGATGTTAACAAAAGTATTTTATGAGAACAATATATCTGACTTCAAAGAGTATGAAAGAAGATTAATGTTTTTGAAGAAAATCTAAAATAAGATTTGATTCAAATTTATAATTGAAGAAAAATCTTAAATAAGATTTGATTCAAAATTATAATTGATGAAAATCTAAAATAAGATTTGATTCAAATTTATAATTGAAGAAAATCTTAAATAAGATTTGATTCAAATTTATAATTGAAGAAAATCTAAAATAAGATTTGATTCAAATTTATAATGGATGAAAAATCTAAAATAAGATTTGATTCATATTTGAAGAAGATTTGAAAAATATTTGAAGAAGATTTGAAGAATATTTGAAGAAGATTTGAAGAATATTTGAAGAAGATTTGAAGAAGATTTGAAAAATATTTGAAGAAGATTTGAAGAATATTTGAAGAAGATTTGAAGAAGATTTGAAAAATATTTGAAGAAGATTTGAAGAAGATTTGAAGAAGATTTAGTGAAGATTTGAAGAAGATTTGATTAACATTTAATGAAGATTTGAAGAATATTTGATCAACATTTAATGAAGATTTGAAGAAGATTTGAAGAATATTTGATATGAAGAATTTACAAAGTCAATCTACACAAAATTGGAACAGAATCATTATGAAGAATTTACAAAGTCAATCTACACAAAATAGGAACAGAATCAATTTGAAGAATTTGCAAACTCAATCTAAACAAGATACAATTCAGAACTAAATAAGGACTAAGTTGAAGCCCAATTTTTCACTATAAATAGACACTCAAGGCTGAAGGAGAAAAGCATCAAAAAGTAGAAGAACTCAAGCTCAAGATTCCAAATTCATCTTAGAGTTCAAAGAGAGAAACACTTGTTCAGGCTAGAAATATTTTTTGAGTGTTCTTTTCTTAAAGTGTGAGAGTTATTGTTATTATCAGCTTTGTTAGAAGCAACTACTCAAGTTTCAATCTCTTGTATCCAACCCGATAGTGGTTTAGTTCCTTCTTCAATCTGGGGTCGTCAGGTTGTTAGGAGAAGACTTGGCTTGTAGGGTCAAGGTGGTTAGTTCCTCAAAAGTCTGGGGTTGTCAGGCTGTTTGGGAAGACTGGCTTGGAGGGTCAGGTGCTTTGTAATTCAAGGTTTTTGAATTAGTGGATTAAAGCCTTCTGAATGAGGGGACTGGATGTAGCCAAGTTAGTGGTGAACCAGGATAATTCTACGCGTCAAATTATTTATGCTTTCATTGCTTGCTGCTTCTAAATTCGATTGCTTCTACTCCAAGTAAGTCACCAAAACCAAACTAATTTTTTAATTATTTATAAATTATCAAAAAGGTATCAACTTTGTGCAAACACAATTCAACCCCCCCTTCTCGTGTTCGCACCTTCAATTGGCATCAGAGCTCGGTCTCAAGGCTGAGCACTTTACAGTGTTTGAGAAAAGATCCCAGGGTTTAATATGTCTAGATTCAGTGAAGAAGCTGCTAGAGGAAATATCAACAGACCACCTCTGTTTGATGGAGAACGTTTTGAGTATTGGAAAGACAGGCTGAGAAGTTTCTATATTTCACAAGATCCTGAACTTTGGGACTTGGTGGAAGATGGTTATATTGCTCCCAAGAATACTAATGGTATTGAAATTCCAAGAAAGGAGATGAATGCTGATCAGAAGAAGATGTACAAGATGCATCATAAGTCCAAAACATTCATGATAAATGCAATCACCTTCAACGAGTTTGACAAGTGCACCAACAAAGACACAGCAAAGAGTATTTATGATAGTCTGATACTAACCTATGAAGGAAGCAAGCAAGTTCAAGAAGCAAAGGCCAACCTCCTAGTCAAAAAGTATGAGTTGTTCAAGATGGAAGAAGATGAAGACATTGAAACAATGTTTTCCAGATTCCAGACCCTGGTATCAGGATTAAAGGTACTTGAGAAGAGTTATACTACTGCTGATCATGTGAAGAAAATTCTTAGGAGTCTGACAAGTAAGTGGAGACCTAAGATCACTGCCATTCAGGAAGCAAAAGATCTGAATACTCTAAAGCTGGAAGAATTAATCAGCTCTCTCAGATCACATGAAATTGAGCTTGAAGAAGATGAGCCCAAGAAGAAGAACAAGACTCTGGCCTTGAAATCTAAGCAGAAGAAGGTTCTAAAGGCAATATCAGATTCAGAGGATAGTGATTCAGATAATCAGAATCTGAACTCAGAGGAAGAGGAGATTGCTTTCATAACCAGAAAAGTTCGAAAGATGTGGCACAACAGAAAGAAGAAATTTCCCCAACGATATTCCAAGCAATCCAACAAAGGAAATGATGATAAAAGCATTATCTGCTATGGATGCAATGAACCTGGACATATCAAGTCAGAATGTCCAAATATGGAGAAAGGAAAAAGGAAAGATTCCAGACCCAAGAAGAAGAGTTTGATGGCTACATGGGATGATTCTGAGGAATCCTCTGATGATGAACAAGTAGATTTGGGTATGATGGCTCATACCAACTCTACCTCTCAATCCAACACAGATTCTAACTCTGAAAGTGAATCAACAGATGAAGAAAGTGAGGTATTTTCTGAATTTACTCGATCTGATTTAATTACTGCTATAAATGATTTTTTAAATATTAATCACAAATTGTCTTTAAAACTGAAAACACTTAGGAAAGAAAATACAAATCTAACTGAAAATATTAACGTTTTAAAGAATGAAAATACTGAATTTAAAACAGAAAATACAAATCTGAAAACTGATATTACTGAACTTAAAATAGAGAATGCAAATCTGAAAACTGATATTACTAAACTTAAGACAAATAATGCAACTCTGAAAACTGATATTATTGAAGTTAAAACAGAAAATGCAAATCTGAAAATTGATATTGTTGAACATAAGGATGAAAATCTAACTCTGAAAAGTAATTATAGTTCAACATCAATTGAAAATACCACATGTAACTCTGATAAGCATGAAGAAGTATTTCAAGATTTTATTGATAATGGTATGGAAAGAAGCAAGTATGCATCTATGATTTATGGGGTTAGTAGGAATGGTAAAAGAGGAATAGGATTTCAAGAAAAAGTAATTGAATTTAAGTTTATTCCCTCTAATGATTTATGTATTATTTGCTATAAGAAAGGTCACAATAAAATATCTTGTCCTATGCTAACCACATGGAAAGACAAGAAATATTTAAGATCTAACAAACCAGGACCCAACCAAATTTGGGTACCAAAAGATAAAATTGTTTATGTTGCAGATGTTCTAAGCAATCAAATTGAAACACCAGTCATGGTGTTTGGTCAATGGATGCTTGCAATATATGAAGGAAAAAAGGTCTATGTTCCAAGCTCTACCAAACAGAAGCCAACTGACTCTGTTGGAAGAAGGAATGGTCAACACAATACTTATCAGAACCAGAACCATATGATGAATCAGAAACATCAGAAATATCTGGAGTATCAACAGACTCAAAACTGGCAGAGAAATCACACATATCAACATAACTGGAACTACCATAAGAATCAGAATTACCATCAGAGAAACCCGATACATCAGCAGAAACAGAAGTGGCAGATTAAAAATCAGAATCAGGAGACTTCTTTGAACACTCCAATCAAATTCATGAAGACTACAAACCTGGATGGGAATTCAAATCCCTTCATCCAGACTCTCTAATCAGAGAATATGCAAACTCAGAATCTGAAAACCACAAAAGAAGAACTAAGAGGGTTTTCATAGTGAAATTGAAATTGTTAACATATAGGTGATATCTTTCTTTAAATTTAATTATTTTCTGATATTATGTTTACTGTGATAACAAGAAGCTTGATCATAAAAATCAAAGCTAGATAAGTATTTTGCAGGTTCTCAAGTATTTAAGAGGAATGATGTTTAGGATCTAGTACCTAGACCAGCGAAGAACATTATTGGAACCAAGTGGGTTTTCAGAAACAAGCTAAATGAAAAAGGTGAAGTGGTCAGAAATAAGGCAAGACTTGTCGCACAAGGCTACAGTCAGCAAGAGGGCATTGATTACACTGAGACATTTGCTCCAGTGGCCAGGTTAGAAGCTATTCGTATCCTACTTTCTTTTGCTGCAAATAATAACATTACATTATTTCAAATGGATGTTAAAAGTGATTTTCTAAATTATTATATAAGTGAAGAAGTTTATGTTAAACAACACCCAGGTTTTGAAAGTTCTGAATTTCCAAATCATATTTTTAAACTTAGGAAATCCTTGTATGGTCTAAAACAAGCACATATGGCGTGGTATGATAGACTTAGTAACTTCTTATTTAAAAATAACTTTGAAAGATGACAAGTTGAAAACACACTCTTTAGATAACATTCTTATTATTCAAATTTATGTTGATGACATTATTTTTGGATCTACTAATGGCACTCTTTGTCAAGAATTTTCTAAATTGATGCAGCTTGAATTTCAAATGAGTATGATGGGAGAACTTAAGTTCTTCTTAGGGATACAAATTCAGCAAAGTCAAAAAGGTATATACATTCATCAAACCAATATACCAAAGAGCTTCTTAGGAAGTTTAAGATGAGTGATTGTAAACATATGGCTACACCAATGCACCCTACTTGTTCACTTGAAAAAGATGATTCAGGCAAAAAAAAAATAAAAAAACAAACAAACTTAGTGGATATTGTGATTCTGATTATGCTGGAGATAAACTTGAGAGAAAGAGCACTAGTGGCAACTGCACATTTTTAGGTAACAATTTAATATCATGGTCAAGTAAGAGACAAAACACCCTTGCAATGTCAACATCAGAGGCTACAACATCCTAGATGAAACATCAACTTGAAGACTACAACATCCTAGAATCCAACATTCTCATCTATTGCGATAACACTTCTGCCATTTGTCTAGCCAAAAACCCTATCTTACATTCTAGAGCTAAACACATAGAGATCAAACACCACTTCATTAGGGACTTTGTTCAAAAAGGGGTACTAACCATTCAATTTATAGACACTGAACACCAATGGGCTTGCATATTCACCAAACCACTACTTGAAAATAAGTTTGACTTCATCAAGAAAAACCTAAACCTTACATTCATACCTGAATGATGTTGTGATCACTTCAAAGTAGTTTAGTTTTACACTAGTTATTATATTTTCTTATATTATGTTATATTTATTTTATTCAAAAAAAAAAAAGAAAAAAAAAGAAAACAATAAAAAAAAAAGAAAAAAAAAGAGACAGAGTTTCACATTCAAGTCTTTTTGTCTGATGACAAAAGGGGGAGAAAGATATTTGATAAAGTGGAGAGAAAATGATACTAAGACTTAGGGGGAGCCCTAAGTTAGGGGGAGTCAAAGAAATATAAAGAAAAGTTGTTATCAAAAATACAGGTTTTGTCATCATCAAAAAGGGGGAGATTGTTGGAACCAAGATGGTTTTACATTTAGAGTTTTGATGTTAACAAAAGTATTTTATGAGAACAATATATTTGACTTCAAAGAGTATGAAAGAAGATTAATGTTTTTGAAGAAAATCTAAAATAAGATTTAATTCAAATTTATAATTGAAGAAAAATCTTAAATAAGATTTGATTCAAAATTATAATTGATGAAAATCTAAAATAAGATTTGATTCAAATTTATAATTGAAGAAAATCTTAAATAAGATTTGATTCAAATTTATAATTGAAGAAAATCTAAAATAAGATTTGATTCAAATTTATAATGGATGAAAAATCTAAAATAAGATTTGATTCATATTTGAAGAAGATTTGAAAAATATTTGAAGAAGATTTGAAGAATATTTGAAGAAGATTTGAAGAATATTTGAAGAAGATTTGAAGAAGATTTGAAAAATATTTGAAGAAGATTTGAAGAATATTTGAAGAAAATTTGAAGAAGATTTGAAGAAGATTTGAAAAATATTTGAAGAAGATTTGAAGAAGATTTGAAGAAGATTTAGTGAAGATTTGAAGAAGATTTGATTAACATTTAATGAAGATTTGAAGAATATTTGATCAACATTTAGTGAAGATTTGAAGAAGATTTGAAGAATATTTGATATGAAGAATTTACAAAGTCAATCTACACAAAATTGGAACAGAATCATTCTGAAGAATTTACAAAGTCAATCTACACAAAATAGGAACATAATCAATTTGAAGAATTTGCAAACTCAATCTAAACAAGATACAATTCAGAACTAAATAAGGACTAAGTTGAAGCCCAATTTTTCACTATAAATAGACACTCAATGCTGAAGGAGAAAAGCATCAAAAAGTAGAAGAACTCAAGCTCAAGATTCCAAATTCATCTTAGAGTTCAAAGAGAGAAACACTTGTTCAGGCTATAAATATTTTTTGAGTGTTCTTTTCTTAAAGTGTGAGAGTTATTGTTATTATCAGCTTTGTTAGAAGCAACTACTCAAGTTTCAATCTCTTGTATCCAACCCGATAGTGGTTTAGTTCCTTCTTCAATCTGGGGTCGTCAGGTTGTTAGGAGAAGACTTGGCTTGTAGGGTCAAGGTGGTTAGTTCCTCAAAAGTCTGAGGTTGTCAGGCTGTTTGGGAAGACTGGCTTGGAGGGTCAGGTGCTTTGTAATTCAAGGTTTTTGAATTAGTGGATTAAAGCCTTCTGAATGAGGGGACTGGATGTAGCCAAGTTAGTGGTGAACCAGGATAATTCTACGCGTCAAATTATTTTTGCTTTCATTGCTTGCTGCTTCTAAATTTGATTGCTTCTACTCCAAGTAAGTCACCAAAACCAAACTAATTTTTTAATTATTTATAAATTATCAAAAAGGTATCAACTTTGTGCAAACACAATTCAACCCCCCCTTCTCGTGTTCGCACCTTCATACTTCAGCTTGATAGTGTAAGTCTGGTGACATCGGCGCTTTTTGTCGCAAGCTTTAGTTTACTCTAGGATGCGAGCAACATACTACCTTGGTTTCCTCTGATGAACCTAAACATGGATTATGGTCCTCTACCTCTGATACACATAAGCATGGCAAGTAATAATCTGCCTCTGATAAGCGTGACAAGAATTTTTATGTGTCTAACAAGCTAACAAGCAAGTTACTGCTTTTATCTCTACTAATCACAACTAGTGAATTTACCTCTATGATAAATTCAATGCTCTGAAAAAGTCAATGCTCTAAAAAAGTCAACACTTTAAAAAGACAAAACAACTTCACATCCTCTAATCAATTTTCTGAGTCTGCTACATGTCTTAAAGTCTTTAATGTTTGACTTTATCATACTATCCTCTAATTCCTTGTCCTCAATACCAAGATACACAGAATTCACGAAGATGAATATGGATACTCATGAAAGACTGATCTTCCTTGAATAGTGATTGAAGATTCTCAATGATAGCATGCTTAACAGAAATTTATTCTTTGTATTTAAGAAGAACTCACGCAGTCCCTACCAATGCGCGAAAACAAGCAAGAGAAAGAGAATAACTGAGAGAAAATGAAAAAACACTATGAGTTAAAAAAAGAAAATCTGAAAAAGCCAAGAACGCATCAAATTAGTAGAATGAGTGTTTTATCCTTTCACATAGAGCTATTAGAGTTGATGTAAATCAATCAAAGTATTTTCACATATGTACTGATATAGTATTTAATATGTAACATCCTTTCAATGAGTTATAATCCTAAAACACACTTTGTGTTAATTCAAACACAAATTAGAACTAATGTAAATCAACCTGATAGTGCCACAACCCTCTCTTCCTTAAAGAGGTAACTGAAAAGGTACAACAACCCTCATATCCTTAACGACTGGATGTCAATATGTTGAAGAAAGGTTTTGGGAATGTCATTCGAGAGAGGCGAGAGAAAAATACTCAAAGCTTGAAGAGGCAGAGTGAAGAATACTTGTACAACTATTTATGGAAATAGTGGATTAAGTCATCGACTGTACTAAGACAAAATCTCTCTGTAAGGGATGGACTAGATGTAGCAACAGTTTAATGTGAACTAGTATAAAAAATATGTGTCTCTTTACTCTCTTGTAATTACCTCAGTTTAGTTCTTTATGATTTAACCTTACTCCCTCTAAACTTCTTTTAATAGTAATGAATATTTTGATAAAAAAAACGGGTTTTTTGTAAGAAACTAAAAGTAGTTTTGGAAACGGTGAACACAATTCAAACCCCATTCCTTGTGTTTTACAACACCTTCATTGTGAAAAACAATAATATCCAACATTTTGTATTTTCATCAATTTGGTGGCATATGTTATATTTTGAACACCAAATAGAATATTGACAAGTTTGATTCACGGTATCAAAAGTGCACCTTTTTGGGATGCTCTGAAAGGTCTAAAGCTTATATAGTATACAATAAAGAGACATTGATTGTTGAGGAATCAATTCATGTCAAGTTTGATGACAAAGAGCTTGACCATCTACTAATCAAAGTCATTTGGAACCTAAACTTGAATGAAAATATAAATCATCACGTTCAAACTCTTTGATCATAGGAAATTTAAGTGATAATATGAAGATCAAGTATTCTTTTAAAGAAACATCAATGTTAGGACATTTGTTAGAAATTAAACATGCACCAATAGACAAATCTCTATCGAATGATGGATGGATTACAGCCTTGCAAGGAAAACTAAATTGATTCAACATAAATGATGTATGGGATCTTGTACCCAAAGCCAAAGAAAAGAAGTTGATTGGAACCAAATGGGTTTTTTAAAAACAAGATAAATGAGAAAGGTGAAGTGGTAAGAAATAAAACTATGTTAGAACCAAGTTGGTTTGAAAAAATATGACCCTTGTTTCTTTTGAAGATAACAAAGTCAGTTTGTGGGAACAATTTAATGCACTAACGTTTTGATTAAGTGTGCATGTCCCAAATCAAGTGAATTTTATAAGTTCTTATCCCATATCCTGTATTGATTGGACTAAAAGGAACAACCAGAATTCGCTTCACTCTGTGGTTCTAATTCTGGTGAAAGTGCTCTGAAACGCGCCCCAAGTGATGCAAGCGATGCTCTATTTCGGTTAACTCCAATAATGCAAGCAATGCGCTGGTTCTGGTGACTTTAGAAATACATGATATGTTTTCTTTTAGTTGCCTTTGTTGAATGCAATTATACTCTATGTGTTTTCCTCTGATAAGCTTGACAAGCACATAATTGTTTGCCTCTAATAATCACATCAAGAATCTGATCGTCTGACTCTTATTTATGATAAACTAGTGGATTAAATCCTTCAAGTTGAAGGGACTAGACGTAGCTACCGTGTTGGTGGTGAACCAAGATAAATCGTCTACGTTTTTATTTTGTTCTTGTTTATCGCTCTTGCTATCTTTACTTCAACTTAGTCACATTAAAAATAATTTAAAAAGAAACACAGTTCAAACCCCAATTTCTTATGTTTCTCGTTCTACAAGCTAGACTTGTAGCTTAAGGCTATATTCAGTAGGAATCTTAGAAGGAGTATTCATTCGTAAGACCAAATTTACAAGAGAACTTCTTAAGAAATTTAAGATGGATGAATCCAAATCCATGCATACATCTATGCATCCCACATGTGTTAAGACAAACTCTCAAATTAAGTTTTGATAAAAATAAACAAGTTTTAATTAAGAATATTAATTATGATTCTAAATGTTATGTTAATTTAATCTGTGCTCTTGAGTGTTTTTATTAAAGATAGGAACCAAGCAAAGCAAAGAAATCAGACCAAAACTAAACAAATCAGTCATGATCATAAACTGTACAAAACAGAGAAAGATCAGCAGAATCAAGATTGATTGTCACAGCCACTTCACAAATCTTTCTCCAACACTTTAATAATGATTTTGCCTTATCTCTTTATACCAATTTCATCAGTACATGGCAAGGAACAGATAGGAATCATTTTTACTCAAAACGGTTCTCCAGTATGTCAAAAACGGACTGCAACTTTCTCCAGTATGGAACTGTCAAGAAAATTGAACAAAACTGAACTTCAAGATTGATTATAAGTCTTCAGATTGTCCAGAAGACTATCAGACCAGATTGATCATATTTCTCCATCTTTTATCAACGTTCTCCGTTTCTGCAAAAGAAGACGTCTCAGTTCTGTAGAAAATTATTCACTCATTTCCAATCAGTTTTGGATCAAATCAAGTGTCCAGACCAAAGCCCAATTATCATAAAGTATTATCAAAGCTTAATGGGTCATTAAGCGCACAGGAAGCTTGTGCGAAATTAAGCAAAAAGGCCCAAACAGCAAAGCCCAAAACTGTCACATGAGTGGTGCATTTTGTCAACAGATTCGTTGCTTCTGTCAGAAGGAAAACAGAGCACTACCAACAGCTCTTTCTGACCAGAATTAATTGCTCAAATCATCTATAAAAGGAAGGCAAATTCGCAAGCATCATTTAGAACTTCAAATGCCAAGTATTCTCATAAAATCACATTCACTTGCATTCTTGAAGCTATCTCATTCACAAAAGAAATCAGGCTACAAATCATATTACTGAGTTCTTTTATTCTGATTTAATTCTCAAACAAGAGTTGAGCATAATCAGATTCAACCAAATCTTTTAAATCATTATTGTGTAAAATCATAACTATAAGGATTGTTTATAGTTTGAGTGTGATTAAAAGAGTTAACTTTAAAATCCTAGCAGATTAGTTAGGTGACTTGATTGAATCCTTTCTGGGTGGAAAGGAAGTGTAGTTAGAGATCAAGGTCTATCTTTAACTGTGTAACCAGAAGATTGTTCTTCGTTCTTTAAACACTTAGTGAAAATCTCACAGTTGTGAGGACTAGACGTAGCCCACGTTGGGTGAACCAGGATATATTCTTGTGTGGTATCTTTTCCTTATCTCTATTTACATTCAGTTATTTTATTGTCAAAGTTAAATAGAGAAACTCAAAAATTGTGATTTTAACTAATCAAGAACGTTCTGCGTTTTCTAATTCAAAACCAAGAACGTTCTTCGTTTCTGTTTTCATAACCAAGATATTTCTTGAGTTGTTTTTATTAAGCTTTTAACAGGAAATTTTAAATAGGCAAGATTACAATTCAAACCCCCTTCCTTGTAACTTGACATTGCTACTTCAACATGTTCTCTTGATAAGGATGAATTAGGTCAGTAGATTTTTATGGTTTTGACTATGCTAAAGATAAACTAGAAAGGACAAGCACCAGTAAAAGTTATACATTATTTTGTAGTATCAAGTTAGGTTGAAGAACAATGATCCTTAATTGTTTTGATAATAACAAAAATTATTTTGTGGGAACAATTTATAGCACTAATGAATTTAATTAAGTGTGCAATTTCATCGTCACGAACCTTAAAGAGATTACACGACATCCTATGATGATTGGAGAAGATAAACAAGGAAAACAAGACAATGTTTTGGAAGATTTGTTAACATTGTGACTGACTCTGTTAAACACATTCACGACATGCCTCTAATGGATATGTTAATACAAGCCCACTCTAATAATTATGTGTCTGATGAATCTGGAAAAGTGTTTCAGGATGAAATGACTTGTATTTCCATCCAAATCTTCCTTCTGACTTTTCTTAACTGTTTCTGACTAAATTAAATTCATCCTTTGAAGATTTGTCATCTTCTTCTGATTTTCTTGTGTTCTCTATTTTTTTAGGTTCTTTTGGTTTGTCAGCATTTGTTTCCTCTGGTTCTGGTAAACCTGTATTCTGCTTCTGCTAAAATGTTCAGATTTTGTGATTCTCCTGGTTCCTCTAAATATTTTAGAACCTGCAAAATAATTATCTAGCTTTGATTTTTAAGATCAAGCTTCTTGTTATTACAATAAACATAATATCAGACAATAATTAAATTTAAAGAAACACGTAATCTATATGTCAACAGTTTCAGTTTCACTCTAAAAACCCTCTTATTTCTTCTTTTCTAGTTTTCAGATTCTGAATTTGCATATTCTCTGATTAGAGGGTCTGAACGAAGGGATTTTGAATTCCCATCCAGGTTTATAGTCTTGATGAATTTTATTGGAGTGTTCAGAAAAGTCTCCTGATTTTGATTGTTCATCTAACACTTCTATTTCTGCTGATGTATCAGGTTCCTTTGGTAATTTTGGAACTAATGGTAATTCTGATTCTTCTAGTAGTTTCAGTTCTGTTAATATGTGTGATTTCTCTACCAGTTTTGATTCTGCTGATACTCCAAGTTTTTCTGATTTTTCTGGTTCATCGTATTGTTCTTTTTTTTTTATTTTGATAGTTGTGGTTCATCAGATGGTTCTAGTTTTGATAGGTATTGTGCAAACCTGTCCTTCTTCTACCAGAGTCAGGTCTTGGGACATAGACCTTTTTTTCCTTCATAAGTTGCTAGCATCCACATACCAGATGCCATGATTGGTGTTTCAACTTGGTTGATTAGAACATCTGCAACATAAACAATTTTGTCTTTTCGTACCCAAATCTGATTAGATCCTGGTTTGTTATTCTTGAAAAGTTTATTGTCTTTCCTTGTATTTAACAAGGGATAAGATAATATAGAGTGGCCTTGCTTAGAACAAAGAGTACACAAAACATCAGAGTAAATAGGTTTAGGTTCAGTTATTGTTTCTTCAAATCCTAAACCTCTTTTACCATTTCTACTAACACCATAAATCGTAGATGCATACTTGCTTCTTTCCATACCATTAGCTAGAAAATCTTGGAATACTTCATCATGCTTATTAGAATTACATGTGGTATTTTCAACATGGATATCTTTCATCTTTAAATTCAGCAATATTAGTTTTCAGATCTGCATTTTCTGTTTTAAAACCAGTAATATCAGTTTTCAGAGTTGCATTTTCTTTTTTAAATTCAGCACTTTGATTCTTTAAAACATTAACTTTTTCAGTCTGGTTTGCATTTTCTTTTCTAAGTGTTTTCAGTTTTAAAGACAATTTGTGATTCTTAATCAAAAAATCATTTATAACAGTAATTAAATCATATCGAGTTAAGTTAGAAAATACCTCAATTTCTCCATCTGCTGATTCATTGAATCTAGACATATTAAACCCTTGGATCTTTCCTCAAATATTGTACAGTGCTCAGCCTTGAGACCGAGTTCTAATGCCAATCGAAGGTGCAAACACGAGAAACGGATTGAATTGTGTTTGCAAAAGTTGATAACTTTTTGCTAATTTGATGAAGGCTGGTTGGTTTTTATGAAATACTTAGATAAGAAGCAATCGGATTTAGAGGCAGCAAACAATGAAAGCATAAATAATTGAACACATAGATTTATCCTGGTTCACCACTAACACCCCGATTTTTAACAGAGCGAGTGTATATTTTTTTTTCAAAACAAATTGATAAAATACCAAATTAAATCCATAAATGAAGAAAATACTCTTTGATAAAATATTTTAAGTCGTAACACAAACGACAAAGTCATAATTAATTACAAATAGCAGAAATAGTTTTTGGAACAAAAATCCAGAATATCCAAGTAAAATATACATCGAATAAAATAATCTGTTTCAAATACATAAGTTCCCTTTTTACAACCACAACCTCTAAATAAGAAAGGGAAATAAATAAAATTCTTAATTAGAACCCTAAGCTGATCATTAATCTATTTGAGGGTGACTGGGTACTGAGAATCCACGAGCGGCATTAAGCCCCACTACTTTCGATCACAAACCAACGCATCGCCACATCACGCCTTAGAACGACCCTGGTTCTCTCATCTGAGGGCAAAGCCCAGATTTCCACAAAAGTTGTAAAGGATCACCAATCCGAAATTAACAAACATCACATAACATTTATATTTTAAATGCATAAAAATCACCCTTCAAAAGGTGTGCATATGTTAAACATGCATAAACAAGGTTGAAAAATGAAGTTTTGGACCAAACAGCACTGTTGTATTCGAATACACCCTATGTGTAGTCGAATACACTTGCGAAAACAGCAGAAAAACAGCAAAAACAGCACCGACAGCACTACTGTATTCGAATACAGCCTGTTTGTATTTGAATATAGCATTCCATTCAACTGTATTCGAATACAGCACCTTGTGTAGTCGAATACACTTCAAAAAAATCAAGTCAGTAGCTAATTTAATCATCTGTATTCGACTACAACACAGGTGTAGTCGAATACACTTGTCAAAACAGCAGAAAATCAGTTTTTAACCCTTTCAAAAACATTCCAACACTTCCAAATTCATTCCAATACTTTCAACACCAATTCGATCAATCACAAACACCAACACAACACAAATCACTCATCACAATCAAGTACGCATATACAAACATCATAACATGTCACACATGACTCGCGTGCCAAGCACCCTAATGCAATGCGTATATGTCAATGCACATGATTCCGGAATATCAACAAAACCCTCCTCGAAGGGCGTAAATCATAATTGTACAGTCTCTCACAGACCAGTACTAATTATCAAGGTGCAATCTCTCACGGATCAGCACCATTTACTATCGTACAGCCTCTCACAGACCAGTACTAATTTTCTATGCGTGCAATCGCTCACAGATCAGCACGACTTACAAGAGTGCAATCTCTCACAGATCAGCACAACTTACTATCGTACAGCCTCTCACATACCAGTACTAATTTTCTATGCGTGCAATCGCTCATAGATCAGCATTACTTACAAGAGTGCAATCTCTCACAGATCAGCACCATTTACTATCGTACAGCCTCTCACAGACCAGTACTAATTTTCTATGCGTGCAATCGCTCACAGATCAGCATGACTTACAAGAGTGCAATCTCTCACAAATCAGCACCATTTACTATCGTACAGTCTCTCACAGACCAGTACTAATTTTCTATGCGTGCAATCGCTCACAGATTAGCACGACTTACAAGAGTGCAATCTCTCACAGATCAGCACAATGCGAAAATCTCCGCAAGGATAAGATGAACCAACTATTCGCATGACATCCTCTCGTGGCCCATCATGGTTACCACTATTACCATGGCACCATCGCGGTCACCATGTACTATGAATGCATGAGCATACTCTGACTCTCGACACCACAATCATTAAGTAAATGCAGCTATTAAAAGATTCCCCATTTTTAATGCTCATTTAACACTAATGATTCTCAAATTTAACACAGAGCATACTCAACGCATACAATCCTCAAATCACATGAAATTGAATTCACAAATCATATTGAATTCAAATCACCACATACACAATCTCATCAATTCATTTCACACCAAATCAAAATTCACACATAAATTGCATTTATTCAAAATTCCACAACCTCAATCATAACGCAAATTTCCACATTTAAAATATTACCCATAATCATAACAACTATACCAGGCAAGAATCACCACTACCCACACATCAAAATTCATCAAATTCAATTTTCACAATTTTACTCACAAAATGGATTAAATTCATTTCTCACAAACCACACCTCAAAACTCATTCAATTCAATTTCACCATTTACCCACAAAATGCATTAACTTCATTTCTCACAACAATACACCTTAACCCATCAAATTTATTTTCCAAAATTTTCAATCATAACACTCCAAATCAAAACTCAAAATTGTTAAACATAAATCACCAAATTTCTTTTCCACAACTCGCATAAATCCCATTAAATTCCTTTTCCCCAAATTCACACATAACCTCCATCAAAACAAACCCCACAAATACACATATAGAGTCCTATATGCAAGCTAAAAATTGGAAGGAGCCCTTACCTTGACGGTAGCTCGAACGGCCGATTAGGGCACCGCGATAAAATTCCGGTAAAATTTCCGCTTCGCACGGAGCTGCGAAAATTAGTTCTCAAGCACCGCAACGTGATCACGATCAACTTTCTCTTCAGTCGCGTCGCGAGATAAAGTTTGGATCTAGGTGATATGTGAGGTTTTGTGTTTGGCGGTTTTGGAAACCACCCACACGGTTTCGGGAAAACAGAGAAAGAAAAGAAAGAAGGAGTCGCGAGGCAGGAGGAAAAATGCTTTTTCTTACTTCTTTGTTCTAACCTTCATATATATATATATATATATATATATATACCACTAACTCACCAAACCATATATATACATATATTAAAATTAAACCAAACCAAAAATATCTAAAACTCTCACGCACATATCTCAACTATTTTGATAAAAATATCCATTCTCATTGAAACTCAATTGACGGTAAAATTTTCTGCAACTATAGATAAATTTAACAAGATTGTCCGGTAATAAATTTTCTGCAACGTAATTAAATTATTTCTCGCCAAATAATTTAAAACGGGACCCACAAAATATTTATGGCATTTAACCTCCAAAATACCAATAAACTGGCTAAAAAGCCCCAGAATTCACATATAACACTTCCAAAATACAAAAAGCGGTACATTTTAAAATTTACAGGTATTACAGCTACATTCAGTCCCCTCATTAAGAAGGCTTTAATCCACTAAATTAAATACCTTGAATTACAAAGCACCTGACCCCCAACTTAGTCATCCCAAATAGTCTAACAACCCCAGACTTTTGAGGAACTAACCACCTTGACTCTACAAGCCAAGTATTCTCCTAACAACATAACAACCCCAGATTGATAAAGAACTATACTACATCGGGTTGGATACAAAAGATTGGAACATTAAGTGTGTGCTTCTAACAAAGCTGATAATAATAATAACTCTCACACTATAATAAAAAACACTCATAAAATAATTCTCATTCGAGCAAGTGTTTCTCTCTTTGGACTCTAAGATGAATTTGGAATTTGAGCTTGAGTTCTTCTATTCTTTTCTGATTTTTCGATGATCTTTTTATTCAGCCTTGGGTATCTATTTATAGTTAAAATTAGGGCTTCAATTTAGTCCTTGTTTAATTCTAAATTGTATCTTCATTTACTAGCTTGGTCAACAATGATCTTATTCAAAGATAATTCTTAACAAGGTGTTTTTTGATAAAATGATCTTTACCCATTTCCTTATTTCTGAATCCAATATGAGTAGTTCTTCTTGATTGATTTTGTTCGTATTTTGTTGTAGATAAATCTTGATCAAATCTTCTTCAAAGCTTGACCATATATTCTTATCAACTTGGTCAAAGATTTTCTTCAATTATAAATCTGAATCAAATCTTATTTTAGATTTAATTCAATTATAAATCTGAATCAAATCTTATTTTAGATTTTCTTCAATTATTAATCTGTATCAAATCTTATTTTAGATTTCCTTCAATTATAAACTTGAATCAAATCTTATTTTAGATTTTCTTTAATTATAAATTTGAATCAAATCTTATTTTAGATTTTCTTCAAAAACACGAATCTTATTTCATACTCTTTGAAGTCAAATATATTGTTCTCATAAAATATTGTTGTTAGTAAATGTTACCACAACTTGGTTCCAACATTTAGCATCGCTCAAAGCGAATTTGGGCTCGTTCTATAAATGTTACCACAACTTAGAGCGAATAAAATTGGCATAGTGAATTTGACATACGCACATGCTTGCTTACTTGTATTCTTAGTCATATCATGTAGTTTGATTTCATGAAAAATGAGGTGTTACAATGTGTAGAGAGGATTTTATTTTGGTACTTTAGTTTCATCATAATGACAACAAGTTAGAGGGTATTTTCGTGGTCGCATAAGGATTGAAGATGAGTCGAGTCGATCTTGTAGCACCTCAATTTTGTCCGATTAACTAAAAATAACTCTAAAGCATATAATAATATGTTTATTAATTATTTTACAATTATTATCAAAAATCTAAAAAAAATCATCATTTTACAAATCTGATGCCAATTTTATTTTATTTGGTTAGCCACTTATGTCAATCAATTTTATTTTATTTGGTTAGCCAAATATGCCAATTTTCATTTTATTTGGTTAGTCACATTTGTATGCCAATTTTATTTTATTTAGTTAGTCAGTATGCCAATTTTATTTTATTTGGTTGACACATTTGATATCCCAATTTTCATTTTATTCATTTTATTTGGTCTGCCAAATTTCTTTTATTTGATCTGAGGCACACATCAACTCAGCCCTGCCAACACAACAACCTGTTCACGCTTCCTCATTACACTTCCTGATACATCAAGCCACTTCCTGCAAAGTAGCAACACACATCTCAGCAACACTTTTATTTTCAAAAATTACAAACATGCTACAAACCAGTTTATTGCCTAATCTGATTTATTTTTTAGCCTAATAAGGTAATTACTTGTAAAATCTGTGTACTCATTGAAAAGGTGAAAAACACTTTTTCCTTAATTATACATTGCTTAAAATTTGTTAAAAAAAACGATACAAAATCCAGTTAAAATTGATTGTAAGACAGTACAAAACCCAGAGCTTGAATTTATCTACTAATCAGAAGCATTCACCATTTTACTTATAAATTGAGACAAAAAAATCAAAGGAAATAGGAGATTTTTAAAATAGGTCTGAGACAACAACTCAAAGAGGCAGTAAAATTGTTAAAGAAGCAGTAAAATTGTTGAGAACCTAAACCCATACAAAAACAAACAATCACAAGTAAAAACCTCATCAAAACACCAATAAGCAGAAGAAGTAAGGTATTTTTTATTTTTCCTCCATTTAATCTTTTTGTTATTCTACAGAAAAATGTAAATTTGGGATTACTATATGTGAAAATAAAGATAAAAATTGTGATGATGCAAATGTTAGCTTTCTGATAAAATAAAAATAGGGATTAGGCAAATGTACCATTCTGAGATGAGTTGAAAGAATAAAATTTGTTTGTTACCGTCGCCGGAGTGACCGCTATTTTTTTAGCCACGCCATGCTTGACCTTTTGATCTCTTCCTCTCCTTCTCGATCTCACTCTTTTTTTTCTCCTGCTTCTGCGTTTTTCTTCTTTCTTTGATTCCGTATTTTTCCACTTCACAAACAGCAGCCGCGGTGCCTCTTCTACTGATATTAGGGTTTCTAAGCTTGTTAAGCTTGTGTGGTTGCTATTTATATTTTTCACTCTTTTTCTTACTTTGTTTTCGTTTTTTTTAATTATGTATAAAAAAAAAATTAGTTTCTTTTAAAAAAGGCTTTGGTTTTGTATCTGTTTCTTTTTAATATTTTTTTTTAAAAAGAAAAAGACATTTCTTTTATTCTTATACTTTTTTTTGTATTTCCATTATATATTAAAAATCTTTTTTTAAGATACCTTAAGCTTTACGTAGTTTTCTTTTAAACATTTTTGTTTATTTTTAATAAAAAAAGGAGAACAAATCATATTTTTATATACACATTAATTTTAATTAGTTCCTAATAAATATTCCAAAAAGAGAAATATTTTATTAAATATTAATTAAATGTATCATCTTTTAATCTTTTAGTTATCAAGATACAAGTTGTATAACTTAATAATTTTAAAACTCGTTTTTATGAATAAATTAATTTAACTTTTTATTTATTTAAAAATCTGATTAATTAGATGCAACATCTTTTAATCTTTGAGTTGTTAAGATACTAGTTGTATAACTTAATAATTCTAAAACTCGTTTTATAAGTAAATTAATTTAATTTTTTATTTATTTATTTAAAAATCTGATTAATTAGATGCGACATCTTTTAATATTTGAGTTGTTAAGACACAAGTTGTACTACTTGACAATTTTAAAACTTAAATATTTAAAACAAAAATAATAAAATATTCTTAAAATGACTAATTTAGATATGACATCGTTTTACTCCTTAAATTTTTCGAGATACCAGTTATACTACTTGACATTTTTAAAGCTTAGTATTTCAAACTGAAAATTAATAAAATATTCTTAAAAGGATTAAATTAGATGTGACATCTTTTTACTCCTTAAACTTTTTGAGATACCAGTTATACTACTTGACATTTTTATCAACAACAAAACACAATTTCTTTAAAAGCAATCAACACATCCGCATTTTCTAACCAAGAACTACGTAGCTTTGATTTCTCCATCGCACCGGGAGTTACGTAGGAGCAAGATCGCACTCTTGTCAAACATACTAACAAAAACTTTTTTTTTCTCTCTATATTTTAAATGTATATTTATCATTAGATTATTTTCATAAAAATATTATGTTTGCATTTTAAAAAGGAGAAATAAATATATTTAAGTTAATATTAATTTTGCACAATTAATTATATGTAACCGTTTTTTTAATGGATGTCGTAGGGTGCTAATAGCTCCCTACCATAATCGACTCCCGAACTCAAAATTTGATTTCAAAGACCATTTTTTTATCTTATTTTTATTTTTAAGGGTTTTCCAATATTTCCCCAATTTTAAAATAAACTTTGGTGGCGACTCCATTGAATTCGAGAAACACTCGAAATTTTAGGCCGCGACAGATCTCATCTTGATTCAAAGTTGTGAACAACTTGGTTCAACTCGTTATCTCGAATCACAAAATTCAAAAGGAAAAAAAAAATCTTTCACATTTTAAATTAGTAATTTAAATGTAGTTTTTGGATAAAATAATTACCTAATTAAAAAATATAAATGTAACATTTAAATTAAGTAACATTATGTTTTAAATAATTATTAATTATGTCTTTTTTACATATAATTCTCCGCTAAATACAATCAACAACAGTTCAACACTGAATTTTACTTCAAAAATGTAGCTATGACAAGCATATTCAACTATATATAAAAATAGTTAAAAAAAATATTATTTAAATATTATATGAAATATTGAATCAACTCATCAATCAAACGAGTCAAATTATATATAAATGAAAACTTATTCAGTAACCAACGAACTTAATTATCAACTCAAGTTCAGCTGAATTGGTTCATTAACCAAAAAGTTAAATTGGTCCTAGTCTGCATAATGTAATTTTGGCAAGTGGAAGTTTCATCAATCTATGTGAAAAATTTTATCACTTGCCTGGACCTGGTGCCGAAATTGTAACAAATATTTTAGTTTACCTTTGCTTGTACGTTATGATCGATCCTTGCACACTTTTTTTTTATCATCCTTGCACACTTTGTGCTTGGGTGAATTATTTTAGTACATGTTCTCTTTGCCTTTAAAAAATTGTGGCACACTTTTTCTGGATTTGTTTTTGCTCAACTTTTTTCGAATGTTGGGTGTACAGATACCATAACTCTTTTCTAAATGTTCTCTTGATGCAGAATGAAATTTATAACATGATATCTCGTAAAAAAAATGACTACTGAACATGTTTAAAAGCAACATTGGATAAGCAACATCCAAATTTTGCTACATATTTTATTTTCATTCCAAAATGCACATGATCATTTGTTTTATTTGTTTTTTGACACAAGACATGATCACTTGTTAAATATTAAAAAAGAACCAATACAACGTTTAACAAAAAACTAAAAATAAACAAGACAAGCACAAATGTTTTTATTGTGTGACACACAATGTCTACGAAATGATTTTGAAGTAGAGACTGCTTCGTTTACTGAGGGATCTTATTAAGCTTACAATAAGCATAATCCTTATATTTCTTGGTTTTGTACTTTGGTGGATTGTCTTGGTTAACCAACTTTGAGTGTGGACCAACTTCATGATCTTCTTTGGGCTCAATGAATACTGGCCACGACATTCTTGTCTCATCTTTGTTCACCGTTGTTCTGTGCAATACGGCCTTATAATTCCCATTGCTCAATATCTACATCACCATAAAATAAAATAAAATGAAATAAATATTATTATTCCCTCATCAAAACTTTATAATTATTTTCTTATAATAAATTTGGCAGTGTCTTCTGCACCGGAAAACAATTGGTTGTTTTTCACTCAAGTTGTGTCTGTTAAAAAGTTACAACATGACAAAGCAGGATATATAGGTTACGAATTTTGTATGAAGCACATATATAATCAATTTAATTCTTATACAGTGTTAGTGTAAAATAGTTTTATACAATTATTCAATCCAACTGTTAGATCATTACAGATGTTTAATATTTATCATAAATATCTTCAAAGTCATATTTATGAACGATTGTGATGGACTGACAGTATAAATTTGTTTACATATGCGTAACAATTAAATTCATATAAAACAGAAAATATATAATTATAAAACAGAGTAAATTATATCCATTTCATTGTATCATAAATTCATCCATGAAAATATTAAGTGGGATACAATAGTTTCTATATATGTAAAAAGTCCACTCTATTTAATGATTTTTTTTTTTTAAAATACCAATATTTGTTGTTCGGTTGGAACAAACATCCACACCGTCTCCTGAATATAGTTCAGATGATAATTGCAATTACATTTAATATGGTAGAACAGATATTTGAAATAATAGATGCTCCTTTTTCAAAGTCCAAATTCATTTTATTTGCTCAGTCCAATATAGTCCATTGCCTAATTCTAGTTGGCCCAAAGTGGACTCTAACCTCTTTTATTCTCTAATCATATAAAAGGCATAAGGATAATCATAGCAATACGCTCTTTAACGTACATTTTTCAACAATTTATTTAATTAGTTGAAATTTGCATAGGTCCCAACAAATTTTAATGAAGCTCATATAATTTGGTGGAACCAAGGTAAATTTCAACCAATAAAAAAGAGCGAGTTGAAAAATGCATATTAGAGAATATGTTATTAGTACTTCTCAAAATAAAATTCAATTGATTAAGTTAATAAGGAATTGACATAAAAGTTTGTAGTCAATTTTTTCTATCAATATGAGAATTTTATTAGTGGTTAAGTTTGTATACATAAAAGAATTTGTTTGAACATCGAAAGACTCTGAACTAATCTTTCTTAAAAAAAACACTATACTAATATACTAATGACTTTTATACGACAAACGTTAATTTTAATGATTAAGATAGAAATTTTGCATTCTAGGATAACCAAAATAAATTGAGACACATAATTTCATCAATAGACAATATTGCAAGATATTTTATATCTACATACGTACCTCCATTTGGTCGCCAATATGAATGACAAGAGCATTAGGGACATACTTAACATCATACCATTGACCATCTCTAGAAGCTTGAAGTCCCTGAACCTCGTTGGGCACGAGAATGGTCAAGTAAGACATGTCTGTGTGTGGTGGAACACCTAGGACGAGATCAGGACATGGACAAGGTGGATAGTAGTTGATTTTCAATCGGTAAATCATGTCATCTCCACCTGCAGCTTCCTTCAGTTCGTGTTCTTCAAGCCCAAGCCCAATTGACATGCTTTTGAATAGTGTGTCTACCACTCCACGTAGGTACTTTCCATATTCCTCATTGACCTCCCTGCCAGGGGAAAATAATATTATTTCAACTTTATGGTTCTCAATTTAAATTCAGTCCATTTATTTACAATGCAAACGTAAATTAACTAAGTGTAAACATATAAAATAATATAAATCAGCAATAATTTTAAAATTATTATCAACTTTCTTAATTTTCATAATTTAACTAACAAATCATGTACTTAGAGACGAATTAGTATTAACCAAAATTCTTAATAATAGTTAAATTATGGATTTTTGCTTAAATCTCAGCCTAATTAATTACCAAATTTTCTATAAAAAAACGTAAAATGAGTTTGTATTTAAAGAAAATGTCAATAAGTGTCATTAGTACATTGCTTAAGAAAACAAAAGAGATAACTTTTGTATAAAAACTGATGCATTTATTTCTTTAATAAATGTTTGACTTGTATTTTTAAAACAACAGTTTCTTTTATAGATTCATTAATCAATGCTTTTAAAACACTCGTTAGGAAGACCATATGATACTTTAAAAGTGAATAATTATTTACATTTATTTTTTTTTAATAATTGTTTATATTTCTATAAATGTCAATAAAATTATTTTATTTACATTGAAAATGTATTTTCATTAACTAATATTTTATTTTTCGCTATAACAATTATTCACATAAAAAATGTTTTATTAAAAATATCAATATGTATTTTAAAAATGAAAACAAAAAATAAATTCACAAAATTAACAGGAGGCCTAAGAATTCTTTTAGAGATATGAAAACGAGACAAAGTTGCTAAAAAAAAAAAAAAAAAGAAGGCCACACGTGAATAAACAAAGGCCAAGATGGGGGGTCCTAAGTGAACTAAACCAAATGCGCCTCGAACCTTCAATTTCTGTCTCCAACTAACATGTGACTGCCCTTCAAAATTATTTCCTCTAACGTTGTTTGCAACTAACTATATATTTTTACAAAACAACTAACTTGATTTTAGTAATCTATTTCTCGCATATTAATTGCCATGTCTCATAAAATACTCTTGGTCCCTAAATATAAGCATTGACAAACAAAATTGTTCCTAAAGATATATAATTTTTAATTTAATTGTAATGGTGAAAACATTAATTAGTAGACAAATATGATGAGTTCTAATAAGTAAAGCGAAACATTAAAAAATTAATCTGCATTAAAATATAATAATATTAATTTTTATAAATAGTTTGAGTACTCTCTGTTCCTGATTATAACAAAAAAGAATGCATCAAGTTTTATTTTTAATATAAGTAAATTTAACTATTTTTACTATTTTTAATGAGATCATTCCTAAAGAGACCTAAATTCATATTCAATTATTTTAGTAATTATGTTTAAAAAATTATGTTTTGATTAGATTGAGAAAACTAATTACTACGACCCTTTCTAAATATAATTATACTTTTTGAAATAATTTTGTCTTTTTATAGGAGCTTTTTCAATAATAGGTTGTGAGTCATAAACCGCAAGTGTGAGTGCTTGGTATATGGGAGTGGAACTTACCACTGTATCATATAACATATATAGATTTTAAAAAGTTGTTAATTTATACATTTTTCTTTAGACTTTAATACTTATTCATTAAAATAGTATTTTTAAAAGAGATCATGCAATTTTATGTCTTAAGTAGAAATTGTGTAGGTCGTTAATATATACATTTTAGTTTTTTTGAAGTGTGTAAATTAACAACTCCCAAATAAACTTACTAATTTGCACACACCTATAATTTAGGAGGATATTTGCAACCTACTTATTTTCTTAGATTATTAACATACACCTTTTATTTTGTAGATGTGTGTTAATTATTAACTCCTACTTATTTATTTACAAACACCTAAAATATAAATAAATAAGGTGTCTGTAAATATAAACATATTAATTCTCATTCATGGAAGGTGTATTTTTAAAAGTGATAATGAAAATTTGTGTTCAAATATACTAGATGATTAATATTTACAGGTTCTATTTTTGTAAGTGCATGAAAATTAACAGCCCATTATAAAACTTATTTTGTACCATATATAGTTGTATAGAACTTTCAAAAAATATCTCAAAGATTTTTTAAAGAAAGGCCTAGATGGGGCCTCGGTGAACTGATACCTCATACGCTACCAACCTTACTTCTTTCAATTCTGTCTCCAATTTCCTTGCTTCCTTCCAAACTGTTTCCTCGCTAACATTGTTTTTAGCATCTTGTTTTTAGTTATCCATCACTCTCATATTAAATCTCATAACTTAGTAAAATTATTGCCTGTCCCTCTCAGAAGAAAAAATGAGCCGTTTGAAAAATATATGTCTTAAAATGACTAATTTAAATTTTAATGGAATATTAAAATTATTATTTTTTAATAATATGATCTAATTAATATTACTTTGCACCATCTTCGAGTTAACATATTATAAAAGTACTAGTATTGTTTTATTTTTCATTTATACTTTTTTTTTATAATTTGTGTAAATTGATCAAATGAGTCAGTCATAATGAAATTGAGGAGTATTTTTTCATTTCTTTTTAATTATTACATTTGCAAAATAAAAATATTATTAATATTTACTTGTTAATTTTAAAGTTCAATCTAACATTAATTACTATTTTATCAATAATGCTTTAAACTATATTGTAG
>JBBPBP010009778.1:17034935-17074806 GCA_037974735.1 Cicer chorassanicum | reverse complement strand
AAGTAATGCAAAGGTGATGATGTATCAAATAAACTCCTAGTATATAAATGATCTTTGTCTTTGATATTTGAAAAGGAAAAAAAATAAAAAGTCCCACTCTTTTGGCTCAAAAGGGGGAAGCAAGGGATATGTATTTTGTTCTGTTTTTGGATGTTGAAAGACAAATCGTAAGATTCATTACAAATCATGATTGTTTATTTTCAAAAAATGATGTATCAGGCTCAAATAATTATTCCAAGGTCAATTAAGACAATGACTTTCTAGATCAAAGACTTACATCATAGGGTATCAATCCAAACTTTGTATTGCACTTACTTTTATGTTTTCTTTTTTTTTTTTTTTTTTTGATTTTTTCAATTTCCTTTATCAATGGACTTTGATTGATAGACTATTTTAGTTCTTTATTTTTTTATTTTTTTTTGATATCATAAGTAATGCAAAGGTGACGACGTATTCAATAAACTTCTACTATAAAAGTCATATTTGTCTTGGATATTTGAAAAGGAAAAAAAAAAGTCTCACTTTTTGGCTCAAAAGGGAGAAGCAAGGGATATGTTTTTTGTTTCAGTTTTTGGATGTTGAAAGACAATCGTAAGATTCATTTCAAATCATGATTATTTATTTTCAAAAAAAATTAATTTCAGGACAGAACTTGACAGATCTATTCATTTTTTTCCCCCTAACTTTTGCTTAGGATGTCACTACAAAATTTCAATTCTAATGGACTTTTCCTTTATTTAATTTATTTTTAAAAAGGATTTGCACCAATTTAGAACTTTCAAAGTATTACTTTGTGAGATTTGATTATTGGAAATCAATTAGGTGTCCCTTTCAAATTCAATTTGTGAGACCAATTTTTTCGAAGAGATTGAGGCAATATCGAAAAGGAAAGAATAATGAAGGGATGTGTAGAAACGAGGACATTAATGGGGTCATGAAAGAGAAGAAGCACATGACATGCATGTTCATTAAATGAATGGTTAAAAGAAAGGTAACATTAGTTTTTGACTTGAATTTTTTTAATTATGTCAATCACATAACTTAACAAATTTGACCATTATATTTAGATATTTTTTGTCAACAAAAGACTATGAGGTGTGTTCTCAAGAGTCTTAATTGATTTTGAGTTATTTATGATTTGGCAAATCTTATTTTGCAAAGAATAGTAACCAATTCAAATTTTTTTGCAAATAAGTATCATTTCAAGAACACACACCACTCATGAAAAAAAAACTTTACATGAATGCAACATTATTTCTAATTTTTTTGCTCCTCATTAGAGAGGAAAAAAAATTGCATGAATGAAAATATAATGATGTAAGACTATGATGCAATTGTGTAGCAATGTTTCATAAGAACGAGACTAACGATTTAAATATTTAACTTTTTTTTAGATGAGTAACATTATTTCAAACTCAAATGCAAATGAAAATAATATGTTAACATGCTAAATGAATAAAAAAGGAAGTGAAAAAATACATACTATGTTTTTTTTAAAGCATGTTCAAATGTAACGTGAAATGTAGATTTAGCCACTAAAAGGATGGACCATTGATCTTCCATTTTTAATAAGTAGTGCATGCTAATTTTTTTTGTATTTTGGCTATTTACAATGAGCTTTTCATGTGCTATTAGGATTCTTAGAATTATATGATGGTGTAATGACATATGAAATGTGAACTTTATGCTAATGTCACTTAGAGCTACATGTGAGACTAATTTTGAGTGTATTATGTGAAATGATCAATTCGTTCAATATGAAATTAAAAACTAGGCACTTTTGCACATATGAAGATGATTTCTTTATTTTTTTGTTTTTGATTTTTTTAACTTGAAATGTGATGCATGGATGAAAATGACAATGAATTTTATGGACAATTTATCAGTAAATTTGAATGTCACAAAAAAAAAAATCGAATAATTGAAATTCGGCTCCATAATTTTTTTGAAATTTTTGTACATGCATAAGAATGTCATAATATTATATTGACACAATAAACTATATGCAAATATGAATGCTAGATCTCCATGTGAGACTATTTTTCTTTGGAAATGAATATCATGATGACTTAAATATGCATTTGGTTTGGACTCTTTCTAAGAGTGAATTTTCTTGTGAAAAATGCAAGAATGTGACATGATACACATCAAATTTGATTTTTTTTTAGATGATGCTAATATGAGGAATGATTTGATGTCACGTTTATTTTGATGTAAAATGGCAAGTAATGCAAAGTGACACACATTAATGCTATTGAAAATGTAACTAATTTTCTCTTGATCATGACCACTTTATTTTTTCCGTTTTTATTTTTATGGAATGTGAAAAAATTGATAAGGGAAGATATAAACACAATATGAAGAAAAAAAATGAGAGTTGAAGAAAAATGAGGTTTTTATTTCGTCTCTCTAGGAAGATAAAATTGAAACCCTATAAAGAAGAATATTTTTATTTTACAAAAAAAAATACTAGTTTTTTCAACAAAGGATAATGTTGATTTGAATCTGAAAAAGAAAAATGCTCCCATTGTGACCTACATAGATTTTGCTTACATTTAAAAGATTTGTGAGCTTTCTTAGTAGTGACCCTCTCCCAAGGTGACTCTATGATTTTGAATATGGTTCCCTGAACCATGGATTCCGTTTTGGAATATTATCAACTACAATAGGTAAACTATTAGAAGTGACAATAATTCTCAAAAGAAATAAAACTCTAAGTGAAGTCTTCATGCTAACCAAAAAGGATGTACATCCAGAAAACTAACACTACGCAACTTTAGACGAATCTTAAGTTTTACTCAAACCATGAATTAGGGTCTCACTCAAGTGTGTGTAAGTGAATGTGTAGTGTGTGAAGAGAATCACAATCTAAGATTGGAGAAATCTTAAAGTATATAAGCTTCTTAATTCGTGAACACTTTCCTAGGTGGGCTCTACAGTCCTAAAAGTCATTGGTCTCTAGAGTCATGTACTCGTATTGAAACATCACTACAAATAGGAAGTGCATCCAAAATGTAAATATTTCTAATGGAGTTACGCTCTAGACGAGGTCTTTGCAATAAACAAATAGGATGTGCATCCAAAATGATTACCCCTCAACCCTTAACTAAACTCAAGCTTCACTCAAGCTCGGGTATAGGGTCTCACTCATAAGTGTGTGTGTAAGTGAATGTGTAATGTGTGAAGAGAATCACAATCCAATAAAAGATGTATAATACTCAAGACACACACATATATATATATATATATATATATATATATAAAGATAATGACTACAAGAAAACAACTAATAAACAATAAAGGCATAAATTAAAGAAAATTAAAGGAGAAATAAAGATAAAAGTAGTAAAAAAAATTGCAAAATTAATTATGTTAGGGTTGACTCTTTAAGTTCCCAGTGGAGGCGACAACTGTCGTGGCCTAAAATTTTGAGTGTTTCTCAAATTTAATGGAGTCGCCACCAAAGTTTATTTTAAAATAGGGAAAATATTGGGAAATCCTTTAAAAAAAGAAAAGTGGTATTTGAAACCAAATTTTGAGTTCGGGAGTCAATTATGCGTAGGAAAAATATTAGCACCCTACGACATCCATTAAAATACGGTTACCTATAATTAATTGTGTAAAATTAATGTTAACTTATATAAATTGATTTCTCCTTTTAAAAATGCAAATATATATTTTTTTATGGAAATAATCTAATCATAAAAATATATTTAAAACACAGAGGAAAAAAAGAAAATTTTATTATTATGCTTGACAAGAGTGCGATCTTGCTCCTACGTATCTCCCGGTGTGATGGCGAAATCAAAGCTATGTAATTCTTGGGTAGAAAATGTGGATGTGTTGATTGCTTATTAAAGAAAATGCATTTGGTTACATTAAAATGATTAGATAAAAAGAAATTGTTGATTTAATATATCACTGACAAGATGTCGCATCTCAGTCTGTCTTATTTTATTAAAGGTTAATATTAATTAGAGCTTAAGAACGTCAAGTTGTCGCAACTCAGATGTCTTAAAACTAAGCCTGGAAAAATGTAATATTTCAACCACTCTTTTTAGCCACATTGATTTTGAATAACATAGATGTTCATTTTATCAAAGATGATAATAATAAATTGGAAAATGAATTTTGAATTTCTATGATTTTTAAAGTGGTTGATGTTAATTGTACTTAGTCCATAATTTAAATAAAAGAATAAGATGACAATTTTTATAACACTGAAAGAATTTAATAAAACTGAAAGAACTTAATAAGACTTTTAACAAAAACTAAAATGCTTATTTATGGTAAACAAAATTCAAATTAAAGGTATAACACTAAACAAAACTATAAAATTATTACAAAGATAAGTTTAGAAATATTTACCACAAAAGTTAAATATTTGTTATACTCCTCGATTTGTTTTTTTTTTTTTTTTTTTTTTTTGTATTTTGTTTTGTTTTGAGTTATTGTATTTTTCCTTAACTCATTTCATGCTCCATTTATCTTACTAACAAAAACTCCAAAAAAAATCAAAACTGAATACTCTCCAACCTCTTACTAGGTTAAAAAAATGAAAACTGCAAACTTTCCAACTCGCTCTAGCTTAAAAAATTAAAACTCCAAAACTCTCTTCCTCTAAGAATGAATTTGTTTTCAATTGATAGACCAGGATGATTAATCTTTGTATCCATGGGATAAAATTGAGTTCTGAATTATTGTTTTTTTTTTGTGTAGAAAATTTGGATTGTTAATCCAAAAAAAAAGGTCACACATTTTTATTGCTTGTATACTTGGTAAAAGTTGTAGCCATTTTAGGAAATAAAGAAAAAACAAAGGGGATAAAAAAAAGGATTGGAAGGATGGCGTGCACACAAGGAAAAAATTGCAGCATTTTTAGGAAAAAAAAAAGAAAAGCAAAAGAGGCTAAAAAAGGATTAGAAAGATGGCGTGTGCTGCGGTAAAGGTGAAAAACAAAGAGACTGAAAAGATGGAAGGAAGTGCTACTGCTGCCCTAAAATAAAAACAATAAAAAAAAAAAGAAATAACAAGAACTAAGAGGGAACCATAACTAGAATCAGATGATAACACCAGAGGCAAAAACAGAACCCGAGGCAAAAATAGAGGATAACACCACGGACAGAAACAAAATCCGAGGCAGAATTAGAGGATAACACCTAAGGCAGAAACAGAATCAGAGGCAGAACCAGAGGATAACACTTGAGTCAGAACCAAAGAATACCACTAGAGGCATAACTAGAGGCTTCAACCAGAAGTAGAAACAGAACCACTGGCAGAACTGGAGGCAGAACTAGAGGATAACACCAGAGGCAAAAACGGAATCAGAGGCAAAACCAGAGGATATCACCAGAGGCAGAAACGGAATCAGAGGATAACACTAGAGGCAGAACCAGAGGATACTACTAGAGGCAGAAACGGAACCAGAGGCAGAACTAGTGGACGATATTGAATCAGAGGCAGAACCGAAGGCAAAACTTAAGTATACCACCAGAGGCAGAAATAGAATCAGCGACAAAACCAGAGGAAGAAATGGAATCAGAGGCAGAACCGAAGGATACCATTAGAGGCATAAACAAAGGATACCACCAAAGGAAGAAACAAAGTCAAAGGCATAACTAAAGGATAATACCAGAGGCAGAATTAGAGGATAACACTAGAGGCATAAACAAAATCAGAGGCAGAACCAGAGGTTAATACCAGTGGTAGAATCGGAGGCAGAACCAGAGAATACCACTAGAGGTTGAAACATATTCAAAGGTAGAACTAGAGTATACCACCCGAGGCAGAAATGGAATCAGAGGCCGAACTGGAGGCAGAACCAAAGGATACCACTAGTGGTAGAAACGGAACCAGAGGCAGAACTAAAGGATACCACCAAAGTCAGAAACATAATTAGAGGCAAAACCTGAGGATACACCAGAGGCAGAAATGGAACCAGAGGATAACACTTGTGGCAAAACTAGAGGCAGAACTGGAGGCAAAACTAAAGGATACCACTAGAAAACCTTTTATCATTGGCTGGACAAAATTGGGGTACTACAATTCCATTATATTTTTTTATCATCAATACAACAAATGTAACATGGTTCTTTAATATGTTTCTTACAATATCCCCATTTTTATAATGATAAAAAATTATAATGTTGATGAACAATTTTCCTTTTCTTTTAAAACTAACAATTTTTTTTTTTGTGATAAATTTTTCCATTGGCTCCCCATAATCCAACACACGAAAAATAAAGAGAGTAACCATCAAAAGAAAGAAAATAGATATATGGATGTCCATGTATCTATACATATTATATACATGTATAATATATAACAATATTATACAGATGCGAAGATGTACCTGGAAGATGCAATAAGATAATAACAAGAATATACAAATGTAAGACTATATATACAATGATATTTTGTTTTAACAATTGGTGATACACTTGTTCATCAACAAGTCATGTTATTAATATCTTAATTTTCATTTCTCCCTTTTTTTATCATAATAAAAAAGCAGATACAAAAATACCCATCATTATAGAATAAACTTTTACAAAAGGAAAACTATTCAAGTAATAAGAGGAAAAGAAATCTTACAGAAGGAAATAAGCAGAATTACAAGATGCACCAATAAGGAGACAACTAAAAGTATATATGACGCTCTAGTTCTGAGCTATGAAGGAAACAAGCAGGTCTAAGAGACAAAAGCCAATATTCTAGTTAGAAAATATGAGCTTTTTTAGATGGAGATAGTCGAAGACATTGAGACTATGTTTTCCAAGTTTTAGACTCTGGTCTTAGGGTTAGAAGTGCTTCAAAAAGATCCTAAGGAGTCTGCCTAGTAATTGGAGACCCAAGATCACAACTATTCAAGAAGAAAAAAACCTGAATAATCTTCATCTGGATCAGATCCCAGCGCAAGAAGGCTATACAAGAAGGAGCAGAATTAGATGATAATTCATAGGATCAGAATGGAGACTTGGAGGATAAGGAGTTTGCTTTCATATCTAGAAAAATTTAGAGGATATGGCATAACAAATAAGTCAAACCTAGATGAAGTTTCTGTAGGTTCTGAAAATCCAGAGGAAACAAGAAAACCAGAGGAAACAAGAAAACCAGAGGAAACAGAAAAACCAGAGGAAGTAGGAAAATCAGGGGAATCAAGAAAATCAAAGGAACTAAACAAAACAACAGAGGATAAGACTAACATCATAACATGTCAAAATTCTCCAAAGTCCTGAATTTGATGGAAGTAAGAGTCATCTCATCCTAACTCTCTGATTATTGGGAACTCCAATAATCCTCTAAAGACTAGATAAACTCCCAAGAACACTTCTCTGTTTGGTATTCTTTCATTGATTGAAGCTTCCTCTGTTGATGAAGCCCTGAGAGATGAAGGATGAATTCTAGGTATGCAAGACGAACTCAACGAATTCAAGATTAATGATGTTTGGGTTCTTGTACCTAGACCAAAGGATAATAATCCCATTTGAACCAAGTGGTTATTCAGGAACAAGCTGAATGAAAAAGGGGGAGTTTGTCAAGAACAAAGCACGCCTAGTAGCACAAGGTTAAGTCACCAAGAAGGTATTGATTACACGGGGAACTTTGCTTCCGTGGCCAGGTTAGAGGCAATACATATACTTTTTGTTGTTGCTTTCAATAATATCACTTTATATCAAATGGATGTGAAAAGTGCATTTCTAATTGGTTACATAAATGAGGAAGTGTATGTAAAACAACCTCCGCGTTTCGAAAATGCTGAGATTCTAGACCATGTTTATAAACTTACAAAAATCTCTTTATGGTTAGAAACAAATTTGAAGAGCTTGGTATGATAGACTAAGCAATTTTTCTAAATGAAAATGATTTTGAAAGAAGGCATGTTGACACTACATTATTTAGGAAATCAAATAAAAATAAACTTATCATAATTCAGATTTATGTAGATGATATTATTTTTGGTTATATTAACGACACCCTCTGCTAAAAATTTGCTTAGTTGATGCAACATGAATTTCAAATGTGTATGATCGGAGAACTAGATTTCTTCTTAGGAATTCAGATTCATCAAAGTTAGAATGGTGTGTACATTCATTAGACTAAGAATACAAAAGAGCTTCCCAAGAAGTTCAAGTTGGATGAATGCAAGCCTATGTCTATTCCAATGCATCCAACTTGCTCACTTGATAAAGAGGAATCAGGAAAAATGATTGATAAAAAACTATACAGAGGAATGATCGAGTCATTTCTTTACCTTACTGTATCCATACCTGATATTTTATTTAGTGTGTCTGTGTGTGCGCCAAGTTTCAGGTTGATCCAAAATAAAATAGTCCAACTTAACAACTGATAAGAGGATTTTTAGATACCTGAAAGGAACTACTAACCTGACTTTGTTCTATAAGATTTCTTTTGAGTACATGTTAGTTGGATATTATGATGCTGACTATGATAGAGACAAGCTTGAAAGGAAAAGCACCATTGGAAATTATACGTTCTTGGTGATAGTTTCATCACCTGGTCAAGCAAGAGACAAGGCACCATTGCCATGTTAACAATAGAGGCTGAGTATATCTTTGTAGTAGGATGCAACACTCAACTCTTATGGATGAAGCATCACCTGGAAGATTACAAGCTGTTTGAGAGTAACATTCCTAATTTTTTGTGATAATGGATCATCAATCTGTTTAACTAAGAATCCAATTATGCATTCTAGGGTAAAACATATAGAAATCAAACATCATTTTATTAGAGATTTTGAAGGTGTCGGAAAACACAAGAAAGAGGATTTGAATTGTGTTTATCGTTTCCAATTATACTTACATTTTCTTACAAAAATCGTTCTTTTTCAAAACATTCAACTTACTATCGAAAGAGGTTTAGAGGTAGTAAGGTTGAATCATACAAAACTAGAATGTGATAATTAAAACAAAATAAAAAGGCATAGATATTTTATACTAGCTCCCAACAAATTATTGCTACCTCTAGTTCTTGCTTTATAGAGAGACTTTGCCTCAGTATAGTCGATGGCTTAATCCATTGTTTTCATAAATAGTTGTAAAAGTATTCTTTCCTCTGCATCTTTAGGCTTTGAGTATTTTTCTCTAGCCTCTCTAGACTGACATCCCCAGAACCTTTTTCTTCAACATACTGGCATTCTTCCGTTGAGGTTCATGAGGGTCGTTGTACCTTTTTAGATACCTCTTGAGGATGAGGGGATTGTGTCACTATCGGGATTCTAATTTGTGTCTAATTTGACATAAGTTTTTTTTAGGATTCTAACTCTCACTTAGAGTATGTTATAGATTAAATCCTATATTAATATGAGTTTGTGAAAACACTTTGACTGATTTACATAAACTCTAACAGCTCTCTGTGGGAGGATAAAACAATCATTCTACTGGTTTTATGTGTTCTTGGCTTTTTCTGATTTTCTTCTTTTAACACATCATTTTTCATTTTCCTGTAATCACTCTCTCTCTCTCTCTCTCTAAGATTGAGTTTATATATATATATAAGATTGAGTTTATAAATTGTTTAGATTGATATTATTCATTTTTTGTTAAGATTGCTTTCAAAAATTCTTCAGATGAAACTTTCTTCCTATTGCTTACTTTAATCTGGGCTAGAACATAATGTTGTTCTTGTTCTTGAACTTTCACAAGTAGGAATATGGCTAATTCCAATTCAATATTTTTGTCCTCTATCCAAATCTGAATCATATCTTTGCAAATAATAAATGTATCTTCTTGTGAGTGTTTCTTCTTGTAAACTATTATTGATCATATCTTATTGAAAATAATTCATATCTTTTCTTAAATAATTCTTTTCTTCTTGTATATAAATCTTGATCAAATATTCTTGTAAATAACGCATATCTTCTTGTAGATAAATCTTGATGAAATCTTCTTGTAGATAAATATTGATCAAATTTTCTTATGATAAATCTTAATCAATTCTTCTTGTAAATAATGCATATCTTCTTGTTGATAAATCTTGATAAAGTCTTCTTGTTGATAAGATGTTGATCATATCTTCTTCAAATCTTGACCATATATTCATTTCAACTTGGTCAAAGATATTCTTCAATTATAAATCTGAATCAAATTTTATTTTTGATTGTCTTCAAAAACTCAAATGTTTTTCATACTCTATGAAGTCAAGGTATTTTTCTACGTATTTTTTCTCCCTACATTATCAAACATCTTTCTTCCCTTTTTGTCATCAAACAAAAAGACTTGAAAGTGAAACTTGCCTCTGTGTTTTTTTTTTAATTTGCCTTTTTTTTTAATTGAATGAAAATAACATAAACATAAAACATAAAATTTATCCTAAGTATGAATCTAAACTACTCTAAGGTTGGCACAACATTAGTTAATAAGGTTTAGGATTTTCTTGATGAAGTCAAACTAATCTTCAGCTAGTGATTTGGTGAATATGTCAGCCCATTGATATTTGGTGTCTACAAACTAGATATTAAGCACACCTTTATGAACAAAGTCCCTAATGAAATGGTGCTTGACTTCTATGTGTTTAACTCTAGAATGAAGTATATCGTTTTTGGTTAGAAAAATGGCAGAAGTGTTGTCACAATAAATGGGAATGTTGGTTTATAGGATTTTTTAGTCTTCTAGTTGATGTTTCATCAAAAGTAGTTTAGAGCTACAACCAGCTGCTGAAATGTACTCAACTTTTGCTGTTGACATGACAATTGTGCTTTGTCTCTTACTTGATCAAGAGATTTAGTTGTCACCTTGAAATGTGCAGTTTCTACTTGTGCTTTTTCTCTCAAGTTTATCTATAGCATAATCAAAATTACAATACCAACTTAGTTTGTACTCAAAAGAATTCTTGTAGAACAAGGTAATGTTGGTAGTGGTTTTTAGGTATCTAAGGATTCTTTTAACAACAGTTAAATGTGATTTAGATTGAAATCTTGCACACACACTAAATATGATGTCAGGTCTGGAAGCAGTAAGGTAATGTAGGGATCCTATCACACCTCTTTAGGTTTTCTAGTCGACTTTTTGGCCTGATTCATATTTTTCAAGTGAATAAGTAGGGTGCATTGGTGTAGCCATAGGTTTGCAATCTCTCATCTTAAACTTCTTGAGACGATCTTTGGTATATTTAGTTTGATGAATGTATATACCTTTTTGACTTTTCTGAATTTGTATTCCTAAGAAGATTTAAGTTTTCCAGTCATGCTAATTTAAAATTCAAGCTTCATCAATTTAGAAAATTCTTTGCAAAGAGTGCCATTAGTAGATCCAAAAATAATGTTATCAACATAAATTTGAATATTTAGAATGTCACCTTCGATTAATTTTCTAAAAAGTGTATGCTCTACTTGTCCTCTTTTAAATTTATTATTAAGTAAGAAGTCACTAAGTCTATCATAGCATGCCCTAGGTGCTTGTTTTAAAACATGATTTGGAAATTCAGAACTTTCATAACCTGGGGATTGTTTTAACATAGACTTCTTCACTTATATAACCATTTAGAAAATCACTTTTAACATCCATTTGAAATACCAAAATGCTATTATTTGAAACAAAAGAAAATAGGATACAAATAGCTTATAACCTGGCCACTTGAGCAAATTTCTCAGTGTAATCAATGCCCTCTTGCTGACTATAGCCTTGTGCAACAAGTCTTGCCTTATTTTTTACCACTTCACCTTTTACATTTAGTTTGTTTCTGAAAACCAACTTGATTCCAATAATGTTCTTGTTTGGTCTAGGTATTAGATCCCAAACATCATTCCTCTTAATTTCATTTAACTCATCTTGCATTGCAAGAATCCATCCATCATCTGCCAATGCTTCATCAACAGAGGTAGGCACAATTGATAAGAGTAAGCCAATAAAAATGGTATCTTTTAGCAATGATATGGTCCTCAAAGGATCACTTTCACTTCCAATGATTAGAGTTTCAAGATGAGATGTCTTGTACTTCCATCGAAATCTTCCTTCTGACTTATCTTGACTGTTTCTAGCTTGATCAGATTCATCCTTTGAAAATTTGTCATCTTCTTCTAAGTTGCTTGTATCCTATGGTTTTTTAGGTTCTTCTAGTTTGTTTGCATCTGCTTCCGGTAAACCTGCACTATCATCATCTTGCTTTGACTTCCGGTAAACCTTCAAGTTGTTTGTCATCAAATTTAACATGTATGGATTCTTCCACAATCTGAGTTTCCCTATTAAACACTCTATAAGCAATAGATATTTTAGAGTATCCAATGAAGGTACACTTTTGAGATCTCGAATCAACTTTACCAAGGTTATCTTTAGTGTTCAACATATAACAAGTACAACCAAATTGTTTAAAGTAAGAGATGTTAGGCTTTTTACCTTTCCACAATTAATATGGTGTTTTATTCAATATAGACCTAATTAAGACTCTATTTTGAATATAACATGCAGTTTTAATTGCATCAGCCCAAAAGTGTTTTTAAACATTCATCTCATTTAACATGGTTATGGCCATTTCTTGGAATGATCTATTCTTTCTTTCCACGACTCTATTTTGTCGGGGTGTTCTAGGAGAGGAGAAGTTGTGAGAGATTCCATTCAAATTCTCTTCCATGATCACTTCTAATTGTTACAATCTTAAGACCATTTTCATTTATTACTTGTTTGCAAAATGTGGTAAACACTTTGTGGGATTCATCCTTACTTCTTAAGAATTTTACCCATGTCCACCTAATGTAATCATCTACTATAACAAAGCCATATTTCTTTCCACTTAGAGAGGTTGTTTTCACTGGCCCTAAGAGATCTATATGTAAGAGCTCAAGGGGCTTTGAGGTAGAGACTGAGTTCTTAGGGGTAAAGGAGTTCTTCATTTGTTTTCCATTTTGACAAGCTTCACACCTAATTTCAGTTTTGTAACTAAGCTTAGATAGACCTCTGAATAGTTGAAGTTTATTTAGTTTTGAAATTAATCTAAGGTTTGCATGACCTAATCTTTTGTGCCAGTTAGTTTTTCTTTATTCACTAACATAAGACACTTAACCTCTGGTTTCTCTAGAGTAATAAGATTTATTTTATAAATGTTGTTTTGCCTGTGACATGTAAAGAGTACAGATCCATCCTTATGATTAATTTCCTTGCATGTTTTTTGATTAAATATAATATCATAATTATAATCACTTAACTGACTAATACGTAATAAACCATGCTTAAGACCTTTAACAGACAAGGCATCTTTAAGTTCAACAATATCAACTGTAGCTTAATAATTGATCTGGCATTTTTGCTTTTCTCCAAAACTCACTATGCCTCATTTGCTCAATGTTAGTTATTGGAACATATACTTTTCTCCCGTAATGTGTCGCGAGCATCCATTTTACAGGCACCATGATTGGTGTTTTATCTTGATTGCTGAGGACATCTGCAATATAGACAATTTTTTTCTTGGGTACCCATATTTGGTTGGGTCTTGGTTTGTTAGTCTTGAAAGGTTTCTTGTCTTTCGTTGTATTTAACATGGGACAAGATAATTTGGACTGGCCTTTCTTAGAACAAACAGTACACAAGATATCAGATGGAATAGGTTTAGGTTCAGTTACAGATTCTTTCCATACCTTTAGCAAGAAAATCTTGCGATATTTTTTTATGCTTATTAGAGTTACATGTGGTATTTTTAATTGATGTTGAACTATGATTACTTTTTAGAGTTAGATTTTCAGCTTTAAAACATTAATTTTTTCCGTTAGGTTTGCATTTTCTTTCCTAAGTGTTTTCAGTTTTAAAGACAATTTGTGATTCTGGTTCAAGATTTCATTTATAATAGTAATTAAATCATATCAAGTTAAGTAAAAAAAAAAAGCTCAATTTCTTCATCTTCTAATTCACTTCTAAAGTCAGAATATGTGTGGGATCCAAAGGTAGAGTTGATATGAGTCATCAGAGCCAAATCTGCATGCTCTTCATCATCAGAGGATTCATCAGAATCATCCCAACTAGCCATTAAATTTTTCTTCTTGGGTCTGAAATCTTTCCTCTGGTTTTCCCTTTCTCTAGATTTGGACATTTTGACTTGATATGTCCAAGTTCATTGCATCCATAGTAGATGATGCTTTTCTTGTCAGATTTATCATCGTTTCCTCAGCTGGACAGCCTGAAATTTCTTTGGGGAAATTTCTTTTTTCTATTCTGCCATATCTTCTAAGTTTTTCTAGATATGAAAGCCAGTTCCTCTTCCTCTGAGTCTCCATTTTGATCCTCTGAATCATCATCCTCTGATTGTGTTGTTTCCTTTAGAACTTCCTTTTGCTTGGATTTCAAAGCCAAAGTTGGTTTCTTCTTCTTGGGCTCATCCTAAGCAAGTTTAATTTCATGTGATCTAAGAGAGCTGATTATTTCTTCCAGCTTAAGAGTATTCAAATTCTTTGCTTCCTGAATGGCAGTGATGTTATGATACATCTTGTACATCTTTTTCTAATCAACATTCATCTTTTTCCTTGGAATCTCAATACCATCACTATTCTTTGGAGCAGCATAACCATCCTCCACAAACACCCAAAGTTCAGTCTGTCCTTCCAGTACTCAAAATGTTCTCCATTAAATAGAGGTGGTTTGTTCATGTTTCGTCCAACAACTTCTTCATTGAATCTAGACATGTTGAACCCTCTGATCTGTCCTCAAACACAGTAAAATGCTCAGCCTTGAGACCAAGCTCGGATGCCAATTGAAGGTGCAAACACGAGAAGAGGGGTTGAATTGTGTTTGACTAAGTAGATAACTTTTTCATTATTTGATTAAACTGATTCAAACTTGATGATTTACTTGAAGTAGAAACAATAACAAAACTAAGGAGTGCAGGAATAAAGCGACACAAGTAATTTATCCTAGTTCACCATTAACTTGGCTACATTCAGTCCCTTTATTTTTGAATCCAATATGAGTAGTTCTTCTAGATTAATTATGTTCGTATTTTGTTCAAATTCAATTTGTAAGTTCTTCATATTGATACTGTTCATATTTTGTTAAGATTACTTTATCAAATTCTTCAAATTCTTGAACTTTCACAAGTAGGAATATGACTAAGTCCAATTCAGTGTTTTTGTCCTTTGTCAAAACAAGAATCATATCTTTGAAATAATAAATATATCTTTTCATGAGTGTGTCTTCTTGTAAATAATTCATATCTTCTTATAGATAAATCATGATCAAATCTTTTTGTTAATAAGATGTTGATCATATCTTCTTCAAATCTTGACCATGTCTTCTTTTTAACTTGGTCAAAGATTTTATTCAATTATAAATTTGAATAAAATCTTATTTTAGATTGTCTTCAAAACCATGAATCTTCTTTCATACTCTGTGAAGTCAAATTTATTGATCCCATTAAATACTTTTATTAAAATCAAAACTCTAAGTATAAAACCAACTTGGTTCCAACACCAGTCTCCTCACTCAGAAGGATTTAATCCACTAATTCAACAACTTTTATTACAAAGCACCTTACCCTTCAATTCGGTGTTCTCAAAACAACTTGACAACCCCAAACGTTTTGAGGAACATAAACACCTTGACTCTACCAGCCCATTCTTCTCCACACAACCTAACAACCCTAGATTGTAAAAAGGCACACAACACCTTGACCGTACAAGTCAAGTCTTCTCCACAAAATCTGAGATCCACATATTGCTTGAGGAAAACTAAACCCACTATTGGGCTAGGTTACAATGAGTTTGAAACTGTTATGGTTTTGCTTCTAATAAGAATATTTTTCTTTAAAATAGTGATTTGCTAGAACTTAAATCCTTCAACTCTTAATACATACAAAATTAAGCTCTTGAGGTTTTCTAAACAACTTTGATTTTTAGGATTTCTGAGTTTATATATTTGTGTTGTTCTTATCTTTCTTCTTCAGCCTTGATCCACTATTTGTAGTTGAAATTAGGACTTCAATTTAGTCCTTTGAAAATTTTGAATTGTATCTTCATTCCAACTTGGTCAACATGATTTTCTTCAAAAATAATTTTGAATCGTATCTTCATTCCAGCTTGGTCAACAAATATTTCTTGCAAATATAATTCTAAAAGATATATTTTGATAATATGACCTTTAGCAAATTCTTTATTTTCAAATCTGATATGAGCAATTCTTCTAGAATGATATGATGCGTATTTTCTTTAGATTGCATTTGGAAATTATTTTGCTGAATCTTCCTTCATACGCTTGATTTGATTTAGGTGGGAACAATTATTGGGCAATGTTTTTGAACCTTCAGAATTTTTTATACAGCTAAGTGAAATTTATCAGAATTATGGACTTTCCATTAAAGGCATTGACTTTTCTTCATCAGAATCACATTTGTTTCCTTATAAGAGTCAGTGCGACTTCAGAGTGTACTGCGTATCAGTGGCAACACTTTAGAATGAGTTGCAATCTTCAAAGTCATTGCAACTTCAGAGGCAAGCTTGAAGAGTGGCTTAGGACTTCAAAGACATTCTAAAGGTACTGTTCATCAGAGCATACAAAAATACTGTTCATCAGAGCATGCAGAAATACTGTTCATCAGCACATGTAAAAATATTGTTCATCAAAGCATGAAGAAATACACTGAGGATCCAGAAGCAAGTTGAATCATCAGACTCAAACTTCAGAGTAACCATTATAGACAAATGCACATTCTTTTCCAGAGCGTGCATTTGTCTGATTTTGAGGATTTCATTGACTGTTTTGATTTTGTTTCCTTTGACCTTTTTCCTTCCTCTAGTGGATATCCTTTGGTGGTTTCTTCTGGTGGGATCCTCTAGTGGGTATCCTCTAATGGTATCCTCTAGTGGGATCCTTTGGTCATATGCTCTAGTACCTTTCTCTGATTTTTTTCCTTCCAAAATTTTCATACTTAATGAAGTACTTTTGTTATTCTCATAAAATAATTTTTTTAACTTCAAAACTCTAAGTTGAAAACCAACTTGGTTACAACAGTTTCCTCTAGTAGCTTCTTCTGGTACCTTCATTTGGTTTTCTTATTCTAATTGTTGCACACTTAAAGAAGCCATTAGTCTAAGCAAATTGTTCTAATAAAATACTTTTGTTATCATGAAAACCACAAATGAAAACCTGATTCTTGGTTTTGGGATGAAACACAGTTGTTTCGTTGGTGCGAGAAAAGCGGTAGTGACTTCAGGATCCTCATTAAGGGTGGTATACCTGCTCACATTGACAATCGAGTTAATTTGTGTATAAGAGTGAGGTCTTTCGGGTTAGAATTCAGTGTAACTTCTTCTGCACAAGTTGTCCTTTTTATATGATATTCCCTAGGGTTTCTAGAAGAATTTCATTAGGGTTGTTAGAGAAAGGAAATCCATGATACTCATATCATCTTCTAATTCAAAACATGTGTCCTTTTTTATGTGAGATGATTGTTTCCATCTAGTAGATGTGGTTACAGTTTGGTCCCCATCATGTGGCTAAGGACAAGGGTACAAGTGTGTTGTTATGGTATGTTGCTTCCAGATTCTATTTGCATAGTGGTGAATTACCTTAATTTGAGAACTTTAAATTCCCTTGAATATTGGGTATTGTTGGTTTGAATTCGGCCCATTAAAGTATTGAATTAGGGAACTCTAATCTAAGTTCGGCCCATAATAGTTGCCCTCAAGTCGAGCATGGACATAGTTGATGGTTGACTTGAATTCAAATTATTTCAAAATCTTTCTTGATTTCTAACGAAAAGACAAGTGTTCGTGTGTCAATTTGGTTCTAGAGTGGTCATCATTTCTTAGGTAAGGTGACGAGTCTATCTTTTGACTCGAAATGATGTTTGAATTTCCCTTACGTGTCATGTGGCCTATCTATGAAACCCTTGAGTACCCTTATACACCTCTTCGCTTCTAGGTCGCTCCATTCAAGGAAGTTTACACCTTTTAGATAAAAGCATCTCTGGATCTCTAATACTCCAATTTTTCTAAATCAAATTATTACTATTTTTAATATTATTATTTTCATTCTTAATTCTATTTCAAGATTAAGAACTAATATTATTACTATAATATTTTATGTAACCATGACATATAAGTAGAAGAGAATATTAAAATTACAATGCAAATCTTAAGTATTATGATTTGATTTGGTTGGATTGGATGATGAGGAAGAGAATTAGAGAATTCTACCATGCACCCCCACACCTAAACCTGTCACCCCCAATCAACGTGAAAATACAATTTTGCCCTTTTAAACTTCTCATTTTTTCAGAATTTTCGAAACTTTTCATATTTGGAAACTTTCAAAACTTTTAAAATATTCGAAATAAGGATTACATTTTCAAATATGGAAAGTTTCAAAATTTTCTTATTTCGAAAGTTTTGAATTGTTCGAAAGTTTCAAAAATTCTAGAATTTTCTATTTCGGAAGTTTTGAATTTTTTGAAAGTTTCGAAAATTGTGAAAAAATGGAAAATTTAAAAGGGCAAAATTGTATTTTTACTATGATGGGGGGTGGCAGGTTTAAGCGTCGGGGTGCACGGTAGAATCCTCAGAGAATTAAGAAATAGCACTAAAGAGAATCAATGACAATTTAAGCCAAGCTTTGATTGAGTGCATCATCTGCTGATTAGAAGAACCAAAAGGTATCATACTATCATAGATTAACCCCCCCCCCCTGCCTTAAAACCTTTCAATTAGGGTGTATTTGTTGCATGTTCTTAGGACAAGTGAATCTTAAATATGCATATTAGATGTTTGACTAAATTACTATATTGACACTTCCTGTTTTAGGAATTTTGGCTTAACAATAAGAAATATGATGCAAGTCCTCTTATCTCTTATTGATGATGGATTTGAAGAAGATGCATCTGTTTGAATTTGTATTGTTTCAATAATGATCTTGATATCGGACCGCTAATATATTGTTTATACATGTGTTAGGAGCTTCCATATTAAATTTGGCGAGTTTTTAATGAGTTTAGACCTTCTATGACAATTTATATCGTAAATAGTGTTTGTTGAAAAATTTTAGAGTAAAAAATGAATCTTATGTGAATTTTTTGTATTTATTGGTAAAAGTTTTGTTGAAATTCAAGTGTGAGTGGTTAGTCCACATCGACTAGAAATAGAGGAAATGTTGGGTATTTAAGAGAGATGACTCATATATCCATTGTCTTAAAGTTTTGAATTTAAATAACCTATATATTCACTGAAAATATGCATGTCAATGACCTATCTAAAAAATAGAGTTGGTTCGATATGGTTGAGAATTTGTCTTATCTGTGAATAATATTTAAATCTTGATTTTTTGTGTGAATGATCTTCAGTTTGAAGATTTCTCTTTGATTTTAGATTAATGTATTATATGTTAATTGAATGATGTATTTAACACTCTCTCGATTTAAAAGGACTTTATCATTTTATTTTTATGTAAGTTTATAAGATAAAGTTCAAGTATTAAATTACTTTAATGAATTAATCATGTAATTATAGATATGGTGAGTTTATTATAAGTCTTCCTTAAAGTTTTGTTTGCGTGTTTAGAGGGGAGATGAGGGTTTTGAAATAAAGAAAGCAAAAAATGGAAGTAATTAAGAGCTTTGGGAGGAGAGGGGTTTGTTTCTATTCATTATAAAAAATCCTTCTATTTTTGGGAACTCCAAAATTGTATCACATGAGGATTTTGTAAGGTTAAGACAAATTCTTTTGTGTGTGTGTGGGAGGTTGGGAGGCGAGGGGTTTGTTTATATTCATTATATAAAATCCTTCTTTAGTGTGTGTGTGCGCGCGTGTGCGTAGCAAATAAAGAGTTATTTTACATTAAGTTTTTTAGCATAAGGGTTATAGGTGCTTTTCACTACAACAAATGTGGTCTCTAGCAACACTTTTTTAAGCAACGTGTATAAAGTGTTGCTTAAAAGTGGATAAGACAACATTTTACGTCTGTTGCCATCACTATTCTTGCAACAATGTATAAATGTTCCCTAAAATATTTATGGGAACAATTTTAAAACGTTTCTGTGGTAGCTCTTTGGCAATATATGATAACTGTCCCCTTATGTATTTCTAGGAACATTTTTCAATTGTTACCTTTCTTCAAATAAAATGCTACATTTTTAAAATATTGCTTAAAAATTTAACATTGATGAGAAATTTTGCGGAATAATTCTTTCAAATACATTTTTTAATATTATATTTTTTATTAAAATTTAAAAGACAAATTTATTAATCCGTAAATAAAAGAGAGCTATTCTAACCATTATCATTCTCGTTTACAAAAATAAGAAAAACTGAAAAAAGAATTCTTATTAATTTTTTATTATTATTAATATTATTATTATTATTATTATTATTATTATTTCAGTTCTAATTAAAAGAAATGAAACATATCGTAATAAAAAAAAAAAAAGGAACGAACATAAAATCAGGGAAAATAAAAACCCTTGACATCTCCTTCATTATCCAACTCATCTCCTTCCTTCTTCGTCACACTCCTTTCATTCATTCTCTATTGAATATTGGTGAAACGACGCCGTATCCTAATTTTTTCAACATTTTTAGTTTTTGTTTGGTTGTAAGTTTGCAACACTAACACAACACTCTATTATTGAGTATTGGTGAAACGACGCCGTATCATATACTTCCAATACTTTGCCCCAAAAATAGAAACAAGGGTCAGAATCAGACGAATCCAGAATTCGCTCCCAAATGTCGTCGTCCGCTTCAATCTCCGATCGAAGCACCGGAGGCACCACTAGTTCGCTCGATTACCATCACCGCATCTCAAATCAGGTTCAACAACTTGTTTAATTTCACTATTCATCCTCACACACTCACACGTTTTATTGATTTTTTTTTTTGCATTGTTCTTAACTTTCTGAAACATTTTTAGATTCGCTCCCAAATGTCGCCGTCCGCTTCAATCTCCGATCGAAGCACCGGAGGCACCACCAGTTCGCTCGATTACCATCACCGCATCTCAAATCAGGTTCAACAACTTGTTTAATTTCACTATTCATCCTCACACACTCACACGTTTTATTGATTTTTTTTTTGCATTGTTCTTAACTTTCTGATTTAATAGAGCAATTTAATTTCAATTTAATAAATAACTAAATCAAACTAACTATATAGGTAAACAACCATTTTAGTCCTGAATGAGCGAGGAGTTGCCATAATAGTTTTTGAATGTATTAAAATTACAAAAAAAATACCTATATATGTCTTTTGTTAGTCATCTTCAAATGTATCTTTAGTTAGTTAGTTAGTTTACTTCTCGAATACGTTTTTGGTTAGTCAATTTAGTGCATAAAATTACTAACAAAAGAAATACTTGAGGATCTATTTGCAACTTTGATATATTCTGGGACTAGAATGACAACCCTCACACATTAAGCGACCAAAATGGTTGTTACCTAACTATATATATGAAGAGATATAGCTTAATCATTTGATGTCATGGTGTTAGGTGATTGAATTGGTTTTTGTGACTTTATGTAATGTAATGTTACATGTTATGCATTATTTTTTAATATAAGTACTTACTATAAAAGTGGATTCGTGAGATTATGAAGAGAATGCCAGGTGGTTTAATTTTTTCCACCATAAAATCTATCTCAGTCTTCTCTTTGCTCTTTCTCTTTGAATCATTCCTCTTTTCTCTTTTTCTCTGAATAGTTCTACCTTTGCAACTCTTGAGTGAATCTTTTATGCTTTCTCCCAAATCAGAAAAACACACCTAATCGTTCCTATTATATTTGCTCTTTCTCTTGGAATCGTTCCTCTTCTCTGCTTTTCTCTGATGTGTTCTATTCCTTTCACACAAAGACTTAATTTTAGGGCAAGATTACAGGTTCGAAAGGTAACTAAAAACCCTAAACCACTACTTTTGTTTTGGGTAAAATCTCCATCTTGCATTTTTTATATTCTTTTATGAATAATTTTTTAGGTATTATTGAAGTTCTCTGTCAACCTATAAGATTCAAATGAAGATCTTGTTGCCTAAATGTGATTTTAAGGTAAATAGGTTTCATCTCTATACATTTCTTTTACAAAGGTTGAAGAAGCATTTCTCAGTTATTTAGTTATGTCGTCGGTAACTAGATTTTTCAACATGTGTGCTATTTGTATGTGTTGCTGCGTTTAAATAAATAAGTAGGGAAAATGATATGCAACTAAAGCTTAAACCTAATTTGAGTCAATTTGTGAATTTGTTAGTGAAATTATTGATAGTGAATTTGTGAATAAATAAGTAGGACCTCTGTTTATATTGGACCTATGTAATAGACTGGAATAACAATAAGAGCATACCAAGTCTAGCTGTCACAGGGTATTAATTCAATTATGATATATGTATTGTATAGTTGAGTTTCAATTTGCTGTATTTGTGGTTGGGTGATCTAGTTCTTGGTCTAAGACTCTAAATGGCCTTATTAGAAAGGAAAAAAAAACTTATTGTAATGTTCTATTGTTAGAGTACTGCTTGTATTGAATATGTTAGAAAGAACCTTATATCTCTTTTGCTATTTAAAAAGAAGAAGACTAATTCTTTTTTCTTTGTATTTGATTTTAAACTTCATGAAATTCTCTAGCACCTTATGTGTCTTTCCTTCAATTTTTGATTTATGCTTCTTAGATGACAAGGATTAAAAAGCAGTCAACATTTTTGCAAGATTGGAGCAAGATTAGAGCAAGGATTAATTTATTTGAGTTATGTTGTGTTATATTGTGGTTTAGTGTTATTCTTTCTATATTATTTTTGTGTAATAGTAATGTTATCCTCTAAGTATTGGTTAATTGTTACTTTCATGATCACTTGAGTTCATCCTTCCAATTGTTTACTTACAAATGCCTTTAAATGTTTGTAATTCAATTTTTTTAGGATTAATCTATTAGCTTTACAATTCTTTAAAGTACTTATTCCCTTTATAGGCTTATAGTAGTAAATTGATATCTTTGGTGATTTTGAAAACTGATCATAAGTTCAAGTTTTAGTTTTAGTTTTGTTGGTAATTATGAAAACTGATCATAAATTATGGTTTTAGTTTTAGTTGACCACAATTATTATCAAAACCCTAATGCAACATTGCAATCCTTCAATTAATATGGAATCAATAGAAGATTTGTTAGGATTTTCTCATGGTGAGGCTAATGGTTCCCCAAAGGAGACTACAGCACAAATGCATTCCTCTACATCAACTCATGCTCCATGTCTTGAAAAGGTAATCATATATAGCAATTGATGTTGTAATTGAGTTTGATCTTAATTCTTGTTGTTATATAAGAGTGAAATTGAGAAGAAAAAAAATGATAATGAATAATTTACTTGTTGTCATCATCTATTTTGTTTTTGTTTTTTTTTAAGCAGCAGGGTATCAATGGAGATGATGAAAATGATAATGAATTATTTCAAGATGACGAAGTAGGTGATAAATTTCAAGATGATGAATTTGAAATGTACGATGTAGATAATGAATCTGAAGAAGATGCACTTGAATGAGTTGGATGACGAATTTATGGATGACTTTGAATGATGTTTTTTGTTAGACATGTACTTAATTGCTAGACTTGTACTTTAAAATGTTAAACTTTATAAATTGTATTATGACATTTTTTTTTTGCTACTATGTATTTGAATTAGCTTATTTAACAACTGTTAAATTTCTATTATATTTTCCTTGATTCAATTCTTTTGAGTTATGCATAATTGTTATAAGTAAAATAAAAGAGAAGATTTAAAATTGAATGAGTTGTGTATGTAATTAAATTATTATGTTTACAAAATAATTTATTATAAAATAATAGCATAATGTCTAGTTTATGATTTATATTGAAATAATAGAAAAATAAATTTTTTATCTACATAATTTAAATACAGTTTAAAATTGTTGCCTATAAGCTCTAGCAACATTTTATTAATGTTCTCATTGTATTGCTTTAAGGCAACATTTATCAATTGTTGTCAGCTATGATAACAATTACAAAATGTTGCCTTAGATGCGTTGAAAAATTGCTCCCTATTCCTGTAGTTTAGGCAACGTTTATAAATAGTGTGTCCAAAAGCGCGAAAAAAACGTTGCCAAAAGTAATAGGCAACGCTCGCATATGAGACGCATGAAAAATGTTACCTATTCTCTTTGGCAACATTTTTCCGTGTTTTGACAACATTTTTCAAATGTTGCCAGAGACCATAAATGTTGTAGTGTTTGAAACCTGCACTCATACTCGTGATATAAAAACAATGCATGTTGTTATTCCAATTTTGTGTTGATTGTGTGATGAATGATTAATAGTTTAGATGCGTAAATCTGACTACTGAGACTAAATTCACATGTTTGGAATGCTTCTCCTTCTTACCTATATTGTTTGCCTACGAATATTATTCTAACATTCTGAGTATTTTTGCCTCTGGTAAAATACTTTTGTTTTTGTCTGATGTATTGCTTCTTTTCTTCCTCTAGTATCATTCCATCATCTTGCCTATAATTCTTATTCTTCTAAATCTGAGTATTTTGCCTTTGGAGAAATGCTTCTAATCATGCTCCCTCTGATCCATATGCTTCTGATAATGTTACCTCTGATTAGAGTTTTCCTCTGGTCATGCTTCCTCTGATGCATATGTTTCTGATCAGGCTGCCTCTAATTCTATTTCCTCTACCAGCCTCTGATTATATTTTCCTCCAGCTACCTCTGATTCTACTTCCTCTAGTTGCCCTTGGTTATGTTTCCTCTAGCTTCCTCTTAATGTCTCTGATTATGTTTCCTCTGACCGGGCCATCTCTGGTCCAAGCTTTCCTCTGACGTTGACTCTAGTCACATATCTCTGGCTCTGCCTCTGGTCACGCATCCTCTTACTTTACCACTGGACACATATCCTCTTAATTTTCCTCTAGAAGAGAACAATCAAGATGCTGGTTGGGGTTTGGTCAGACCACCTTTCCCAATCATGACTCAATTTTCTTGGTGACCCACATCAAGATATTGGGCGACTTTTCCTTGTTTCAAGGAAAATATTTGAGGTCATGCATCATTTTCAAAATCATAGTGAAAGAATGATTTCAATTAAGCTTTTATGAAAAATTGAAGTTAAGAGCTTCATTATGAGATGCATCACAATTTCATGTTTTTATGCATATTTATGGAAGAAATATTTTTAAACTACCCCTCCCTTTGTTTTTAGAACTCATTGAATTTTTATCTCACCCCTTTTAGTGTTTATACATTAGCAACTGAAGGTGACTGATGCTCAGCCCCAGTACCAGAGAATGATCTACAAGCCTTGTTTTGGACTTAGTGCTTTATTTTTAATTGATATAACGTGATGTATTAGGGAACAATTTTATAATTCCAGTATTGCTGCTGTAATTTAATCAAATAGTTCATTAAATTGACTTGTAAACTATGTGGTTTAAATGTTGGTACAAGTTACTTTAATAATGCTTATTATTGATCTGTAATACTTGTTTCTGTTTTATTGAGGTGTATAGATTCAATTGTCAAATTCTAAATAATTGGTAATAGGTCTTACAATACAAGTCTTATTTTATTATGTTATGATTAAATATTTAAATAATTTTTTATGACAGAATTTTTGATATTTAGCACACTAAGAATGGCTAAAAACATAAATAAATAGAAACTCATTTTCTATTCTATGTTACTCACTATGTTAATGGGGCGATGTTTCCAGGTTTTACCATTGAAGAATCGAAAATTATCACAGAGTTGCTTGTCAAATTTTTAATGTAGAATAGAGTCACATTACTAGATCATAGGTCAGAGTCAAAGTCTTTGCTCTTGTACGTGTATTTTAGACCATTGTGTTAATGGCTTTCTTTTCTATTCTAACCAAGTTTAATATTTTTTATGCTTCACTGCTCAATTTTGTTTTACTTTAAAAAAATTGAAAATTATATATTTTGTTAAAAACCTTATTAAGATATTAAGGTGTTATATTCAATATCAAATCAGATTAATTCAATATCGGATTCAAAAGTGATATAGTCTAAGATGTTTATAATTAGTGTACATGTAGGCTACTAATCTTTGATGTACATTGAACAAAATATTGAGGCTGACCCTCTTATTGTGTTGTTCAAAGACAAAAAAGAATAATTACCTAAAGAGTTGAGCATTAGACATTTAAGGCTCCATGTTCATAAATAATATGGACCTAATCAAAATAATTTCTATATTTTTTTTAAAACCTTATTCAATGATTAGGGTGCTATAGGATTCATATGTGCCCAAAAATTAGAATGAGACAAATTATTCTTTCTTCTCTTGATTGTCATTTTCCTTCCAAATTCTCTCTATTCGGCAATATTCAACAGAGGCTTTTCCTTCACTCTTCTCCAAAGTTATCAATCTTTTTTCTGTCTTCAAGGTTAGTTTTTTCTTATGGTTACCATCTCTTTTCTTTTATTCATCTTTGCCATTTTATTATGATCAACTCCTTATTTCCATGCATTTTTTGAAGAATTACACGGATGAATATTTGTGTTTTTTCTTCTCTGATTGTAGCGTGTGTGCCGTTTACGGTGGGTTTTCTCTTTGTGATTCCCATCGTCATCTATATCCCTCGCCGTATGACTCATATGGCCTTTCCCTTCATCTATGGATGCGTAACCAAACTCTGCCTTGATGTTTCTAGGTAGAGGTCTCTTATTTGTTCTTCATTCCTCTTTCTTGAATGGGTGAAAGGGTAAAATTGGAAAATCCTAATTCACTTTTCTTCCTCTTATTTGGACAGACTTTGTAACGGTGAGTAGAAAGACATCTACTTCTAACACTAATGTATTCCCTTTTGATATTACGGAAATGAGTTGTATTATAGAGTCTGTATTTTTCCATTACGAAGGCTTTAATTATTCGGATATTTTTAGAAAAGTGGGATCTCGACAGGATTGGTCAACTCGACAACCGAAAAAGACTAAAATAAATTCTATAGCGACCTTCCCCATTGTGTTGTGACCATGTATGAGGTCATTTTTAGGTATATGCGACTCAACTCCCTATAAATGTGCTGGAGACGAGTATTCTGGAACATCTTGACCTTTCCTATTCTCAACTTCATACAAAATGGTGGGCATATATTCGTGTTTTTCACATTACGTGTCAATATCTAAAGTTAACTTCCTTTATCTATTTCTTTTTTTAATATCTTAGGACTCTTTTTGCATAGGGAGAATCCAAACAATAAAGAAGGGCATGTCTTCTTTAAAAAGAATTGAAAAAGTTTTGAAGCCTTCACCGATTCTTTGAAGAGTTTCAAAAAATGCCACTACTATGTGGTGTTGAAGTCCCATGAAGCTCATGAGTCTCTCTGTGTAATTACTAAAGTCCGAAATGATGATGATAGTGTAGTTGTGGGCAATTACAGGGAGCCTGTGATTAGATGTAGGAGTTGTTTTTTCAAGGTCTCGATTGATCGTTATTTTCTAAATAGGAGAGGTGAACTTACCTTTAAAGTGATTGTACTCAAAAAAGTCGTCCTTTACAATCATAAATTCCTTCGGGCTTATGTAGACACTTTAAAAAAAAGCTCCAATGTGCCAAGAACAAAATCCATCTTCATAACAAAAAGTGAGAGTTGATGTACAAAAGACACTACATATAAACTAAAGAGTTATAGGCTTATCGAGATCAAGTTGAGGCTAATGCACTCCTTAATAACTATTATTACTTTGTCTTCGTGTATTTTCTTATGTATCTGTTCTGAAATTCTTTCCTTTTTGTTTCTTGTAGAAAAAATGGCATCCCTCTATTTTACTTAACAGTACAAGGCCAAGGGTCCTAGAACTTCCTATTCAGTCGTTGTCCAAAACACTTAGATTGGGCTCGACCAAACATCTTTTGGGGCCCAATCTTGAGAAGGTTCCACTTCCTAATTCATATGTGACTCTTTCTCTGACAAGGGTCACCCTGAGTCTTGTTGAAATAGTGGATCTAGTGAAACGTACTAGAAAAAGGAAGAACAATTTTGGTCAGGATTTACGGATTCAATCAAACCAAGATAGGGCATTCTCAATGGATGAAGCCCCAAAACTCTTTCCCAATGTTATTTCCACAGAGATTCATGCCAACCCGGCCAGCCTATGTGTGATGATTCAGGAGTCATACATTGCTTGCTTAAATGACCTCAATTCCCTAGGCCGTCAACTTGTCTTTTCTCAAAACATGCCTCAATTATGCAAAATCTTTGTTGTTTGTGCCTCGATACTGAGTGCAGACTAGTAGCTCTCAACCAAAGTTGAAAAGCTTTGATCTAGAGTATTGGACTTAGAAGCTCAAAAGATTGACAATGTTAACACGATTACTGACTTGAGGCTCAACTTTGACAAGGCCAAATAGATGGTTTTTTATGCCAATGTGAAGGTCAGAGCGATCAAGGAAAATTTGGTTTCCCTTAAAAGGAGAAAAAGGAATTGTATTCAAAATGTCCAAGTTCAAGAAAGAGAAGCAAATTTTTGGAGAGGCAAAGTAGGCTTTTGTCAGATATGGTAGCGAAGTTTGAGAAAAAAGTTAAAATGAAATTCAGCCCCATTTAGTCATACAAGTAGTAAGATAGTGTCAATGGAAGCGGAGAAGAAGTCTTTTGAAGTTGAGAGGATAAAGTTAGTTCATAATAAATTATTCCTCATCAAAGACTCATTCTTTCCGGCGAGCAAAAGATGAGATGCCCTCCAACTAAATTCCCTAAGTTCAACATGGATCATGGCTTGAACTTGTATATGAGGTGAAAAAGAATTTCTTCGGTTCTGGAATGTGGCGTGTTCTTATACAACCATAGGATGTGTGAGAGCTGCTAAGAATAACCGTTTTGGTAGCTTCTGCTTGTCAGTTATTGTTGGGATGTTAGACCGAAGTGTAATGTTGATTTATTTTAAGCTCTTTTGTTAGCTTTCTAAAGGACTTGTCTACAATATGTGTCCCATTGTTAGTGATCACGACTTTGGGTACTTTGAATCTCGTTAACATGTTCCTTTACTTGTCCCAGGGTCAACGGGAAATGTCCTAGTATATCTATTCCCCTCCACGATAAGCGAACTCAAGACATTGAGTTATGTTGGCTGTGTTAAATAGATATCGGTGTACCTTTGACATTTGTCGTATTTTTTCACATACTCTTATGCGTCACAAATTATTTTTGGCCAAAAGTAACCTATATGTTGTTTTTTCCAAAGCTTTTCCTCCCAAATGTTGACCAGAGATCCCTTCATGCACTTCTTTCAAAACATAAGTTTCCTTTTTGTCGTCTAAGCATTTCAATGTTTTTAGTCCTCTTGTAGGACTCTAGTTTGAATGTATTTAATTATTGGAACCATCCAATTGTTTGGCTGGTTTGAGGTTCCTTCGCCTACTTCGGCTATGTGGATTGTTATACTCGGAACTTCTAACATCTCTTGAATGATTGTCTTGTTGCCCCCTTTTCTCTCTAGTGCTTGCCAGCACTGACATTATATCCTCCTCTTATTTTTTCCATTGGAATGTGTTCTACATCTATTGATGTGAACTTGTCTATTTTTTCTTTAACCATGGCCAAGTATTTATGGAGTGCTTGGTCTTTAGTCTGATGCTCCCCTTTAATCTTAGAAACAACTAGTTAGGAGTCAGTTTTCATCTTTAGCACCAAGCTCCCATCTCCTTGGCTAAGTTAAGGTCGACTAAGCAAGCTTCATGTTTCGCTTGTTAGTTAGAAGTGGGAAATAAAAACTTTAGTAGCATCTCCACCAAGACATCGTCATCGTTTTCTAATCGTAGTATGGAGTCGCTTCCTTTGAGATTGGATGATGCGTCTACAAACATTGTCCATTTTGTAGAGAACTCTAGACCAAAAGGGGTCATTTCAACAATGAATTCGATTAATGTTTGGGCTTTAAGGGCCTTTCGAGATTCAAAAATGATGTCGAATTCGAATAGCTCTATTGACCACTTTTCATTCTACTAGCCATATTTGTCGGAATAGTACTTGCTTGATGGGTAAGTCTATTCGAACTACAAACGAATGTTACAAGAAATACTTACTTAACCTTCTTGCTACCATGACTAAGGCTAGGACCATTTTTTCAATATTATGATACCGTAGCTCTGATAATTTCAATGCCTAACTCACGAAATATACCGGTCTTTGATCTTCTTGAGTTTCTTTCACCTGTATGATACTCACTACTTCTTGCAAGACGACAAAGTATAAAAACAATATATTTCCCGCATCAGGCCTAGCGAGTATAGGTAGTTGGGACAATATAAGTTTGAGTTGACACATTGCACATTCACATTACAGGGTCATCTCAAACTGGATCTCCTTTTTCAACAGTCTAAAAAATGGCAAAGCATGGTGGGTCGATCATGCGATAAAGTGGGATAAGACTGTTAACATATTATTGAATCTCTACACGCCCTTCTTCGAGGTCGGAGACGTCATTTCAATCACAACCTTAAATTTATCTAGATTGGTCACAATGCCTCTTTCAGTGAGATAAAATCCCAAGAACTTTCATGTCTAGACTCTGAATGTATATTTCTCTAGGTTTAGCCTCATATTGTACTTTCGTATTTCATTGTATATTTCCTCAAGGTGTTTGATATGAGTTGTTTATGTGTTGGATTTGACGATCTTATCGTCCATATATACTTTGAGCATTCCACTAATTTGGTCCTTAAAAACTTTACTCATCATTCTTTGGTAATTGATGTTGGCTTTTTAGAGCTAAAGGGGCATAACATTGTAAGTATATTTTCTGGAATTTGTCATAAAATCTATCTTTTGCGATCCACTAGGTACATGGGTATTTGGTTACACCTCCAATACGTTCCATAAACAATAACAACCTAAATCTGGATAAGTTATTAACTAGTTTATCAATTACGGGAAAAGGGTAGTCACCCTTAAGGCATGCCTTGTTGAGATCAATGTAATTAACACATGCGCTGCATTTATTATTAGTTTTCTTAATAAGTACAATGTTTGAGATCCAAATGGTATATTCGGCTTTAGATACAAAATTTTGTTTTCAAAAATTCATCTACAACTTTGTTAATGGCTTCAGCTTTTTCCACGAATTGCTTTCTTTGGTGTTGGGCATCCCATCGAGAGTAGGGGTTAACAACCAACTGTGTCATGCGACTTTTGGATTGACCCCCGACATCTCTGCAACTATTCACGCAAAAAAATCAACATTCTTTTTAAGTCGAGATTAAGCCTCCTCTTACCTAAGGAGGGAGATTAGAGCCGATTTTTACAGTCTTCCTTGACTTTTCCCTTATCTACACAATTTCAAAAGTATCGTCCGCCTTTAGGCGAGTCTGAATTTTCTTGATCGCTGGTCAAGAAACGTCACCCACAGTTTCTTCAAGGATCAAATTTTCGTCCATCTGAACGTCGCTGTCAGCCATGTTGACATTGATCGTTGCACCATTTCTCTTGGAATCACAATTTCTAATTTAAGTCTTGGATTAGCATCAATATTTTGATTCTTCAATGATTCTTAACTTTAGGTGCAGTGTCGATGATATCGCACCTAATTCAGCAAGTGTGGGCCTTCCTATGATGCAATTATAGACATACTTGCAATCCACTACCAAGAATTGGGTCCTTATAGTCTTCGCTGCTTTACTTTTTCCAAATGTAACCAGTAGTGAAATATATCCTCAAGGGCACATTGTGGACCTGTTGAAACCTTGGAGGTCGACCCTAGAATAGAGAAATATCTTTTTTTCAGTTAGACCCAAGGTTGTGAACAATCATGTGTACATGATATCACGTGAGCTTCCCTAATCAATTAGCACTCTATGCATGTTGTGGTTAGCCATTATAACTTGGAATAATAGTGGAATTTGATAGTTCAACAACTTGCCCTTTTGAATCAATGTTTCGATGGCATCTTTTAGTTGGATGCACTCCTCTACAGTGGGATATGACTCTTAAAAAACTTGCAGTACTTCACCTTATCAACCTAAAGCTTATCTCTTAAGGGCTTGGGAAGCTCCACCCCGACCTCTTTGAATTCAACATTAACGAAGAACTTGAGAATACACTCTCTAGTAGTATTCAGCGGTGTGTAGTGATAATATGGAGGGTTGGGACCCCTCTTTTCTCTATCTTTCCCCGACCTTCATTTCTTCTTTCTAATATGGCCTTTGCTTCTTAAGAGGTTTTCTCCCATGGTTTGTAGATTACCTTATTGGCCTCTAGTTGCTTTTCATATTGGATGTAGTCTTTCGCCCTTTCTAGAAAATGGTTGAAGCTTTTTGGCCTCTTTAGGGTGACACTTTTGGCAAAATCACTTCCTCACATGGAGTAGATACGTTTTCATTGAACTGTTAGAATCCTTGATGTGTACTGCTTCTTTGTTGAACCTTTCAATGTATGTTCTCAGTGGTTCATCTTTCTTTTGTTGTATAGCTTTGAGACTTTCTACAACATTTGGTTGTTTCCTTGAGCCTATGAAGTGAGATGTAAATTTTCTATAAATTTCTGCTCATGAGCGTATTAGCCACGAGTTCATACTTTTGAACTAATCCATAGAAAACTTAATTTGTGAGGAAAAAAGTTTGCATTTCACGTGAGCTCTAGCACCTCAAAAACTCAAGATAATATTGACCCCTTAGACATGATAGTTGGGGTCACTGGTGCCATCATAGGTATGCTTTTGTGGATGCTTCAATAGGGATTTCGATATAGGGTAGTCATTGATCTTGTTTGAGAAAGTGTTTTGATGTGGCCATTCGTCGTCGAAGCTTGATTCCTTTGACCCTAAGTCGTCAAAGTAGTGGTTTCATCTTCAAAGAAACGGGGAATTGCTGCGATCCTTTCTCTTTCTCTGTCTATTTTCCCCACTTTCACTACTGAGGGGCCTTTTATGCCGTGATGATGAGTGCCTAGGGTTTTTCAACGTTGGGATTCTTGGAATACATTTGCAACGAAGGGAAACAATGGTGTCCATGATGGCCAAAGGAAGTAGTTGTTATGGGGTTTCAACATGGTATTTCCTCTATACAACTTCAGGATGGAGACTGTTGTTTCTTTATTCGTTGGAATGCCCATTGAGATCCCAATTCGATTATTCTTCACGCAAACAAGATGCTCGCTTTGGTTTTCGATGAGATAAGACTTCCTCTAAACAACCATGAACAAGTTTTATAGCAACTCCTTGGTGTCGTTGTTATCTTAAGGTGGATGATCTTGGTGAAGTGAACTTCCAACAGCCTAGAGTCGTTCCTCTACTACGATTGGGAAGTCGTGAGTCCATCTTCTTGGACATGAAATGGTTCTTAAACCATGATGGGGAGGTCGTGAGTCCACCTTTGTGGTTCTAGTTGCTCTTTTTGGAGCCATGAATTTGCTTGCTAAGAATGGCGGAAATCTTTGAATCAATTCCCATAGATGGCACCAATGATCTTAGGTATACCTGGAATCTTGATTCAGTGGTGAAACACAGTTGTTGGTGGCGAGAACAGAGGTAGTGACTCCAAACTCCACGTCGAAGTGGTGTACATGCACAAACGCCAACGATAAATCAATTTTATGTCTAAGAGTGGGAGGTTTTAAGGTTAGAATTTAGTGTACCTTCTTCTGCACCAAGTGTCCTTTTTATATGACATTACCTAAGGCTTCTATAAGGATTTTGTTAGGGTTGTCAAAGAGATGATATGTGATCATAGGATCATCCTCTAATTTAGGACATACGTCCTTTTTATGTGAGATGGTCGTTGCCATCATGTGGTTGTGATTATGGTTTGATTACCATCGTGTGGCTAAAGACAAGGAGAAACAACTCCTGAAAAGTTTTATGAAGTATTTATTTCGAAGGGATATATATTGTTTCTTTTATTAACCTATACCAAAAGTTGCAATTGTCTGGTGCCTTGTATGTCCTTTTCCATGGTGCAAATCCATTTTCGAACATAAAACTCCATTTTCTTTTATGTTTTTTTATATAAATTGTTAATTTACACAAATCTAAAAAATAAAAAGTGTATATAAGCAACTTACAATTTTTTTATTTGAACATAAAACTTCATTACATGGTTTAAAAACACTAAAATTTAGGACTTTTTTTAAACTCTTAATTTCTCTTTCTTTTAATTAATGACATTGTTATTCCCTTAATTTCCCTTTCTTTAGTTATTCTTATTTTGGCTATAGCAACTTCAATTATTTGATTTTTGTTCTTTTTTCTTCACATTGTTATTCTCGCTTCATTAAATCATAGTACATTATATATAATTGGGATAATTCGATTACATGTGAAGAAGGAGGACAATTGGTGATAATATGAATATACGGTTTTCTCATTTAAATAGCTGGTAGAATAATCAAATTCAGTGGAATGATAAAAAAGGATGATATTGTGGACAAAAATAAAATCAAGAAAAGTTCTGATAATATTAAACTTACTTTCATTCTCAAGATGCTAAAACATAAGTAAAATGATAATTCTGAAAAAAAAAATGGTTGCACAATTTTTCTCATCCTCTTTTTTCAGGTACATCGCCTTATGATCTCTATATCTTCTTTATAACCTTTTCTGTTAACTTCAGAATCGGATTCTTTGTCGCTCTACAACTAATCTATAAAAAAACCAATATGTATTGGCTAGTATTCAACTTAATACTTATGAAAGTAGTACGGTATAAATAGAACACATTTTACTTTTTACGGTTGGCTTCTTAAGAATATAGTGAATAAATCGTATTGGTTTTAATAATGATATTTGCATGGCTACCAAAAACAAATAAATACTTCAAGACGAAAAAAATACAACACAAGAAAAAGATGATCAATGTCCCAAACATATTCTTACATGATACAGAAAAAGAAGTTAGAAACAAAGAAGGAAAAAGTTCATAGTAAAACGATTTAACAATTTAGGCTTGCTCACATGAAAAATAAAGTATACATATCCAAGAAAATTGAGTAAGAACATTCCTAATCCACCAACAATAACCACAACAATCAGCACGCAACATAGAAAATTAAGGAGGATAGATTAAATAATGAATGCACACTAAAATAGCAATAAACAAACACATACAATAGATAAAGTAAAAATGCCAACTTTTTAAGTGTTTTTTATTTCAAACGAAAAAGTGTTTTTTATTTATAATTCTACTAATAATTAATTAACTAATAATTTTCATTTTAAGAAGAATATTAAAAAAGAAAAGTTTGAATAGATGAAAAATGTAAATAAAATAAAATAAAATAAAGAAAAATAATAGCACAGTTTCTACTAATAGAAATATTAGTTTAGCTTAGACACTTCCATTAAGTGACAAATTTCACTTGCCACAATATAAACCTTGTTTTATTTTAAAATCCGTTGCCCCATTCGCATGTGCAAATCCGGAGGACAACCACTAGGCTGGTATCCGGAGGACAACCACTAGGCCACCAGCCAGAACATGACATCATTAATAGTATATAACCAATAACTACATAAGTTAATATACATTCCAAATATATATTTTGAAAATATCTCTAACAATTCATTTGAAAGTAATAATTTAATTAAGTTTATTCATTTGACATTGAATTAAAAAAATATTTTAAAAATCTTGTACATATCGCATGTTCCATATACTTGTTATTTGATAGATAAAAATAAACTTTTTAAAGAAAGTCATACCCTTTTCAAGCCTGAACCAAGGCCAATACCATAATATAAGAAAGTTCTAAGAGGGATATAATTAATAATTGCCCATTGAAAACTATTGTTTAAGATTTTAAGACACTTCGAAAGCAATTTCATTACCCCATTTGCATTGAGATAAATGTCAAGCAACATGATATTATTAACAACAACGACGACAACAAAGTAACATGTAAGTCGTATAGATATTTGCATATTACACCAGTTGAAGAGCAGATACAAAAAAAACAAATATAGACAAATGGGATCTCTTAGCACTCTCAACCACAGCATGAGCCGCATGCAGGCAATGAACCTGGAAGTTCAATAAGGTAAAACAACTCAGGTTATAAAAGCAAAATAAATATTTAAGTAACCAAAGATCACGAGCAATGAGGTAAAATATAAACTTACTGTGGTCACGTCCTCTAATACTATCTAGCCCACGGACATTGTCAAGACCGCCGCGAGGAGGGCCCCGGGGTCCACCACCATATGGTCCCCCACCACCACCACCACCAGGGGCACCACCATCCCATTTCTTACCAGCAGAACCTTTCCGGTAGGCATCCGACTTTTCCATCTAATTGGTGATCAAAACATTGTAAATTCATAAGAATACTTCAATTCAGTAACATAAAGATCTATCATAAAATTTATAATGGGAATCAAGAAACATGTTAATACCGAGAACATCGTAGCAAAAAACACGCCTATGAAGTTAACAATGGCCCAGAAAAAATCAGTGATTGTCTTGAGGCGCCATATTGATCTCTTTGATTTAACAGTACCTGCACACCAAAACCCACAACCATTTTTTTAATGTAGAGAAAGAAATAACTTACATTGGAGGTTTATTTGGATTCAACACACAAGCTAAAAAACTATTCTACATGTAAAGAGTAACATTCCAGATATCATGTTCTAAAGGCACAACAGCATAGAAAGTAACTTTGCTTTGAAGTTTCAATAAATAATGCTATCTAATACGGAAATGGCAGACAGAACATAACTATATCAGGCTAGAGATTGTGTGTGTATAATGTTAAACAAAGCAAACAAAAAGTCAGATCAGCAGAAAAACGGATTTTACATGTCAGATCAACCATTAAATGAGCACTCAAAAACCAGATAAGGAGTCTAGTGAGAGAATGGTGTGAGAGGGGAAGGGGGAAGCAGGAGTGAAAAGTAGCAGTTCGTACTCCAAAAAGCCTAATAATAACATATAGTGTACTAAAGCTAAATTCCAAGGAAGAATGGTTATATCATTTTCCCTTGACATCACAAAACATTTCCATAATTTACTCCATAACTTTTTCTGAATATGAATATTCATAACTTGTTTTAAAATAAGAATAAAAGAGAGTTAGAGAAGTTAGGTTAGTTGATTAGTATCATGCATATATATAAGAGAAATAAGGATAGAAGAAAGAATTATGAACATTTGATAGTTACATTGCATGTAAAACAAGTAATGCTTTGTGAAGGGGAAATCCTTGGAATAGAGATCTTTCTCTATTGTCAATCATTCGCTCAATAAAATTGTGCTTTTCTAATGATTTGTGCTGTCAATACAAAGAAGTACGGGTGTTAGTGAAGGGGACAATCAATCATGTATTACAGAGCCCTTCAACGGAGAGCATTATCAAGTGAATTTGACTCCTCTAAAGTGAGAAGTTGGTGAAGTGAGTAAATCAACAGTTGATATCATAACCACCCATGATTTGTCATGCATGTGCACATAATATCAAGCATTGATTTGATCATCAATGATTGATATTACTTACTTTATTCTCTAAAATGAATTGTTCACTTTAGAGGAGCCAAATCCTTATCAAGCTTAAAAAGATGCTGAAATAGGGGATGAAGAAGCAGGAACGTGGTCCGGACAAAGGATGGATGTGGTGGAGTGGCAATCTGGTGATCAGGAATGGTGTCTAATAAACTGGAGAAGGCAAAAATATGATGGGTCGAGTAACAAAAAACAGATGCAAGATGGTGAGGGGAAAAAGGTGGAATCTTGTGAACAGTAAGATAGAAGGGAAATGTAGAACTTGATTAGTTGACGTTCAAGAGTGAGCAGAGGCAAGATCAAATACAAAAGGGAGATGTCATAGTCATGTTTTGGTTCACAACGGGAAGCAAAAACAAAGAAGACAATCCCAATGTTTAGTATATTGGGGAAGCACAGGTGGAGAGAGAAGATAGCATTCGAGAATGGTTGGTGCACAGCACTCACTCACCAGATGTATCAAACCACAGTGCTCACACTGTGGCTGATGTTTCCCTAGGAACAAAGTTGAGGATACAGTTTCAAAATAGCACTCTAAGCTCCTAGATTAGAATTTTGAGATGGCAGCAGTGGATATCAAAGTTACACGGGTCCAACCATGCCCCAACCACCATTGGAGCCACCAGACGCTATGGGCCTGGAGAACAAATCTACATTGTAGTAGTAATTCTGTCATTTGATAGTTGTATGTTAAAGAAGTATTTATTGTGAAGGGAAAACACTTAGATGAGAGATCTCCTATTCAAGGTATGTTTGGTAATGACTTTCAGAGGATCTAGATACAAAGATATTTAATTTCGCTGACCATGATGTTCCTATGCATATAAGATGCATGAAAATTCAGCATGGCTTTTTTCTATCTCAACTCTCCAGTTCCAGAGAAAAGAGGTCTAATAATTCAGAGGTCGCCTAAGAGGTAAATAAAGTCTAACCAAATATTATTCCGGTCATGGTTCAAATTCAAAATCAGCACGATTTCAGAACAGTAATGCAGAATAAGATGAGTTTGCAAGCATTAGTTAATACATGGACCAATGTTGTCCAAAAACGTCGACGTAGAAAACTGGAAAATCAGGAACACTGGGATGAAAATGTTAAAAAGAAAATATGATAAATTTCATATACATATATTTCAAAATAAATAAATTAAAAGATGCACGTTATCAGAATGATTCTCGAAATATAAGATTGTCGGCAACAATTGAAAATTCAAAATTACGAAATTTCATTATTTGAGAGCTTGTTTTGAAATACATAGAACAGAATTAAAACAAAAAAAGGAAAAGGATTGAATCTAAAAGCACTAGATCAGAGTTTCTATAAATCCAGGTACAAGGGAAGAATCGACACATAAACCTAAACATAAATAACAAAATAAAATTGAAAAATTGAAAAACTGAAAGAATTGAGAAGAGGACGATACCTCGTTCAACGTAAGCCATGGAAGTAGAAAATTGCTGCAACTGAATTGAAAGGGAAAATTGATGATATTCCACCCCTTATTACGATTACGGACTTCAATAAATTTTCATGATCATTTAAATTTATATTTACATTTATTTATTTATACACGTGAATAATATACAATGGTGGTTTACTACCGAATTCCAATTCCATACCCATTACGTGGTTTTTCCACTCCGTGTACAGGTGTCGTGTTTTAAGTGGATTACAAAAGTAAATGTGTCATTCCTATTTTTGACATGGCCCGTGGACTGAAACTGCGCAGAGCCCACTTTAGGCCCAGAGGCTTTGAAATCAAATTTTACCGGAGCTTTCTCACTATGACACTTGACTTTTTTTAATTTTGGATTCTAATCTCAGTCACATATTTTGATTTAATAATTGAGATTTATTCCTCTTATTCTCGTATAAAATGAACATTTTCACTATATATGTCTTCTTCACGTTAATACTTGCTACATAACATGACAATTAATTATATCGACGCATTGAAATGGTACAAGAACTATCATGTGTGTTAGAGATGAATTTGATCAATTTATTCATGTTAAGACGGAATGGTTCGCACCAATTTGTGGTGTTCATACAAGTGAAGCTTTGAGGTTATTATCGGATTTAAGTTATATGTTGTTGAGTTTGTTGATATTCTAGACAATTGTAAGTGTCTTAATTTTCACTTCTTTCTGTAGAAACTCTCGTGTTGAGTTTGTTGGGAGACAAACTAATGATGTTGCTAACATCCTTGCTAGAGCGACTACATCTCTTACTAGTTACCAACTCTTGATTGATGTACCACATTGTACTGAACATGTATTCTTAATGAAATGCTATAAGTATACTTTTGTAAACATAAAACTAGATACAAGTTTGTTTGCTTAATAAAAAGTGACAAAAATTGTTTTGATTTGTTGATATTGTCTTGGTAATGATTCTTTAAATTATCATTTGGACGTGTATTAAGAGCAAACATATAACTACATAGTTTTCTAGAAAAGAGCAAGGGAGGGGGAGGGGGAGGGAGGGAGGGAGGGAGGG
>JBBPBP010009778.1:16988787-17034641 GCA_037974735.1 Cicer chorassanicum | reverse complement strand
AGAGAGAGAGAGAGAGAGAGAGAGAGAGACCAACAAATGTCTAGTTGACCAACTTGAAACCTAAAATAAACATGAGAGACCAAATTAACAATCAAGCCATAAAAGAAATAAGAAATGAAAATCCATAGAAATCTCATGTTGTAGAGAAATACTTTTGTTTACTAAAAATTTACTAAAAAGTATAACGAAATCCATTTTAGAAAACAATCAAATAAAATTTGTAAGTTTTTTACTACCACACCACTTTTTTATAAGTTGTAAATAGTCTTAGTTGAATACCAGTAGATTTTTACATCTTGTTTAAAAAATCTTAATTGAATACCTCAAAACTTATTTTAATTGCATTAAAATCTTGATTGAATACCTCAAGATTTTTCCATTACAAAAAGTCTTTTTAAATCTTAATTGTATACACCCCTAAGTTTCAAATATTTTTCAAGGCAAGTATTAGTTCCAGATATACACCCACTTTTTTTTATGATTCCCATGTAATGCTTGATCAGCTATTGATGAATGAAATGACAAAAATTAACTTTCCCTAAAATATATATATATATATGAGGAAATAATGTGTTGATCTCTATCATTCAATTAATGTGTTGAATGAGAGAGGAAATAAATGTAAAAATAAAATTAAAAAAAATGAATGGTTGAGATGAATACATTACTCCCACATGAGGGGATCAATTCCTAGTGAGTTGTTGTTTTGTTCATGCATAATATTTTTTATAGTTTAGAAACTTTTAAACTCAAAAAATTCGGCAATCAATATTTTAAATTTTAAAAAATATGGAACTTTATTATCAAATAAAAATAGTATGAATTTTTTTTAAAATTAAAATTTAAAAAGAGTTGAATTATTATACAGTTTTACATGATCATCATATTACAATCACTCATATAAATGACTTTACAAATACTTTTGGTAAAAGTTAAATATTATTATTTATCTAATCGTTGTTATTGAGTGAAGGTCTAAAAACACTCTTTACATTGACGTTGTATATAAATTAAATCCTTTCATTTGAAAATATCAAATATTTCAATTTTTTAAAATTTGAAAATTTTATATGACTTATGAATATTTTGGTTACTCCCTTTTTGTTCCGGCTATTTTATAATATCAAGGAACATTTTGAATTTTTTTTTAAAGAAAAATTGTGAAATTAAAGAGAACAAAAGTGAAATTTTGAAATATTGTTATTATATATTATATTTTATTTCAGATATTTGATACACGAGAGACTGTAATGAATTGGGCTAGGGAAATTGGTATAAAAAACAAAGTGATCGTTATCATTAGTAGATCAGATAAAGAGGCAGAAAAGAGAAGGAGGAGGAATAAATTAATATTAGGTTGTGACAAATGAGAAAAATACAAACGTGTTGATAGTTTAATTCGAAGTTCAATCAAAAAGTGTGGTTGTCCTTTCAAGTTTAGATTAAAACCATTAAAAGATTATTTACGATGGACAATTAAAGTAATTTGTGGATTTTACAACCATGAATTACCTGATGTTTTGGAGGGACATGCATTTGTTGGACGTTTAGATGAACAAGAGAAAAAACATGTTCATGACTTAACAAAATATAATGTTGTACTGAGGCACATATTACTCTCAATGCAAGATCGAGATAAGAACAATGTTACTCATATCTCACATATATATAAACAGAGGAGTATAATTCGATTGCATGTGAGAGGTCATATGACAGAGATGCAACATTTATTCAAGTTAATTGAAGATACAAAATATGTGTGTTGGGATAGAAAGCGGAAAGACTCAGATGTTATGAGAGATATTTTTTGGGTCCATCCAGATTTAGTGAAGTTGTTGAACTTGTTTCCTATCGTGTTGATTATGGACAACACCTATAAAACCAATAAATGCAGAATGCCATTACTTGAAATTGTTGGTATGCCATCAACAGAGATGACATTTGTTGGATTTTCTTATTTGGAATGTGAATGTGAAGAAAAATTTTGTTGGACATTAGAGAGCTTCAGAGAATTGTTTGTTACACAAAAAAAAATTCTCATGTAATTGTGACAAACAAAGATATTGCTTTAATGAAAGCAGTATGTATTGTATTTCCACATGCTGTTAATTTGCTTTGTTGATTTCATATCCAAAAAAATGTTGGAACAAAATGCAAGTAATATGTCTTAAAGGATAGACAAGAGTTAGTATTCAATATGTGGAAAAACATTATGTATTGCAGTGATGAAAAAGAGTATATCATGTGCTTGCACATGTTTGAGCAATCATGTGTCGATAATAAAGTGTTTGCTGGTTATGTGAAAGAAACTTGGTTGACTCCTCATAAGCAAATGTTTGTTGAAGCATAGACAAATCGAGTGATGCATTTGGGGAACACAACGACTAACAGGTATGTCATGTCACTACAAAACTTTGAATTTGTAATTTTACTATATATTGTTGGATTGCTCCATGGTGACAATTTACATGTAATGATAGGGTTGAGTCAACTCATTGGAAACTATGTTAATGTTGGAACACAACATGAGTGACATGTGGGGAACACATGTCACTCATGAGCAAATGTTTGTTGAAGCATAGACAAATCGAGTGATGCATTTGGGGAACACAACGACTAACAGGTATGTCATGTCACTACAAAACTTTGAATTTGTAATTTTACTATATATTGTTGGATTGCTCCATGGTGACAATTTACATGTAATGATAGGGTTGAGTCAACTCATTGGAAACTATGTTAATGTTGGAACACAGCATGAGTGACATGTGTAAATATTGGGAGGCTATGAACAACATGATAAAGCAACTTAAAAAAATCAGGGGCACATTTTAGAAAAGTTTCTACATAAAGAGCATGAACACAACAATCTATTTTATCAGAGATTGAATACATTTGTATCAAGAGAAGCTCAAAGACGCATTGATGAAGAATACGAGAAAGTTGAGTGGGTGGGAACTGATAAATCTATATGTGGGTGCTTTCTCAGAAGAACATACGGGTTACCTTATGCTTGTGAATTGGCACAATATAAATTGATGGGTGAAATAATTCCTCTAGATTTCGTGCATATTCAATGGAGGAAATTAAGCATGGCATGTGAACTCACCCAAGACATAGAAGATGGATTAGAGCTGGATATGTCTAATGAGATGAATGCCTTTTGGAAATGTTTTCGATCACTTGATGTTATAGGAAAAAGAATGTTGAAGAGTAAGGTGCGTGAACTTGCTTTTCCAACTAAAAATTCAATGTGTCCACCACCTGAAAATGTTAAAACCAAAGGACGGGTGAAGAAGAGTACGTGTAAGAAGCCGAATGGATTGATGTATATTGAGACCCTTCTTACTTTGATCATATTATTGCAACATATTTTGAAGATCCTAGTTCCCAACCATCTCAATCATCAAAGAAGAGACATTTTTATGCATCAAAGAAACAACTCTCTCAATAATCTAAATCCTCAATACATTTGTTTTTGAGATAGTTTTCTGATGTTAATCAACCATACATTGATGACATATTTAATGTGATAACAGATGAAAATTGTAGCTATTGCGCTATTGCATCATTGCTTGGACACAGTGAAGGGTCTTGGTCTTTGGTCCGCCATAGTTTGGACTAGGAGATTGCTTCTCATATAAGTCCAAATGATAGATCGTTTCTAGGACGCATTAGAGATATCAGAGATTCTTTGAAGATAACAAGCTTTGGTATTCAATCCCTAGATAAATGGATGTTAATACCTGATATGGGTTACATGATAGCGACAACATATAATATTATTCTACTCACGTTTGATCACACATTTTCTATGACTTTCTTTCCTATGAGGGGTTCACATTCAGAATCGACAACAAATGATCGTATTATATGTTTTGGTTTTGTCGAAGCAAGTCATTGGGTTCCAGTATTTTCTTAAGTAATACTTATATTTTTTAATAATAAAATTATTTATTATTTCAATCTATTTTGCAGTTAAAGATTAAAGATTGATTTCCAATGGCAGACATTGCACAAGGTTGGAAGAAATATCGCATCGATGAGGCAACTTCTTGCGCAATAGCATATACAAGATGTCTACAATAGTGGGACTATTTATTAGGCCATATGGCACGTGTTACACAAGATGCACCGAAAGAACCCGTAGATGCCATGTCATTAGATGAAGATTGATTTTGCATGGACTATAATACTTTAAAACTTATATAAAATCACTTATTATCAGTTCATTTTAGCTACTGCTTTCGTTATATTTCATCTTGTATTTTATTTAGTTGTTAACTTACGTTGTTCATCACAAATAATATAAAGTTAACGATATCACAATAATATAAAATAATGAAATAAAAATAAAATAACATTAGAAACTACAAAACGATGTTCATCACAAATAAAAGTAAATAACTACTAAATAGTGTTATGACGCATTAAATATAAAGCTATATAAAAGTAACTATACATGTCGACATTTGGATCAACATCATGTGCATCCAACCCCCGCCGTATAAGATCACCCACCTGTTGTAGGATAGATAGTTGTTTACTAGAAGTTTGTGCAGCGGTGGGGACATTAAAATCTGGAACATGGGGCACACTATCTGGTCACACTAAAAGTGGATGAGATATCCTGTAGAATCACTCCAAATATCCATCTTGACACTCAGATGAATATGTAGCTAGATTTATCCTATGATGCAGTATGGTGATAAGGGACAAATATCTCATCCATTCGACATCTACATTAGATAATCTAGAAAGAACTGGAGGTGGTGGTGGTGGAATATGTTGAATATATCCAAATTTTCTCAAACACCTCTCTGGCAAATATGGCACTATTGTACTGCATAATAGGAGGTGGTTGATGTATAACACGATATCATCAAAGGGAATGACATCCCTATGATTCTCCCACGATCTCCATATGACGCCAGCAGGTGCAGTGCATCTATCATCTGTCTGTACTCAGGGATTTTGTGCTTGCTTTGGTTATAGCTCCATCTATTCATTATTGCATTGCACGCCACGTCAGCGCTCTGGTCACCTCTTTTACAAATATTTGGAAAATATTCGTAAATCCAACACTGTTGCAAATAAAAATAAATTAATGATAAACATAAAAATTAATAAATAAAAATCATAACAATTAATAATAATCATAAATATTTAATACCTACAGTAGAGACATATATCCACCCAATTGTTTGGTGTCGTAACAACTAACATCTGAGAGGTAGTCATAAAGGACTACGAGTACAACAATACCCCAGGCGTATCTACTGGTACCTTTCAAATCTCTAAATAGGGGAAGGTACTTCGCATCAACTAATGTATGACTCTTATTTGCGAAAATAATACTCTCTACCAAATTCAACAAATACGCCCTAGCAGCACAATCGAATCTCTCTACTGCACACTGTCTTTTGAAGACCTCTTTCAACCAATTCAATCTGTAGTGCGCACCCCTTGTCTTTGTAGTTTCCTCCCATGTCTTTGAAACGTATTAAACCTGTTCGCATCCATTTTCCTAATGGTTGTACCATCATAACTGAACTTGATGGAACTATATTCTTTAATTCTTACTTTTACCTATGTGATGTTCTTTTTATTCATGAATTTTCTTGTAATTTGATTTCCATTCCTTGTCTAACTATGTCTTTAAACTGCAATTTAATTTTTAATGCCTATTACTGTTGGATACATGACAACCTTTCCCAGAAGAGGATTGATACAACTGATTTAATTCTAGGATTATATTTGTTTTCTAATTCGTGTCTATCTATTATTTCCACTCTTGTTGCCAATTATATTTTTAATTCTTGTTTAGCAAATGTTATAAGCCCACCTATTTGTAATATTTGACATAATCGCCTTGGACATGCATCTTATGATGTTTTGCATCATATGAAAAAAAGTTTTCCCTTTGTTAGAGTTTATAAATCTATTTCTCTAGGTGATGTTTGTTTCCATGCTAAGCATAAAGGTTTTCCTTTCCCTAATAGTAATACTATTGTTGATTGTTGTTTTGATTTGATTCACATGGATATATGGGACCCTTAGTTAGCTACTTTTGTTACCCTTTTCCCTTATTTTTACCTGTAATTTGTTTTATTTTCTCTATATAAATAGGATCCTACTTTCATTTGTGGGATCTAAGAAGAATTGTACACAACATTTTTCTTTATTATTATTGAATAAGATCAAGAGCTATTCCAGTTTAATAGTTCTCTCTCCTCATTGTGAGAGTGGTTCATTTTTCTCTTTCATTTCAAGCTCAATGAATTGCTTAGTATGGAATTGTAAAGGTGTTGGGGGAATTTTTTTTACCAGGTTAGTTAAAGATTATATTAGAATCTGTCAGCTAAATTTAATTGCTATTCTTGAGCCAAAAATCAGTGGTTGTAGAGCGGAAAAAGTTGTTAGCAAAATTGGTCTTGACGATGGTGTTAGAGTGGAGACAAATGCTTTCTTGAGAGGCATATGGTGTTTGTGGAGGCAAATGGTTTCATGTCCACCTATATCAGTTATCTATACCTCTGTTTACTATATTCCTTTATGAATTGCAACTAATACGCTGTCTAGTTGGATTTTTAACATTATTTATGCTAGTCCAACAATTGGGTGTCGTGGTGAGATTTGGCAAGAGATGTGTGATTTTAGCCAATCTAACTCAAGGCCTTGGTGCATTGGTGAAGATTTCGACACAGTGCTCTATAGCCATGAAAAAGTGTGAGGAGCTCCAATCAATAATTATTATTGTGCTGCTTTTGTTGATTGGAAGTCCTTTTATGTGGAAGAGGAGTGAACTTAGGGAGAGATTGGACAAATTCCTTTGTAACACAAGTTGGCAAGGCTTTTTTCCTTCCAATTATGTTACAAACATTCCAATCCAATCATCTAATCATTGTGGCTTGTGGATGGAATCTAGCTCTAATGACCTGAACCAACCGAACATACACTATTTCAAATTCTTGAGTGCTTGGCTTGAACATCCAGATTTTGATCTTAAGGTGATCTCCTCTTGTAGTAATGCTTCCATCTAAACTAAAATCGTACACAAACTGTTCACTAATATGAATCAATGGAATACACATACATTTGGTAATATCTTTGCAAGGAAAATACGTATTTGAAAGAGACAAGAGGGTATGAATAGGAACCTGATGCAGGGAATTAATGAGAGACTAGTATTTCTTAAAGAGGAACTTTGGAAGAAGTATAAAATGATTGCAGCTCATGAGGAATGTTATTGGTATCAACAAGCAAATGGTTGGTGCTAAGTGACCAAAACACCCATTTCTTTCACATACAACACTTAAGAGAAGAAAGAAAAACAGAATCATTGCTCTTTTTGATGATAATAACAATTAGGTTGATAACAAGTATAATCTTTTGAGCATAGTTGTTAGCTTCAATCAACAATTGTATGCCTCTTCTATGATTCATCTTGATCCTTATGTCACTAATAATACATGCTCTTGTATCTCTGATAGTCACTTGACCATTCTTGCTGCTTCAGTTACTCTAAAAGAGACTAGAAATGCGTTTTTCAGTATGGGAAACTACAAATCTCCAGGGCCTGATGTTTTGCAGCCAGTTTTATTCAAAAATCAATGGAGTACTGTGGGAAACCATATTCATCATCTTATATTGGAGTGTTTTGAAGGTGCTGGAAAACACAAGAAAAGAAGGGGTTTGAATTGTGTTTTTCCATTTCTAAAAATTATTTGAGTTGCATAACCAAAAGATATGTATTTTTTATCAAATCATCAACCTTGCAATTATAAAACAAGTTTAGGAAAATAAAGTTGAATCATAAAAACTTTAGATTATAATAATAGAGTGAGAAAAGGGACAAAAGGATTTTCATACTAGTTCACAACAGAGTATTGCTACATCCACTCCTCCACTTACATAGAGATTCAGTAAAGTCAAAGACTTAATCCACTATTTAAGCAATAACATACACATATTATTTACTCTGCCTCTATAAGCTTTGAGTATTTTTCTCATGCATCTTTAGGCAGTTATCATTAGCATAATATAGCAATAAGACAAAAGAAATACAAGTCAACGATTGACCTTCTCATCACAAAGGAAATCAACACTACAATGATTATTCGCCTCTAATTAAATACCCTTGTTGATCCTCTGACTCAAAGGTCAAAAGATGAAAGCTCTAAATAAAGCCTCTGATAAAGTCAATGTTCGGGTACAAGTTAAATCCTCTGATAAACAAATAAAGATAATTTACTAACTAAGTTCATAATGACTCAAAAGAATTTGTTGAAGCTGTGTATGACTTTGTTAAACGCGCTCTCAATGCATCTTTGCTGAATTTCATGACTTTGTGTCTGACAATTCTAGTAAACCAGTTGACTGTTTGGTCAATATTTCAAGTCAAAACTATGATAAAGTCAATGCTATGATAAGAAGACAACATTTCAACATTCTCTACTCCTCATTTTAGATTTATCCTCAAAATAAGGAATGCGCATGACTTCCTTTGATAATGTCATCCTCTAAGATTTGTCTTTATAAATCAAGATAAACTGAACTAATTATGAAGATATATATGGATATGTTTTAAATGTTGATTTGACTTAAATGTTAATTCAAAGTCTCCAACGATAACATTATCAACGGATACATTTCTCTATATTTAAGTATAAACTGATCAATATGAAATGTGTGACTGAGAATGAAAAAGACAATGTGTTAGGAAGAATTTATGTAAAAGTCTAGAACACATCAAAAGAAAAGAAAAAAAAATGAAAAAAATCCTCTCAGTAGAGAGTTGCTATAATTGATGTAAATTAGTCAACGGGTTTTATACAATTGAATTAACATAAGACGTGAAATGTAATACCCTCTCAATGACTATTAGAATTCTAGAAACAAACTTTGTGCCAACGCAAACACAAAATGGAACTAATGCAAATCAGCTTTATAGTGGCAACAACTCTTTCATCCATACAGGGTACCTAAAGAGGTATAACAATACTCGTGAATCTCAATGGAAGCTTACTAGAAAGTTTAGAACTTACACTATTAGTAAAAATAATTACTTGTTTATTGGGTGATAATATTATTTGTGTGAAAAACACTTAGATTATTATCTCTAATTTAATCACAATTTATGCTTCCTTAAAATGGATAGTCATTAATATAAATTTTTGTCTTCAAACTTAATTTGCACACTTAGCAAATACAATTAAGGGATAATTATTATTTATTTGTTTGTTTTGTTATAATCAAAACATCAATTAGAGGATTGTAGCTAAAACCACTTTTGCACTAACATGTATTACCAATCCATCTAAGATATGGGAATTAAACCATGCTCTTAGTACGTTGATTCATAAATGTAATGATACAACTAAAGTGAATCATCTTAAGTCCATTGCTTTATGTAACGTGAGTTATAAAATAATCTCAAAAGTTATAGCTCATAGACTAAGACATATAATGTCTTATGTGGTCTTTCAAAATCAAAGTAGTTTCATAATAGAAAGATCTATAATTGATAACATTTAAATTTTGCAGGAAGCAATTAATTCTCTTAATCTTATGTAGAGGAAGAAGATCTTTGTGATTATGAAATTGGACCTTGAGAAAGCTTATGATAAGCTTGAATGAAATTTCATCATGGAGACTCTAGAGCTGTTGCAATTGCCTATTAACATGAGGAATGTGATTATGAGTTGTATTTCCTCTACCTTAGTGAAGATCAATTGGAATGGATCCAAAATCGATGAATTTCAAGCTTCAAGAGGGTTAGTACAAGGATATCCCATATCTCCATATCTTTTTGTTCTTAGCTTTGAAAGGTTGGATCATAAAATTCATAACTTGGTTAATCAAGGCAGATGGCGACCCTTGAGATTTAGAAGAGGTAATGAGGCTATATTCTCTCATATATTTTTTTGTTGATGATCTTGTTCTAGTTGCTGAAGCTTCAAATGATCTAGCTAATATGACCAAGGAGGTATTAGATGACTTTCTCCAATATGAGACTCTATTTGGGTGCCCCTCTGCTACATCAAAGGATCTCCAAGAATAATTTCTCCAATGTGATTGATAAAATGAGGAAGAAACTTTCTTTTTGGAAAAAGCAAGTACATTGTCGATGGCTGGTAGAATTACTTTGGCTCAATCCTCTCTTGCAAGTATCCCAGGTTACATTATGCAAACAATTGCTCTCCCAATTTTAGTGTGTGAAGAGGCTGAAATAATATGCAGAAACTTCATATGAGGCAACACTATAGATCGTAGAAAACGTCATTTAATTTCTTAGTATACTATTTGTAAACCAAAAGTGAAGGTGGATTGGATTTTAGATATATGCAGACCTTGAATGAGGCTTAAATGAGAAAGTTAGCTTGGCAAATGGTATCCAATCCTGATAAATTGTGGGTTCAAGCAATGAAAACAAAGCGCAAATGTGGTTGTAATAGCATACCATTTATAATAGCTAGTCCCACGTCTTCTTCTATTTGGAAAGCGATTGTAAAGGCTTGGCCAAATGTTGGCCCAAATATATCGTGGATAGTCAAGGATAGGAGCACAACCATATTTTGAAAAGACAATTGAATCTCGAAGTATGATAATCTTGAAGTCCAATTTGGTATGCTTGCACCACTAAACAAAATTAACTATCATGTAGCCTCTTATGGTAATAATATGAGATGGAATTGGGAGAAAATTTTGAAATATATTCTTATGATTATGAAAGAAGCTATTAAAGTTGTTCAACCTCCAACTCATGGTAGTTCTTATGTGCCTTGTTGGAACCTAGCCTTGTATGGTAAATTCTCTATAAAAACTATTCATGAGATGCTGAGCACCAAAAACAATATTGATAATAGTCAAGATCTAATCTTTTATAAAGTTTGGAAGTGGAAGGGACCAGCTAGAATTAGAGCCACTCTATGGTAAATTTGTCACAGATGACTGTTGACGAATGAAGGAAGAGTAAAAAGATGCATGACTTTTGACATAGATTGTGTAAGATGTACGGAAGCCCCTAAATTAATTTCTCATATTCTGAGAGATTGTGAAGACACTAAGGAACTTTGGTCTAGGGTCATAAACGAAGAACATTGGAGTAAGTTCTTCAGTCTCGACCTTTTTGTTTGGCTTGAAAGGAACTTGACGAGTAAGGACATTGGTAATATAGCTTGGAACTGGTCTATCTTCTTTGGAGTCATGGTGTGTCTCTTTTGAAAGATAGGAACATGCTTATATTATTCCATCCGTCTAACTGGCAAGAAGCTCTAGAATTCAGTAAATAATCTAGTTCACAATATTGTGATTGAATTGTATCAGCCTAAGGCATCTAGATGGATCAACAATGCATATCAGAAACATAGTTGGTCTCACCCACCTCTTGAGAACCTCAAACTTAATGTTGATGAATCATATTTTACCGGTAATGGGATCTATGCTTGTGGTGGGTTGATTCACAATCAACATGGTATGCATTTATGCGTAAAGTTACCTCTTCCAATACTTTTGCAACTAAATCTAAGGAGCTTAAGCACATCCTTGACACTTATGAGAAGAGGCAAGTGGACAAGAAATAAATTATCTTGGTCTCCCTTCCATCATTGGCCAAAACAAAACTAATCTATTTTTGGATATTTGAAATACCATATATGATTAAAAAAAAAACCAATTTTGGAATGCAAAGTTTTTTAAGGGCAAGTAAAAAGTCTTCATCAAATATGTGGTCCAAGACATTCCTTCTTATTGCATGAAAGCTTTTCTCCCTAGCAATCTAAGAAAAGAAATTGAAAGAATGCTAAATTCGTTCAATTGGGGGTAAAAAACAAATGGAAGTCGAGGCATCAATTCACTAGGATAGAGCAAGTTAGCAATCAGTAAGGTGAAATGAGCTCTAAGCTTCAGAAATATCGAAAGATTTAATCTTGCTATATTACGTGAACAAGGATGTAAACTCACTACAAATTCTCACTTCGTACACACTCGAATCCTCAAAGCTAAATATTTTCTAAAAATTGGTTTCTTTGAAGTTGGTCTTGGCCACAACCCAAGCTATACATGGTTGAGTATTTGCAGTAAAGGATACTAAAAGACTAGAAGGTCTCTAAATGGGTAGCCTGGAATTACTATTAGAAAAATACTTAGTCTAGAAAGACGTTACACTCTAGGATCCTCAACAGCACAAAGGTTTTCCAAGAGTGTTGGCAAGATAAGTTCTTTAGTGGGTAGCCTAAAGAGGTAGTTAGAAGAATAATTAGCCTAGAGAAGCCCGATACAAACTCAATTCAATAGGCGAGTGATATTAGGATTCTTGAGGAAATCCAGAGACCGTAATTTTGGTAGGTCTGAAGAGGCCTTGAAGAATACATAGCATGGAGAGGCAGAGTAAAGAATACTCAATTTAAGAGACAGGTGAAGCGGTGGTCTTACGGAATCCCAAGACTGATCTTTTAGTTTCCCTTTAAGACATCATAATACAAAAGGCCTGGAGAGGCTTGATAATGCTTAATGTTGAGATAGGAAAGTAAATAATGCTTAGCTTGGCGAAGCTTTACGAATACTCAAAGTCTGAAGATAAGAAATTTAAGAATACTTTAGTGGATTAAGTCCCTGATTGTACTAGTATGAAATCTCTCTATAAAGGAAAGACTAAATGTAGCAACATTTGTTGCGAGCTAGTATAAAATTAACTGTTTTTTTATTCTCCCTTATATCTTTATTTTGTGTCTAAGTTACTTATGTCTTATCTTAAATTTTTGTTTTACCAAAGATAAGCTTTTGATAAAGAACTAATGTTAAAAGTAAAGTGAATATAACTGTCACAAGAAAACGGATTTGAATTATGACCTCTTTTTTAATCTACACTTTTAAAAATCTTACTCAAGATAAGACTTGGAAATATATTATTAGTATAATGAACCTACTCGTGTTTGAGGAAGTTCAAGAACATAATTTAATCTCAACGTGACAGTAGTGTGATTTAGTGAAATAATGAAAATTAAAGAGACAATGATAAGAAAATCACACACAAGAAATATCCCAATTCACCCAATATAGGCTAATCTAGTCCTCACAACCTGTGCGATTTTTACAATTAAGTTGAGCAACCTCTTAACTTAATATTTTTCCTTTAGTCACAATTGACTATACACTTGTATTTTCTTAGCCTTAACAGGCTTACACAAATCACTCAAGTTTTCTCTTAAGTAGACAAACTTGATGATGCTTACAACAAGACGATAGTGATGATTGTTTGGATCTTATTAAAAAATATTGATATAGGCTGAACTAACAACACACTCAAATTTCTAAACCTAAAATCTATGAAAAGATTAATTGTGCGGAATATGAAAGCTTTGCACTTAAGAAAATGGAATATGATTGATTGTAGTCTCTTGGAGATTGAAGCTTGAATGACCTTCTATTTATAGACTTGGGAAAGATTCTTGTTGCTGTAAAGGACATATATTACCTTTGGGCACATATCCCAAGGTGTTAGAGTAAGATACTTGAACGCCTCAGTGATCGAGACAAACATCCTCTTCAATCTGGGTAAACGTTCTCTTCTTTGAGGATGTTAATGATCGTCCTCAACTTGTATGAAGATGTCATCATCAATTTGGGTCAACGTCCTCTTCAATTTGGGCAATCATCCTTTTCAATCTGGATGTAAATGATCATCCTTACTTATATGAAGATGTCTTCATCTTTATGAAGATATCCTCTTCTGTATGAAGATGATAGAGTAGTTTGATCAATCTCTTGATTGCCTGTGATGAGTTGCATTGAGCTGTAAAGTGAGATGAATTAGCTTTCAATGAGTTCATTGTAATTGGAGTGCAGAACATCATCTTCTTATTGTCTTTGGTTTGAATGATCTCAAATTTGAATATTCTTCGTGAACATGCATAAGTATGACTGGGAGACAAAATCAAATTTTCATAAAGTTTGGATTTATCTTTGCACACGTAAGCAATGTTAGTTTGTCCTTTTCACAATATTCCTTTGGTTCATTCTTAAAGATGAGAATGTTCTTTTAAGCTATGTCCCACATTCTTTCTATGTCCATTTATGTCTAACTGTCATCAATGAATATCCCCTGATATTTAATTAATGAGACTGGTGATGAACACTTCTAGTTTTGAGGACGATGAACGTGCTAGTATATAAGTATGTTTCAAAAATTTATATAAAGCTTCATTTAAAACATGTCTTATGATTAATAAACTCAAAACCACATATTAGATCACTTAATAAAAACAAAATTAATTAGGTATATGTCTAATTAAAATTTATTATCATTAAAACATCTAATTAAGGGATTTTGCCTCAACAATCTCCCCCTTTTCTATGATGTTAAATTTTGAATTACGATCTAATGTTTATTTTGATTTGATGCAAAATAATCAATAATTTTAATTGAGTATTTGTAGAAATACTCCCCTCAGTTCATGTATTAGTTTTGACAAGTATGATCAATAGCATAAACATTTTTTGAATCAAAGCAATTGTCATTCATTCCAACAAAAATTACTATAATTCATACATAAATAGATAAGGAAATATGTACTAATCATTAACCAAAAAGAAGTAAAAAAAAACTTCCCAAAGATTATCCAACACGCTTGATCATCAAAGAGTTTAGCTTTTTTTGAAACACGCATGAACATTAAACAGTTTAGCTTAATCCACTCATCATGAAAGACTGGGCTAATTAAGAGTCAACAAAGAGATTAAGGTTTCTAAAGCTACCCCCAACAGTTAGAGCCTAAAACTTCCTCTAATTCTTCTTCCACGTTTGGAATGAACAAAAAGATGGGGGATCCAGCAAAAGACTCCCTTCACTTGGAAGGCAAAGAGTCGTTGAGCATGAAGAAGTGGACGGACGAGAAAGATCCTCTTTTCTGGAAACAAAACTGTCATTTATATGAGAATCATTAGCCTCTTCATCCTTTAGAGTGGTTTGTTCTCTTTCTCAGCCTAAGATACTTCAATATCTTCCTTTTCTTCTTCCAGTTGAGTGACTTCAACGTCCTCAACTTCATCAACTTTCTCAATTTCCTCAGCTTCTTGAACTGACTAATTTTCCTTTTGAGCTTGCTCATCTTTAATAGATTTTTATTTCTCTTGATCATCTTGATTAAGAACAGTTTGATTCTCAGCAAAAATTTCTTTAGTCATTTTTCCAACATGATCATTCTCAACCTTTTCTTTAGGAAAAATTTCTTTCCATTTTTTATTAGCTTTTCTTTTTCCCTCAGTTCTTCTTCTATTTGAAGTACCATATTTTGGAGGTTCCTCAACAGTGGTTTCAGGAAGTTCTTGATTAGGTTGAGCATTTTTCTCAATCCTCATATGGGAGATATTTTTGGAGGTGAACTCAAAGAAGAAAAATAATGGATTCCTCATTTTCAAGAGGTACTTTGAGGTGTTTGAAAATGTAGGTAAGTGCCACACCATAAGGCACAATGGAAATCTTCTTAGGGTTCGTTGATGCTTTCAGTATGAAGTTCGATTTGATAAAAGGTAAGTTGATGGGGATTTTATTTAACATGTGGTGAATGATCATAAGATCAATGTCAATCACCTTGACAAAACTCCCTATTCTAAGAACTAGAAAGAGGAGAGTCATGCTATGATATATTTTTGCTAAGGGTTGGAGATTCGAAGCAACTTTCTCACCTTGAGGATCAAGAAGGATTTGATTAAGAAGAAGAAGATTTTCTCACCAGCTTGAAGTCTTAATGATTTTCTTGATGGCACAGAAGAAGAATATGATTTTGAGACTTTGGGTTTCTTTTGTTTTGGCTTTTTACGACAAGGAAAACTTGAGGATGTTGGTGGAGGTGAACTAATACTTGTAATTGGTTGAGGTTCGAGGCATAGAAAATATGAATTTGGTTAATAGTTCTTCGTAGCTCTGTTTGCAGCTCCTGTTGTTCTTTCCATAATCGTGAGTAATGAGGAGGATTATAAGTTTCAGAAAGAGATATGAGTTTGGAACAAGCAGTGAAGTGGTTAAAAGTTAACGTGGAAAGTTTAAGTCCTTTCACTTACTAAATATAATTGTTGAGGGAGTTGAAAGGGAAATGAAATGTCCACTGGCTAATACCCAATGGTTACAAAATTGAAATCCCAACTAAGAGGGAGTGATGTGGCAAAGGGGTTGTGTGTCATTTAATTCTCACATGTTCGTTAACCTCCTCAAGTGAGGTCATGTGAGATGAGGACGTTCATTGTCTTTCAAAGGAAAAAATTCCAAATTGATCATATCATTCACACATTAAACTCAAACAAAAATTTTTGTGATGCACAATTTTTCTTTAATGGAATTAAATCTAGCCTTAACCAATGGTTTGGTAAATATATCAACTAATTGAATTTTAGTATCAACGAAAATCAATTCAGTTTCCTTTTTCTGCACATGATCACGTATAAAATTATGCTTCATTTCTATATGCTTTGATCTTGAAAGTTGGATAGGATTGTTAGAAAAATTTATAGCACTCTATTGTCACATAATATGGATATATTTGTGTACTTAATGAGTAATCCTCCAAATGATTCTTTACCCATAAAACAATTTTCTACTAAAACATACTCAACTTTAGTAGTTGATAGAGCAATTGCGTTTTGCTTTCTGCATGACCAACTAATGAGAGCTTCTCCACGGAATTGGAAAGTTCCACTAGTACTTTTTCTTTCAACTTTGTCTCTAGTATTGTCATCATCACAATATGCTACAAGATCAAAACGAGAGCCTCTGTATTTTTTTTTTCAAATACAGTTTTTTATATTTACATCTTTGTCTAAACTTGATGATGGATACAAGGAAGTTGCCGAAAATTTTGTCTCATACATTTTGTATTTCTTGAGGAGGTCTTTGGTATATTTTCCTTGTTACTAGGTCGAAGATGTCATCATAATCAATTTCTTCTTATTGATTGTAGTCTTGTGCAACTAATCTAGCCTTGTTTCTTAACCATTCTCATCAAGTTTATTTCTAAACACCTATCTAGTTCCAATTATTGTTTGACTTTGAGGATTAGGAACTAGATACACTTGATTCTTTTCAAATGGAGTAAGGTCTTCCACATGGATTTAGTATATTATTGGTCAATGATTGCTTCAACAATTAATTTTGGCTCAATTTGAGATATCATGGCCATGTTGTTTTCATTATCTATGAATAAATGTCTTGTTCTAACTCCACCAATTGTTTTTCCTATGATTTGATGTTGAGGATGATAAGTTACTATGCTCTATCTTTTAGGAGACGTTTGTGAGGAAGATGGTTGACACTTCTCATGTATTTTATTTGCATTTTTCTAAGATTGTTGATCATCCTTTTCATCTTCATCTATTCTTTAATTATTAAGATCATCAAATTCATTGAATACCACATGCATACATTCTACAACAGCTTGCGTTTTTAAAATTTTGCACTTGATACTCTTTTAAGGATGTAGAGTATCCCAAAAATATTCCCTACTTATAGCCATATTCGACTATATCCCAGAGTTCAGGATCATGGGAGATATAGAAACTTATGAGCTTGTTTTTCTAGTACTCAAATCTTTCTCCATCGAATAAAGGGGGCCTTTTAACGTTTCCACCTGTAATTTCGTCACAAGAGTAAGTGCTCATCTTTGAAACCAAGCTCTGATGCCAATTGCAGAACAAGAAACACATGAAGGGGGGGGGGGAGTTGAATTGTGTTTAATATTAAAAATGTTTATAAAAATACTAAACCAAAGTAATGAAAACATAGTGGATAAACAGGAAAATAGAATAACACCACTAATTTATCATGGTTCACCTCCAACACGGTAGGTACGTCTAGTCCCTTCTACCTGAAGGATTTAATCCATTGGTTCACCACTAAATTACAGTTCCATTGAACACCTACTAGACAAATTGACTGTGTTCGAGTCTTCTCCACCTTCAAGGTTAGCGCAATCAAATTGTTGAGGGATGCAGCCACTATTGGGTTAGGTTTCAAGAGAATGGATTTAGGTTTTTTGAAAGTAATCTCTCACAAGAGGGTGTTTACAAAGTCATACTCTCAGAAATAATTCTCAGTAGTATATAAAACAAAAGTTAAGTGTAAAAGTGCAGAGAAGGTTGTATTATGCTTATTGCATTGTGTTGCTTATTGTGCTTTGCAAGTAAGGATTGCACACTCTTTTATAGAGATCTTTAGGGTTTCTGGTTGTTGTGCTGACTGCAAGAAATCAACATGTATCATGCGGTTTCGTATCAAATCTTCTAAGATTGGTTTACCATTAAAAACTTGTCAATGCGAGTCCTTGTAATTGATTTTGCGTATCTTGGTATGAAGACATAAGGAACATAGGATTGGATGAGCATGTCTCATAGACCTTTTTGACACAAAGCGGAATAAGGGTGTTTATTAGAAGATGTGCATGAACTTTGTCTTTCTTCGAAGAATAGACTATAATCAAAGCATTGTCTTCAATTCGAGTATTGATTTTCATCAGAGCATACATTGTTTGCCAAAGTCAGACGACTAGATGCTTGATGTGATTATTAGAGGCAAACAATCACTTGCTTGTCAAGTTTATTATAGGCAGACGAATCAGAGCATTACTTGTATTTTCTAGAAACACCAGAGGCGCGTATCAGAGCGTGTTCACCAAGCTTAACATAAGGACTTAGAAGTAGAGTCTTAGTGTTTCTTCATCTTAGTCCATTCATTAGAGGATACGGTGTAGGATCATACGAAATTCACTAGATATTGGAACTGCACACTTAATCAGAACATTAGTGCTTTAAATTGTTCCCACAAAATGATTTTGTTATCATTAAATTAAGTAAGGGTCATAATTCTTCAAGCCAACTTGGTTCTAACAGTTATAGTAATAATTTCATGAGAAAAATTTCTTACTTGTAGAAAATAAGATTTTAGTAGATTTCAAGGTTTGGCTTCTTCAAGTTTGGAAAAAAAAATTATATTGAAACTTATAACATAAGCATGTGATCATCAAGGATTTGATTAGTGCCCTTTGGGTTGTAATTGAGTTTTATTTTACTTTTAAGTATGTAACTTTGAAGTAAATTTTATAAATCCCTATGTTATGTAGTTAGCAAATCCCTATGTTATGTAGTTAGCTCCTTGAGTCACGAAAAAGAATCGAGACCGTTGACACCTATTTAGAGGTGGAGAGAACCCTGAAATGTTGTTAATTTCATGATTTAACGAAAGGAAACAAAATGTTCATGGAAAAAATTTTAGAAAAAGTTTTAAAACAAAGTGTTATGTAAAAATATGTTGTAGTAATTTGATTTATTTCAAATACTTTGAGCCATATAACTTTTAAAGAAGTAACAAAAAAATATTATTTGATTTTTAAAGGTACTATAAATTAAATGTGGATTTAATCAAAATTTTAAAATGCATGACTTACTATCTTTAATGGATTTTTGGAGGTGCTGGAAAACCCAAGAAAATGGGGGTTTGAATTGTGTTTTGCTATTTGTGAAAGAAACTTCGATTGCTTTACATAGAACTAATTTTTATCAAAACACTCAACTTACTCTTATAAAAAAGGCTTAGTCAGAATTAGGTTGAATTATAAAGAAATAAGATCAGAGGAATAGAAAGAGATAAAGGAAACACAAATATTTTTAGACTAGTTCACAACAGACTGTTGTTACATATAGTCCTCCCCTTATAAAGAGATTTTGCCTTAGTACAGTTGAGGACTTAATCTACTATATCAATTTATAGCATACAAGTATTTTTCTCTGCCCCTTTAGGCTTTAAGTATTTTTCTCTAGCCTCTCCAGGGTATCATCGTCATAATCCTTCTTCAACTTTCTAGCAACTTGCCATTGAGGTTCATGAGTGTTTTTATACATTTTTTTGGCACCTCTTAGGGGTGAAACAATGGTTTCCACTCTCCGGATGATTTACATAAGTTCTCGTTTGTACTTGAATTGACACAAAGTTTGTTTCTTGGATTCTAACTCTCATTGAGATGATGTTACATATCAAGTCCTAAATCAGTACCAGTGTCTAAAAACCCTTTGACTGGTTAACATTTCATTCATAATTTTCTTTTGATGGGTTCTTGGCTTTTTCATAATTTCTTCTTAACACATTGCCATTTTCATCCTCTCTCTATCTCATACAAATTATTGACTAAGCGAGTTCTTAAGTAGAGCGAAGAAGTATTCGTTGAGAATATTAATGTTGGAGATCTTCAATCACCATTTAAGGCCGATCAATCTTTACGATGTATCCATATATATTTTCATGATTAATTCTACGTATCTTCAATTTTAAAAGGGCAGATCTTAGAGGATGTTACACTGACTTTCATACAGTTTAACAGATTCAAGATATTGACTAGAGGATAAATAGATTTGTCTTATTCAAAGCATTGACTATTAAGATCTTTGATTTTCTAGAGCATTTACTTTCATCACAGTCAGACAATATAGTGTTTGCCACAATTAACAAAGGCAAACAATCATTTTTCTTAACACACTTATCAAAGGAAGACTATCATTTTTCTTGACACACTTATCAGAGACAGAACATTCAGATCGTTGCTTGTATTAACGGATTCACTAGTGCGCGTTTGAGAGTGTGTTCATCAAATGATCTACCTTATATCTGAACACACACTTGTAACGCTTTGACTTGAACTACATATCACAATACTTCTTAGTTCTATATTACGACTTGCTCTATTAGTAGACATAGTTACTTGTTTATTAGGTGATAATATTCTTTGTGTTTGGAAACCCTTAGATTAATATCTCTAATTTACTTGTAATTTATGCTACCTTAAAATAGACAGTCATTAATGTAAATTTTTGTCTTCTGACTTAATCTATACATTTAGAAGATAATTGTTCTTTATTTGTTTGTTTTTGTTATCATCAAAACATCAACCAGATGATTGTAGCTAAAACCACTTTTGCACTAACAATCTCCCTTTTTTTATGATGACAAATAACTATACAATTAATGAATAAATTTCCTTCACAAAATAAGGTTTTAAAAGAAATCTCCCCTTGAGTGTAGTACTCAAAAATTATTTGACTTAACAATTATTTGATCTTATAAAAAGAAACTTATAAATCAATATTCTGGGACTACCCTTGAATCTGATAAATGAGATTCTTTAAGAGTTTCAAACTTATTAAGTCATTTTATTTTTTATACACATAAGGGCAAAGTAAGAGGAAAATTACAGAGACAAAAACACATAGATAACATGAAAAAAGAATATGACAAGACTTTCCAAAGAGAGTTCACAAATTCCTAGGATGTTAAGCCTTTGGTTTCGTATGAAGTCTATTGATTTAAAATCCACAATCTCAGGATATGAAGCCTTTGAATTATTGTTCTTCTTTGAATGTTAAGCCTAATGGAACAAACCATGTTTTTAGAGGGTGTTAAGTCTTTCAAATTAAGGGTGAATTGCAAGACTTTGTCATATATGCAAGTGTTATGCAACAAGACATTTAGACACTTTTAAAAGCATACGAACATAGATGATGCATATGTAGTAGATGATGTAAAGCTAATATGCATATGATGCAAACATACAATTAGTTGTATCACTACATCTTCTACTTTTCTTCCCTTTTGTCATTAGTAAAAAGGGTGAAATTATAGAATTTACAGTAAGCAATCATTCAATGCAAAAACACACAAGAAAGAAAGGAAAGACGACCACACAACATACAGATGATTAGCATAAATAAGTTTTTAAAAGAAAGCTCGAAAGAAACATGAAAGAACAATAGTAAAGAAATGGTAACATTTCATTAAGATGAGGATCATGATTACAAAGCTGACACAAGAAGAAAAAAAGAGATAACTTAAAGAAGACCTAATCCTAGACAGAAATTCTAGAGACATCTAAGGACATGCCTCAAGAGTGCAAATGCTTATTCCATTTGAGATTTGAAAAGGTCTAGCTTGTGGTTGACTTCTTGTAGAGTAATCCCGACATCTAGTCGATCAAGAAGAATATCACTCACCATCAAGGCCACTTCAGATGGTGGACTTTCCTTCTTCTCGGGAGAGGAAGGTGACTTCCTTTTCCTACCAAAAGAAGAACCAACATGCATAGCAGATGAATTTGAGAAACATAAAGGATGAACAAAAAGAAAAACCTAGGGAGTTGAGAGAAGATTGAAGAAACATAGGTAGGGAAATGAAAACATTTGAGGTATAAATAGCCAAATTTCTAGAGAAAGGAAACAAAAAATATATGGAATGAGGAGAACGAACATAGAGTTTGACATACACTTTAGGACATGTGGGACAATTTGAAGGTAAGAGGCAAAAAGGAAGGAAATGAAGAGTTGTGGTTGAGGAAGAGAAAAAAATTATTTAAAGAAGAAAAGAAATAGAGGAAGAAAGTTTTTAAAGAAAAGCAAAGGAAATGAAGTGAATTTTAAAAATAGAGGTGAGGAAGAGAAAACTAAAGTCAATAGAGAACAAAAAAGAACATATAATAGAAATAGATAGATCAGAAAAGGTGATAACATTTATTCTTCATAACTCATATTACACTTGTAACACATACATATTACATTACAATTGCAATACTTATTACAAGAGGGCTTAGAAGGGAAAACAAAAGTCCTAAGGTCTTTCTAAGGCTATCTAAACTATATCTATTAATTTATATTACATATTAGGTTTGAATCACCAATTTCTAATAAATAAATAAATTAAGTTTTTTTTTTTTAACATCTTCTTCAGTAAAAGTCTTTCTTCTTTGAACTGTCATCTGATACAGTGAAGACGAAGTTTTCATGTTCATGATCCTACCTTCTGACTTGTCAGATGTAACTGAGGAAAAATAGATGATGTAGTCTTCCCTTTTCTCTAATTATTTTGACTAGTCTAGTGGGACATTCTTTGAATAAAGATTTAGAGATATATTCTTCCAAAGATAAATATTTGATAAGATTGTAGGGGCTCCAACCTTTATTCATTATTGCTTTCTAATTTCCATCCAAACTAGAAGATTCATACAAAATGAGGCACATGCCTTTCATTGCTATTTTTCTTATTTACTCCTTGTACCTAAGGTTCTAAGTGAAAGAAGCAACCAATGATATCCAAAGGGTTCCATTTAGTGAACTTTTGAATGCATTTTGTGAATCTTCTTGTATCACCATCTTGTTGATCTTAGTTCACAAATGTAACGAATTCAAGATTTCTGAACATTTCCACATTGAGTTTGAGTAGTTCATGTTTTAAGAAAATCTTGAAGTCTTTTTGAGAGTACAATGTAAGAAGATGATCATTTAGGAAGACAAATATTTAATAAATAATGAGATATAGAACTGGTTTTTCCTATAGAGTTTCAAGTTTAAAACGTTTTGGATGAAAAAAATGATTTGGGTTGGGAGAGAGAAATTTTTAACGAAAAGGATGATTTGAAAAACACTAGAGAAGAGAGAGGTTTAAATAAGCATTGAAGAAAAATAAAAAAACACATAGATTTTATCAAAAGTGATCAAAAACAATTTTAAAAAAGAATACATGCGATACAAACAAAGATAAGAAAACATGAACCCAAATAGAAGGGACTACACAGACAAGCTATATGACATGAAAGCATAAGAACACAAAAGCAAAACCATATAAGGTAAGACAAACAAGTGCACATAGAATAATGAAATAAAATGCAAAGTACCTGACCGATGATGGTCGAGGGTAATTTAGAAAAAAATTCCTTTCACTTATCTTACCAGTTGGTTAAACTTTTCTATCAGATAATCTTCTACCTAGAAGTAGAGTTAGCTTGGTTATGATCTTTCTTCTGAATCAACATATGCATTCCTTTGTTCTAGTGCTTTGATTTCATATATGTGAGTCTGAGATGATGAGTTAAGCACGCTATACACCAGAGGCAAAAATCTTGTCCTTGAACATACAGAGCAATGGCTTCAGACGTTGTAGTCCGAGGATTGCTAAAATGGCTCATTTTAGGTTCTATGGATCACATCTTATGAAGATATTTGTTCCATCAGACGAATGAACTTTCAACTTATTCTGATAATGAACTTATGCTTGCTTCTTCCTAGAGGATAATGATCAGATGATTGATTCTGTTGGATCTACCATTTTTAAGCACTATTGGATTTTGTCTTGAATATAACCAAGAATGCTTGAGTGTATCCTCTAATCTATGTTATGATGCATAACTTCAACTTGTTGTCATTTAACATTCCGATAATATGGTGTTGAGTGAGAGGTTGCATTACTAACTATTTCTTCTAAAGGGTTACCTAAACAGTTGAACATACATCCTAGATCATTGAAGTTCTTAGATAACTTATCCCTGTGTTGTTTTGTTTCATTATAATGCATTATAATGTTTCCATTACTTTGCACTAATAGTTTTGTTGTATCCACTAATACTTCTTTCTATTAGAGGATAAATTTCAGTATTATCATATTGACTCTTCTCACTAATTAACTCATTGTGCCTTATAGAAGCATGCACGTTTTATCTAGTTTGTCATTGAAGAGTTTCAAAAGACACAACCAGAAGTCAGAATAGAATTAAAAGAATTTTTAGAACTTATATAAACAGATCTTAGAAAACGAGTTACATAAATGTCTCAATCTGCTGTATCAAAAAACTAACCACATGATGAAGTACTTTCTTAGATAATTTTAATCTAACATAATATCTCTCATATATATAAAGATTTGATATGTTTACTTTGTTTCAAGGGGCACAATAAAAATCTTTTTTCATGTCTATTCTTCTCTTTGAGTATTCACTTATCTCAATACAAAGATTATATTTTACTACTCAAAATGTCATTGAAGAGTGATTTGCATAAGAACAACTTTAACACGAACACCTTTACCCTTAAGCAGATAAAATACCTTTTAAAAAAACTTTGGCAAGGTGATGAAATTGACATTTGAAAAATAGATGTTCTGCTAAAGCATTTCATTTATTTTTTACATAACAATTACAGTCCTTGTGAATTAGTCTTTGACAATTCAGGTTTTGAAAGAAATTTAAAAAATATTAAGAAAGAGAAAACATGATTGATCCAACACCATACACTAATTCAAACTGTTTCACTAATATTTTCAACAACAAGGGATCTTTACTATTACAAGGAAAAATGCTCAATCAAGAGACCGAATTCTTATACCACTTGAAGGTGCTGGAAACACAAGAAAATGGGCTTTAAATTGTATTTTTCCATTTCTGAATGATACTTCGATTGCTTTACATAATTGTTTTTATATCAAAACATTCAACTTAGTCTTATAACACCAGTTTAATTAGAATAAGGTCGAATCATAAAGAACTAAGATGAGAGAAAAATAAAGAGATAAAGGAAACACATATATTTTTATACTAGTTCACAACATATTGTTGCTACGTCTAGTCATCCCTTTACTGAGAGATTTAACCTCAGTATAGTTGATGACTTAATCCACTATTTCAATTAATAGCATACAAGTATTCTTTACTTTGCCCCTTCAGGCTTTAAGTATTTTTCTCTAGCCTCTCCAGGTTGTTATCGTCATAACCTTTATTCAACTTTCTAGCAACCTGTCGTTGAGGTTCATGAGTGTTGTTGTACCTTTTCAAGTACCTCTTAAGGGTGAGAGAGTTGTTGCCACTATCAAGTTGATTTACATCAATTCTAGTTTGTGTCTAAATTGACACAAAGTTTGTTTCTAGAATTCTAACTCTCATTAAGAGGATGTTACATATCGAGTCCTATATATCAGTACAAGTGTGTGAAAACACTTTGACTTATTTACAACCATTCTAATAACTCTCTATTGAAAGGATTTTTCATTCATACTTTTCTTTTGAGTTGTTCTTGGCTTTTTCAGAATTTCTACTTGACACATTACCTTTTTCATTATCTCTCTCATACACACTATTGATAGAGCAAGTTCTTCTTAAGTAGAGAGAAGAAGTTTTCGTTGAAATTATTACTATTGGGGATCTTCAGTCACCATTTAAGGCAGATCGGTTTTTAAGATGTATTCATATATATGTTCATGGTTGATTCTGCATAACTTCAATTTTAAAAGTGCAGATCTTAGAGGAGGTTACATTGACTTTTAGAGAGTTTAACATATTCAAGATGTTGACTAGAGGATAAACAATCTTTAAGATGTTGTCTTCTAACTTAATCTGCACACTTAGCAAATACATTTAGTTGATTATTGTTCTTTATTTGTTTGTTTTTGTTATCATCAAAACATCTACTAGAGGATTGTAGCGAAAATCAGTTTTCACTAACAATGTATGGTTAAGATGATTTTTTATATAAAAAAATGTGGTGTAAGTATTCTTGTTATGTGGCTTGCCAATTTTTGATTTTCCATTTTAGTTAGAAAGCACCATTTTTGGGAAAAATGGGTGATTTTTATTGTGTCTTGATGAAAAATCAGTTTTGACATAAAGTGGTGCAAAAATTTACAAGCTTTATAGAAAAGTTTCAATCTTCATCAACAAATGTTCTATCTTTATGACTAGAACTAAAAGTTTTAACCTTTGACGATAAAGTTTCAACTTTTATGAAGAGATTCAATTTTAAGGAAGAAAGTTTCAAGCTTTATACTCTTACGAAATATTTCAAAGTTATGACTAAAAGTTTCAAGCTTGTTGATCAAAATGTTTTAGAAAAAAAAAATTACTTGAGTAGAAACGAGAAAAAGAAAGAAAGAAAAAACATTACAAGGATATAATACTTTGTAAGTAATAAAGTGTTATGATTTTTTGGGTGTTAGTGATTTTGGTTGCTAAGAATTTTGAAACCATCACTTCTATAAGCAAAGTTAAAGTGTTGATGTATTCGTTTTAAAATGAATTTATTTGTGTTGAATTTGGAAATGATTTAAATTGTTTTCGAACTATAAGATTGTTCTTGTTACCTTTGATATGTTTCTATAAAATCAATTGTTATGTCTTTTGGGACATTAAAATTTAAAGTGTTATATACAGTAGAAAAAGACTAAGAGAAAATTTGATGTTCAAAACTTTGTTTGGAAAGTTTGTCATTTTATGGTTTAAAGCTATCAAAAATATTTCTTGCTTTTTTTCCAAAATGTTCTTAAAAAGAAAGTTTTAAATCTTCGAAACATTAAACCTTGAATATTTAATTTAATATAGAGGTTATATATTAAGTTAGTCGAAGAGAGAGGAAACCTAAGGGGGATTTTTGTAGTAGTGATCAAAATTTGTGGGACATTGCCTGAGTTTGGGATTTCATTTTAACTTAGTGTAATTTATTGGGTTAAAGGTGAAGTGAAGTGAACGGATCCAAGACTTGTTGGTCGAAGATGCGTTAAATTTGGGGTAACATAGGTGTTTTGAGTAAGCAGCGCTGTCAGGTAAGGGCTTCTTCCAGTTTTTAGTATAACATTTTTAGGTTATACTTGTTGTTGGTGTTTTACCATTTGATGCTTGCTTTATTATGCTTTGAATTCTTGGTGTTATGTGATTATTCTTGAATAATGCATTTGAGGATCAAAAGAAATAATGATTGAATATTTTGGTGAATTCTTATGATGTAATCTGATATGGTGCGGTGAATTTAAGCATGAATTGTTTATGATTTGGTGGTTATGGTATAATGCATTGTTGGTCATATATGTGGGAGTATATATATATATATATATATATATATATATATATATATATATATTGGTTGAAGTCACAGTGATGTCTATAACTAGTTGGGGTCACAATGGTGCGTCCATAATATGTTGGAGCCCACAGTTCCATAATGAGAATTGGAGTCATGAATGTTTGTTAAGATTTCACATTTGTGGATCATGCTAGATGGTGATCTACCACCCTTTGTGCAGGAGAAGTGATATTCCTGAATTATGTGCACTAGCATATAAACATTGCATTAGGGTACTTTGGCACACGAGTCTTATTTGATACCATGAAAAATTTGCATTCTTTAGTAATAGTTTCTTATACTCTCATAATTTCTAATTGTTATGCGTTAATTTTGGTTGGTGAACCTTTACTTTGTTATGGATCGGGTTGAACGCCCTAGATTATTATTAGGAGCGGTTCATGTAGGGTTCGGGATGACAATGAAGATGAAGCAAAGAAACAAACAACCTCACATTCTTTACTGTTTTCTCTAGCTCTGATTTGAATACAAGCACCTCAGATAAAATGTTTGAGGCAACCATAGCAAAAAGCTTTGCAGCTCTTAGGTATAGCTTAAACCTCTATCCTTTTAGCACTTAATTTCCAACCTCCACACAATCACCTTCACACAATAACCATCCTCAATCATCTACACAAGCAACTAGTTAAACCTCACTCATTTTCTCCACACTTGCATATGAGTCTCACTCACCTGTACTTGCGGATCATATACGTACAAAAATTGAGAGAGCAGCTCAGGTTGTAAATGATTTACTCTCTGAAACCCCCTCATATGACTCATCTACTTCTAACTCAACCCAACCTCAATCTAAACCTAACACTTCTATACCATTAGACATAAACCCTTTCATTCCATTTCTTTTGTTTGGCTTTCCAAACCTAGACTCATTCATTACCTCTTTCACTGCCGAAACTAGCAAGGTTAGGAATGCTAATGCTCAGAATTTGGATCCTAATGAAGTCTCATCCTAGTGGGACAAATGTGTTTCTTTTCTCATAGACTGGATTAGGGACAACATGGAGCATGGAAGGCATTTGCCTGCTCATAATTCAAGTTCTTTCAGACATACTGCAAAGATCCTCCACCTTTGGATCTTGCACTTTAAAAAGCTCATAAAGACCAGACTAGGAAGAGACTAACAGATGGATCATAAGGTCACCAAGTGAAGCTACCTCTCCCTTTAGAAATGTTCGTCTAGAACTATTAGTTGTTGCCCCATTGTCACCATTGAAGTTTCCTGTGATCATTCCACAGGTTGAGATACCTCCATTTGACGTTCCTGATATTGTTGCTTCTGCCGCTCCTTCTATACCTATTTACAATACTTTAGGATTGATCTTCACTAGATTGACCAACTCTAACCCTTATTTTATCCAATATTGTTTATATGTACTCGTTTTTGTTCTCTCTTATATACTCTTAACCTTTTTCTAATGGTAATAACAATGTTTTTAGCTCTCTTTTTTTATCAATTTTTTATGACAAAAGGGGGAGTAAGTATTGAGAACAATATGTTTTTCAAAGTTACTATTATTAAACTCCCTTGTCATAATATTATGCATCACTCTCATTCTTTTAAACCTATTCATATTAAGGAGGAGCTTTAATTAATTTATATATCACCAATTTCCTCTGCACTTGCATCTGGCCTTCACTCACTTGTGCTTGTGGATCATATCCACACAACAACTGATTAAGCAGCTCATATCGTAAATGATTTAGTATGTGAAACATCCTTAGATGGCTCACCTGCTTCTAACTCAACCCGACCTCAATCTGAACCTAACACTTCCATACCCTCAAATCTAACCCATTTCATTCCATCTTTTCCCTCTGGCTTTCCAAACCTACTCTCATTCATCAACTCTTTTACCTCTAAAACTAATAAGATTAGGAGTATGAGTTCTCAAAGTTTGGATCCTAATGACGTCTCAGACCAGTGGAGCATAAATTTCTCTTTCGTAAAAAGCTGGATGAGAAACAACATGGAGCATGGAAGGCATCTGGCTGCTCAGAATTCAAGTGATTTTAGACATAGTAGAGAGATCCTCTACCTTTGGGTCTTACACTTTATGAAAGCTCATGAAGACCAAACTAGAAAGAGACTAACTGCTGCATCAGAAGGTTCACCAAGTGAAGCTACCTCTCCCTCTAGCTATGTTCATCTGGAAATACTAATGGTGGCCCCCTTAGCACTATTGAAGTTTCCTATGATCATTCCACTGGTTGAGATCCCTCCATTGGAAGTTCCTATTGTTGTTGCTTTAAGATCTATAGTGTCTACTTCATAAGGCCTTTTTGCCAATCTTTCTACACTTGCTTTTGAAGCTTCCCAGTTTTTAAAGAAGGAAGAATTTGAAAAATTGGAAGTAAAAATTGAGGCATTCATTGAACAAACAGCCAAGAATCGGGAATCTATTCAGAATACTTTAGACTGATCTTAGCTAGAACACCCCTAACCCATAGTTTACCCAAGTTTTCCTTTATTTTTTGTTCTATCTTCTGTACTCTCAAACTTTTTTATCAAAATGTTATTTAGCTCGCTATTCCTTTAATGCTATTCTTTATTTATTTTGTCTAATGAAAAAAAGGGGGAGTAACTTTTTTGAGAATAATTCACTTTGTGCTTTCAAGTTTCTAACTTTTAACTCAATTGTCAGAATATCTTATATCACTCTCATTCTTTTAAACTTGTTCATATCAAGAGGAGCTTTACTTTGAAATATTCTGCATATATATTATATTTTACAAAGAAAAATTGTTCAACAAAATAGATGTTTGTCATCGTCAAAAAGGGGGAGATTGTTAGAATCATGTTGGTTTGAAGAACAATGACCATTAATTATTTTGATCATAACAAAATTTATTTAGTGAGAATAATTTATTGTGCTAACGAAACTGTTTAGGTGTGCAGACCCTTAGTTAAAGGTTTTAAACACATTATGTTAAGAAATCAAGGCAATGCTCTTAAGAATATGTTAAAGTTGTGTCTGACTCTGATCAAAGCGCTCTCATCGTGTTTTTGATGAATTTGATCATACAAGCTCGTTCTGATTATTCTACATCTAATAAATCTGGAAAATCAGTTGCTCGTCTTGTCAACGCTCTGATAAAAAGTCAACTTTCTTAGGTCAAACATTCGATCCCAAAACTTTAAAAAAGTCAGCGTCTCAACATCTTCTACTCATCAAAGTTGGATGTATCCTCTGATTGAAGAAATGCATGACATCCTCTTAAAATTTCATCCTTTGGTTTTCCTGTCACTTTCATCAAGATACGATAAATTAATTATGAAGAAGTTTTGGACAAGTTTTTAATGTTGGTTCAAGATCTCAGAAGATTCAATATGGTTCATTATTTTACATGTGATCTTCATGCCATCACAACAATGTACAGAAACCTTAATGACCCTGAGAGCATACTTTGTAAACATTCTCTTGTGAGAGTTATTCAGAAAACATCCTTAAACACTCTTTGTAATTAAGACAAGTAGTGGTTACTTCCCTCAACAACTTGACCATACTAAGCTAGAAGACTAAGAAGACTTGAGCTCATTCAGATTGACTAGTAGTTATTTAGTGAGTTGGTGTAAGCCCTCTTACCAATCTATTTTGTATAGATTATTACTCGTATCATAGATTTAAATCATATATATAATTTTGGTTATATGTATAAGGCATCATTTATTCGTTTAATAGAACATAAAGTGTGACTTGATTGTGAGAATTTTTTGTATATTAGAACATTATACTTAAAGTATCAGTAGTCAAAGTATTATTGTTATAATGGGTGTGAGTGATGTAGATAGGATTTGTCCCTCCTATATAGAATGAGACTGTGGAAATGCATGGCCATGCTAGAAAGGAAAAATGTGTGTGATATTGGGTCCATTGATTTTACGCGTCTACTTTGGAATCGAGAAAAAAAAAAGAATGTGAGGATGACACATATTGTGACTTGCGCTCAATTAGTCATTTGGAACAAGGGACAATTACTACAGAATAAATAGTGGTCGCGGTAAGGTTTAATTTGTATCACCAATTTTTTTATGATTTGAGTAGCAATGATGCATTGTTAGATGTCATTCATTGTTTATAATATTTTATCTTATATAAACTGTATATAATATTTAATATTATTACCATTTTAATGAGAACTTATAAGGGTCACATGCATAGAGTATTGAGAGTAGAACAAATGATTAAATTAAATAAGATTTGATTTAATTAGATGTTAATCATATTAAATATGATTTAATACATTAACATATTTATAATTTATTTAATTAAATTTAATTTGATTAAATAAATGAGGGCTGACAACTAATTGAATTAAATATGATTTAATTTAATTAATAATTTGTGTTTAATAAAGAGAGTTTAATTAAATATAATCATTTAGGACTTGTTTTGAGTTTGATCCAAAATAGGAGTCTTAGGGTTTTAGTGGTATGTTCTCTATAAATAGAAGAAGGTCACTTTCCCAAGTAATCTTAATGTGGAGCGTAAAAATCAAAACATGACGGCTGAAGATAGGCTTGTCCTCATTGCATATTCTTTGAGAGTTTAAGGATGTTGTTGAGTTCTAGAATAATATTATTATTGTAGATCATTGGAGTCGTTTCTTAAGACTTGGCACCCATGATTGGTTGGAATGGAATATAACAAAAAAATCACATTGGTGCATTCCTTGGTCTTGGCCCATTTACTTTGGAATCATTGATTGACTCACCGACTAGAGTACCATTGTTTGTCTTATTTTCCTTACTAGAGTACCACTGTTTCCCATATTGATTTTCTTTGGAATCATTGATTGGCTCATTGACTAGAGTACCACTTTTTGCCATATTGATTTGCTTTGGAATCATTGATTGGCTCACTGACTATGTTCAATCTCTCTTCTATCTTCCTGACTAGAGTACCACTGTTTGCCAAATTTTCCACGAAGCCAACCATAGTGCAGATTTTCTTGCTAAAGAAGGCATGCGTGTCACTCTACATTTAAAAAGCTTTTTCTTATCTTGTTGGAAATATGAGTTCCATTTCTTAAGATGATAAGAAAAGATGTTTTGTTGAAATAAAAGGACAATTGTTGTTCCATTTACTTAACTGATGTTTTCAATGCTAGAGATCTTGAAAGACACAAACCATGTGTCATTGATCTCAAGTTGGCCATCTATGACATACATGCAAATAAGTTCAAATCCATTTATTTGATTCTTATATACCTTAACATTATTTATTGGGCCATATAAGTAAGAAACATATTCCAAGTGCCATTGAAATGGACCATTGGACCTAATGAATTAGAATTAGTTTGACATCTATGATATACTTTTTGGAAATGATGACTATGGTTTGATCATCAGTCTTGATGAAAGAGGCAGTGATCTTTTGGCATGATACATGAGATATATATGAGCCATTAAACATATTTGTAAAAGATAGATTTCTTAACTTCATTGCACTTACTACTGATTATAGTAAATGAGGGTTTGTGTATCTTATGAAACACAACTTAAGATACTTTTGAAGTAATCAAAGAGTTTTAGAACGAACTAAAAAATCATATTGCCAAGAGTATTGAGATTAAATGGTTTGATCATAATGGTCAATACTTAATCTAAAAGATCGATGACTATCTAAATTAAATCTTATTAGACATGGTCAAAAGTGCGAGAAAAATGTTGCCAAAGGTAATAGGCAACGCTCGCATATGAGACGCGCGAAAAATGTTGCCTATTCTCTTTGGCAACATTTTTTCGTGTTTTGGCAACATTTTTTAAATGTTGTTAAAAAGCAAAAATGTTGTAGTGTTTGTTATGAGCCAGTCAAATATAATAATTTTTTCTTAAATATGTGTTTTATATAGTTGTTTCTAAACTATTAATCATGTTCCATCTAACGCTACAAAAGATTCCATATGAGATATGGAATGAATTACAAGGCCAAAACGACATTTATAAAGGTTTGACCTATCAAGTTAATTGTTTTCAGATAAGCTTGAAATCAAACTAAGTAAATGTAATTAGTAGAATATGTAACACCCAAAATTTTATAATAAAATATTTTAATAATTAGATAAAAAAATTTAAAGAATTAATTTTTATTAAGAGTATTTTAGAATATATGTCGATAAATTTTGTGATTTATTTTCTTTATATGTGTATTTGCTATGGTACGTTAATTTAATACCTATTTTATATAATGAATAATATAAATCATAAATACTATACTTAATTATATTATTTATTTTTCTAAAAAGATTAGTATTTTAGTGTGACGAGGATCAGATTTTGGGTGACTTTAAATGTATATGTGTGTTAGCAATTGTTGTGATATTTTTGTGTGTATATGACTAAATGATAAACATACAAATTATTATATTTTAATTGCTTCTTTCTAACTATTGTAGTACCCTAATTTTTTCCGATAAATCAAATTTTATGTTTACTATTATTTTATTTCTCTTTATGAAATCTAAAAAATTTCAAAAAAAAATATATATATCTACATTCATAATTATTAATAAAAAAAATATAAAATGGAAATAAAAAGTGATATAGAAAAAAAATAATAAATATTGACACTCATTTTGTCTCATCTCTTGAAATTACAACTATAACAACATTAAATGAGATAAATAAAAAATGGTACATAATGAATTAATTAATAAAATGAAAAACAATGTCCATTGTCCTCACATTGTTATCCGCATGATACAAAGGCAAGGAGACAAAAATTTGAGTTTGGAACAAAAGCAAGAAGGCAAGCTTATCAGAAATACTGCAACCAAAGCTACAAATGGAGAGAATCCTTTGACTCATCCAAAATCTACTTTGCTTCTCAAACATAAAAAGAGGATAGACACGATCTAATAAAAACAAATAAACCAAAAATGTGAATGCATCAAATGTGAAGAGGAACTCATATTATAAACAAAGAAAATGAAACATAAAAAAGAAAACAAATGGAGAAGCACAGAGAAGAAAAGCAGCTAAACGAGTGAAAAAAACTCTATAAAATACACCTTTGTGTTTTTCAAAAAGAGGGGATTTTTGGTTCACATTTGATACTAATTCTCTTAAAAAAAATATACATAAAAAGGAGAAGAAGAAAATAGAAGAGAGTAGCAACAAGGAAAAAACAAACAGAAAACAGTCAAGGTATATATATATTTTTTTTCTTATATAATAAGTCTTGTTTGTTCTTTATCTTCACACTATAATCACTATATTGTTATAAAAATATAATGTTCGATTTGTAAGAGTAAAAACAAGATAACATTATGAATGAGAAAATAGAAAAGATAAGATCAAAAGTTCAAACCTTCGACGTCATCGTCGCCACCAGAACGACGACCATACTTTTTGGCGACGCCACGCTCAGCCTCTCGATCTCTTCCTCTCCCTCTCGATCTCCTCCTTCTCCCTCTGAGTCTCATCCTCTTTCTCTATTTCTTTTTTTTTTTCCTTCATTTTTTTTCCTCTCGATCTCCTCCTTTTCCCTTCGAGTCTCATCCTCTGAGTATGCTTTCACGGGTTTTCCTTGTGTTTCCTTTATATCTTATTAATTTTTAATTTTTCTTATTGTTATCTTAAAGTAAAATTAAGTTGTATCTAAAAAAACAAACTTTTTCATTTGGGAACTCGGCCCATTTAAGGTTATAATCTTTTTTAAATTTAGAGTTTAAATCATTTCCTAACTAAATATCAAATTTTATAAAAACAAAAATAAATTTTTTTAATCTTTGAGTTGTTAGGATTCAAGTTGTAAAACTTAATAGTTCTAACACTCATTTTTATAAATAAATTCATCTAAAATCGACTTATAAATTAGATTAATTAGATGTAATATATTTTTAGTCTTTGAGTTGTTAAGACATATGTTGTACAACTTGGTGGTTTTATAGCTCATTTTTATAACCGAAATATAAAACTATTCCTAAATGGGTTAACTAGATGTGACATCTGTTTAGTTCTTGAGTGTTTAAGACACAAGTTCTACAATTTGATAGTCTTAAAACTCCTTTCTTTAAAATAACTATATAAATCAATCAAACTCACTTTCTTTCGTCAAAATAACTTGTTTTACCTAACTTTCTTATCAACAATAAAACACTTACTTTAAAAGCAATCAACACATCTGTATTTTCTACCTAAGAATTACGTAGCTTTGATTTCTCCATCACACCTAAAGATACATAGGAGCAAGATTGCACTCTTTTCGAGTACTCTTTTATTTCAGCATCACATTTATAAATAAAAAAATTATATTCGCATTTAACTAATGTGGAGAAATAAACATTCTAAAGTTAACATAAATTTTTGCACAAGTAATTATAGGTAATCGTTTTTTAACAGATGTCGTAGAGTGCTAATTCATTATTAAAAATTCAAAAATGAAAACAAGTCGGTTTCTTCCATTCTTTCTCTCAAATTCATTATTACAAATTCCTTGCCATTTGAATCAAACTCAACCATTTTCAATCACAAAATCAACCAATGAATTCATATTTGGCATTAGTTTGATCAATCATGGTTTCGTTTCATGAAAAATTGCCATTTTTCCCTCTCATTTGCATATTATTTTTAGCCTTTTTCGGAGAGCACAATTCCCATTTGGGAAAATGGACATCTTTTTTGAATTCCTTGCATCGAAACCTTCAAAAGGCAGTACTCTTTTGTATTTTTTTGATAAAGTTGACGTTTGACCATGTCAATGCGTTGGTGAGCTTTTTTCTAATGGCTATTTTGCATCATTTGACTCTATTTTTATTCCTAAAATTCTTTATTAACTATTCAAAATTGATTTTCATGCTCTATGTAATTTATAAGTCATGTTCCGTGGAATTGGTGAACTCATCGTTGATTTTTGGACTCATTTGTGCGTTGTCGATCTGCCGAAAATTCCCGTTGATTCTTGTTTTTTGTGAAAACCTTGAAATAAGGTATGGGTTTAGAGTGATTTCTAATTCATGAGTGTAAAATAAGTGAGATGAATGGGAAAACCTTATTTTCCACCATTCATCTGGAGCTCGCTATGTACGGTTAAAACCCATTGAGTAATCATTGACTAATGATAACACATGGGACTTAGTGACGTTATAACGTGCATTTGAAACTTTTATTGGATGTTTTTTTATTTAATTTTGATGAGTGTGTGATAATTGAATTATTTTACAATTGTGTATTTGATGTATTTTGTACTATGTTTATAAATATCACCGACATTGTTTAAAGTAAATTGTGACGAATTATATATACTTGTGTTGTAATATGTACGGTGTGTGCAAATAATTTTGTATTACTATATGTGAGTGAATACTTATGTGGTTAAAAAAATTGGGTTGGATTGGTGAGTAAAGAATTGTAAGTGAATAAATGTCAGTATATAAGATACAAGATCATAAAATAGATAGTAATTGGGAGTCTTGTATAATGTGATGATTGATTTAAATGTAAAGTATGACTACGAAAATATACAATGATGGTGTTGGCTTGACGGCTTGAGGTGTTATTAACTTGATTGATAATGAGATACATAAACTAAACTTTTGTAAGATACACTTGAATTGTATGATGTGAAATTATGTGGTGATGGTGTATGAGAGACCACTTTGATCTAATTGAATTGAGGTATATATATATATATATATATATATATATATATATATATATATATATATATTGTGGCACGTGAGGTCAGGGGAGGAAAAAATGGAAACAGAGAGAAAACAAACCAGCCTCGCGAGTTATCTTTCTTTCTCCAATTTTTGAAACAAAATCAAAACCCATCAATTCAAAACCTCCATTTTCACTTAGATCTAAGTTCCGTCTCGTGAAGTGGCAGAAGGGAAAGTTGCTCCTTGCCACGCTACGGTGCTAGTGAGCTAACTTTGGAAGCGACGTTGCAAACGAAGTTTTTACCGGAATTAATCGCGGTGCCGTAATCGGTTGTTTAACCTATCGTTAAGGTAAGGGCTTCTTCCAAACTTTTAGTTTGCATTTAGGACCTTATATGTGATTTTGTAGAGAATTTGTTCATTTTATTTCTACTTATTACTTATGGTTTTTTTTTATTTGTGTTATATTTTTTTTTGTTGGTGCGAGTCTTGTAATTATTTCTACTTATTACTTAGGTGGGATTTAATTTGGCTTAACTGTCTTATACTTCTTGCTATTATATTTTGGATTTAAATAGAATTTTTTTTGTTTATTGTGTTGCTGCTATGTTGCATAGTTTGTTTTTTCTGTGTGATATTGGTGCTAATTTTGCAATTTTTTTTATGAACTATTTTATGAGATCAATGGCTTGTTCTATTGGCTTTATACTACACATCCAGCGAGTGCTTAGTTCTAACTATTGTTTGGACCCATACTTGAGTTATCAGTTATGGCTATAATAATAACTTTTTTTATGCATAACTTTGGTATTCTAGTTTTGCAGAATTATGTAAACCATGTTTTTTGCATGATGGAGTTAATAGTTGTCCCCTTTATATAAGGATTTAAACAAAAAAATATTTGGAATTTCACATGTACAAACAAACTTGAAATTTGAGAGGTTTTCAAAGACTAATTTGTGAAAACCTTGTTCTTCCACTCGAAAGAAATTTTATCAATGATCTTTTCTGGAAATATTTATGTCCTGGCTTTTAATTTATGTAATTCCCAGATTTGAAAAATCAAATCTTCTATATGATTTATTTGTCAAAATGTTTTAGCAGTTTCTTTATAATTTATGGTTAAAAATTTAGAGATTTAAATTGGTGATTTATGGTTAAAAATTTAGAGATTTAAATTGATGATTTATAGTTGAAAATTTAGAGATTTAAATTTGGTGGTTTATGTTTGGAAATATGGAGTTTTGAATTAATGTTGAATATTTGGTTGTAAAAGTTTGGTGTGTTAAAAAGATATAATTTTGGAAATTTTGTTGTGGTTGGATAAATTTTAGTTGTGAACAATTATTACAAATATTTATGTTTATGTAGTTAGCTCCTTGAGTCTCGAAAAGGAATCGAGGCTGTTGGCACCGAGTTAGCGGTGGGGAGAACTCTGAGATATTAATGTTGTTGTGGTTGATGTGTTCATAATTAATATTATGAATTTTGAGATGTATTTTATGTGTAGATTGGAGGAAAATGAATTTAATGTGTTTATGGGTGAAATTGTGGGAGTTGAATTTAATGTGTTTGAAATGTGGAGTTGTGAACACGGATGAGTCACGATTAAATTTTGCGTGAAATTTTGGAGGACGAATTTATTGAATTTGTCGTGTTTGATGTGTGGATTTGCAGAAAATGAATTTAAGGTGTTTTATGTGAAATTGTTTTGATGTGTTTGAGGAGTGATTTGAGGAAATAAATTTGGTGCAAATGCATGTTTGCAATTATGGAAATTAATGGGTGTATTGTGGTTGAAATATGACGAGTTTTGAAAATGAGTAATTTGTAGTGATTTGGAGTGGATTTGTGGAATTTGGATTGTTGTATTTAATGTGGTTGGTAGATTGAATTTGATGTGGATTTGTTGGATTATGAATTAATATGTCTGAGTATGCTCTGTGAAAAGTTTTGAAAAATCATTAGTGTTAAATGAGTATTAAAAAAGGGGAATCTTTTAATAGCTGCATTTACTTAATGGGTGTGGTGAAAAGAGTTAGAGTATGCTCATGCATTTCATAGTACATGGTGACCGCGATGGGCCATAGTGATAGTGGTAACCGTGATGGGCCACGAGATGATGCCATGTGAATAGTTGGTTCATCTTATCTTTGCGAGAATTTTCGCGTCGTGCTGATCTGTGAGATATTGCACTCTTATAAGTCGTGCTGATCTGTGAGCGATTGCACACATAGAAAATTAGTACTGGTCTGTGAGAGGTTGTACGATAGTAAATTGTGTTGATCCGTGAGAGATTGCACCTTGATAATTAGTACTGGTCTGTGAGAGACTGTACAATTATGATTTACGCCCTTTCGAGGAGGGTGTTGGTTTCGAATTCCGGAATCATGTGCATTGGCATATACGCATTTCATTAGGGTGCTTGGCACGCGAGTCATGTTTGATATACTGTGATGGTTGTATATACATACTTGATTGTGGTTTGTAACTGTGCCGTATTTGATGAGTGTTATTGATTGACCTTATGTGGTAAGCGTTGAATGATATTGTAACATTTTCAAAACTTAAAATTATGTCATTTTCACAGTTGTATTTGGATACAAGGATGTCGTATTCGAATACGACAGTGCAGTTTGTTAAAAATTCCATTTTTCAACTTTGATTATGCATGTTTGGCATACGAAAATCCTTTCTAGATATATGCTAAGTTGAAAGGTAATTTTGTGCATTTAAAATTTAAATGTTATGTGATATTTGTTAATTTCGGTTGGTGACCTTTACCATTATTGTGGAAATCTGGGCCTTTCCCTCATATGAGAATCAGGATCGTCCTACCAGTTAGTACTCTGAAGATGGGAACGGAGTTAGACTTACCTGACCACTGATGTGTCAGAAGGATTTCTGCGGGGCGCGTGGGAATCACTTGGGTTATAGTTTTTTTGTAGCATGATCAGATTAGATGGTTGTATAGGGGATAGATGTCTATCGGTTGTGGTTGTATTTATTTCATTCTGGAAGATTGTACTTATACCATATATTGTCAGCTTGACTTTTATTTTGATGGGTCCTTGTACCACTTTTTGATGTGACGTGAGGAAGTTAAAATTCTTGGGGCAGTGCTTTTGTACATGTGTCTGCTGAGAATACCCCAAGGGTATGAGCTACGTTGGATATGTCTCATAGCCCCGGTGTATTTTTCTGTTTAAAATATTTTGGATTTTCTTTTCAAAACCGTTTCCGCTGTTTGTAATTATTGTTGACTTTTGTCATTGTGATACGACTTAAATATTTTATCCAAAGGTATTTCTCTAATTTGTATTTGTTTTGAAAAAAAAAATCGGGCTGTTACAATTGTGGTATCAGAGCTTTGGTTATAGATTGTAGGTTAACCTGTAGGTTGGGGGTTGTCATCTGATCATGCGTCGGGGTGATTTGTCTGAGTGTCGGGTTCGGTGTAGTGTTGAGTTGTTGAGGTCGAATGTTGTCTTTTGGAATTCTTCTAAAGGGTGTTAAAATTTCTTATTGATGTTGGTTTTATAGGAAACAATGCCTCCAAGAAGGAATGACGCTGCAAGAGTCAACGTCAATAGGGATGATCAGATGGCTGAAGCAATGAATAACATGGTTGCTTCTGTTGCTGCACAGACAGCTGCAAAGACTCTACGAGATCTGGAGAAGAGGGAAAGAGAGATCCGTGCTGCTGAGTCAAGGGGATTAGAAGACTTTCGTCGTTACAATCCTCCCAAGTTTAGGGGTGATGAGAATTCAGAGAAAGCGGATCAGTGGATCCAAGAAGTGGAAAAGATCTTTGAGATGATTAACTGTCAAGCGAGAGTGAAGGTCAACTATGCCACTTATTTGCTGCTAGGGGATGCTGATTATTGGTGGAGGAGTACAAGGTTGTTGATGGGATCAGCTCATGAGGAGGTGAACTGGGAGTCGTTCAAAAGGAAGTTTTTAGACAAATACCTCCCAATGAGTACCAGGACTAAGTTGGATGATGATTTTCTAAAACTTCATCAGGGTAATATGAGTGTGGGCGAATATGCCGCTAAGTTTGAATCGTTGTCGAGGCATTTCAGGTTTTTCCGTGGAGAGGTTGATGAACCATTCATGTGTCATCGTTTCCAAGCCGGATTGAAGTATGAGATTCAGGATTCTATCTTACCCTTGGGAATTCAACGTTTCCAAGTTCTTGTAGAAAAATGTAGAGAAATGGAAGATATGAAGAATAAGAGAGCTAGCCGAGGAGGGAACTTTAGTTCAAGGGGGCCTAGTCGGGTGAGTTATTAGGGCAACAAAGGGAAACAAGTTGCTAAGCCCTATAACCGACCGCAGAACAACAACAGGGGTCAGAATCACCCGGGAAACCAGAACCTTGGAAGACAAGTGGGGCAAGTGATTCGATGTTTTCGATGTGGAGAAGACGGGCATTATGCTAATGCTTGTACTTCTAAGAGTCTTACTTGATACAATTGCCAGAAACTAGGGCACATTGCAAGGGATTGCAGAGCTCCGAAGGTAGAACCAGTTGTGAATGCAACTAGGGCTACTCGTCCTACTGCTAGAGGACGCGTTTATTGCGTGAGTGCTGAAGCTGGAAATCCATCTAGCAATCTGATTCAACGTGATTGTGAGATTGCAGGTAACACTCTAAATGCACTTTTTGATTCGGAGGCAACCCATTCCTTCATTGCTATGGATTGTGTGAATCGTTTGAAGTTATCTGTCTCGCCTCTACCTTTTGATTTGGTTGTTTCCACACCTGCTAAGACGTTGACAGTAAATACTGCATGTTTACAGTGTCAAGTGACTATTCAGAATAGGGATTTCTTGATTAATTTGATTTGTTTACCTCTACAATCACTCGAGGTCATTCTTGGTATGGATTGGATGTCGTATCATTATGTGATCTTGGATTGTGCTCGCAAACTGGTTCTTTTTCCTGAACCAGAAGTTGTTAAGTATCTAGCTGCTAACAAACTCGGAGTGTCACTAAGAGAAGGAACTCATGAGTTTTTGTCTTTGGCTAATGTGGAGGCAAAGATAAATGTGAAGATAGAAGACGTGGTGCTTGTCCAGGAGTACCCGAACGTATTTCCAACAGAAATTCCAGGATTACCACCGACAAGAGAAGTGGAGATTTTCATTGATTTGCATCCAGGAACTGGACCAATTTCGATTGCACTGTATCGAATGTCGCCATTGGAATTAAATGAGCTCAAAAGCCAAATTGAAGATTTGTTGGAGAAGAAATTTATTAGACCAAGTGTATCACCATGGGGAGCTCCGGTATTGCTAGTTAAGAAGAAGGATGGAAGCTCACGCTTATGTGTGGATTATCGACAGCTTAATAAGGCGACTATTAAGAATCGTTATCCTTTGCCGCGTATTGATGATTTGATGGATCAGTTGAGAGGAGCCGCGGTGTTTTCAAAGATTGACTTGAAGTCGGGTTACCATCAGATCAGAGTAAGAGAGGGAGATATTCAGAAAACTGCATTTAGAACTCGTTATGGGCATTATGAATATCTGGTTATGCCATTTGGAGTTACCAATGCACCAGCAGTTTTTATGGATTACATGAACAGAATCTTTAGTCCATTTCTGGATAAAGTTGTTGTGGTGTTCATTGATGATATTTTGATTTATTCAACGACTGAAGAAGAACATGAAGAGCATTTGCGCCAAGTTCTTGAAATCTTACGCGAGAAGCCATTGTATGCCAATTTATCGAAGTGTGAGTTTTGGCTGGAGGAAGTGAATTTCTTAGGTCATGTGATAACTAAGGAAGGAATCGTTGTGGATCCGGCAAAGATTGAGTCAGTTCTTGCTTGGAAACAACCTCAGACCGTCACTGACATACGAAGTTTTGTAGGGCTGGCAGGTTACTACAGGAGGTTTATTGAAGGTTTTGCGAAGATTGTAGCTCCATTGACGCAAGTTACTAGAAAAGATCAATCGTTTGCATGGACGGAGAAGTGTGAGGAGAATTTTCAGTTACTAAAGAAGAAGTTGACAACCTCACCAGTTTTGACCTTACCCCAACCAGAAGAACCGTATGAAGTTTATTGTGATGCGTCTCACCAAGGCTTGGGATGTGTTCTGATGCAACACAAGAAAGCTGTAGCTTACGCCTCAAGGCAATTGAAGATTCATGAAAGGAACTATCCTACTCATGATTTAGAGCTTGCTGCGGTAGTTTTTGCATTGAAGATATGGAGGCATTACTTATATGGATGCACGTTCACAGTGTTCAATGACCATAAAAGTTTGAAATATCTGTTTGATTAGAAGGAATTAAACATGCGTCAGAGAAGATGGATGGAGACTCTCAAGGATTTTGATTTCACATTACAATACCACCCTGGGAAGGCTAATGTAGTGGCAGATGCGTTGAGTAGAAGAAGTGTATCAGTGTCTTCAATAGTGATGGCTAGACAGCAAGAGTTACGGGAAGCATTCAGAGACTTACACTTGAACGTAGAGTTTGCACCGGGAATTTTGAAATTCGGAATGATTAAGATTTCGAGTGGACTACTTGAAGACATTGAAGATGCGTTGAATTAAGATTTTATATATATATTAAAGACTAATTTGCTTTAAATGCTGATTTTAGATCTACAATGGTAGCACTCTCAATGGAAACATTTCTCAGTATTTAAGTACAAACTGATCATTATGAAAACAAAGTTGATTGAATGAAAAAGGAAATGTGTTAAGAAGAAATTATGTAAAAGTCTAGAATACATCAAATGAAAATAATGAAACAAAAATCCTCTCAATAGTGAGTTACTAGAATTGATGTAAATAAGTCAAAGTGTTTTATAAACTTGAATTGATATAGGACTTGAAATGTAATATCCTTTCAATGAGAGTTAGAATCCTAAAAACAAACTTTGTGTCAATTCAGACACAAATTGGAATTGATGTAAATCAGCTTGATAGTGGCGACAAGTCATTCGTCCATAAGAGGTACATGAATAGGTATAACAATACTTATGAACCTCAATGGCAAGCTTCTAGAAAGCTGAAGAAAGGTTCCAATGGAGAGAGCCTGGAGAGGCTAAAGAAGAATACTCAAAATCTGAAGAGGTAGAGTAAATGATACTTGTATGCTACTTTTGAAATAGTGGATTAAGTCTTTCATTGTACTGAGGAAAAATCTTTATCTAAGGGAAGGACTACATGTAGAAACAATCTATTGTGAACTAGTATAAAAATCTTTGTGTTCATTCTCTCTCTCTCTGTTACGCTAATCTAAGTTCTTTATAACTCAACTTTATTTTACTAAACCTGTTTTATAATCGTAAGTTGAATGATTTGATAAAGAACATATATTTTTGGTTAAGCAATCGACATATATTTTTCATAAATGTTAAAAAACAATTCATACCCCTTTGCTTTCTTGTGTTTTCCTGCACCTTCAATACTTAGTTCCTTATATCTCATTCAATAGATAATCGAAAAGAGATAAATGAATATGTTCAAAATGACTACACTAAACAATATGCTAAGTAGTAGCATGATACTCACAATATATCAATGGATGTTATGTTGATGTTTGATTGGTTCTAGTGCTAGTGGAAGACTGTTGGTTTAAGCCTTAGCACCAATCTATTTTGTATAGATTATTATTCGTATCATGGATTTAAATCATATAACTAATTTTGTTATACATAAAAGGCATCATTTATTATGTTATTAATCGTAAAATATAATAAAGTCTTAGAATAGATAAATGACCACATCTCACAGGTCAAAGATTTAAGATATCGAGTCGTCACATAGGTATAAATATTAGGAGTAATAATTATATTGAATTGATCCACCATGAGAATGCTACATAATTTTTGTGTAAGTTTCATGTGATTCTCATGCGACCATAGTGAGTAGTCATTCGCCTTGAAGTCACTACGATCCCTACATGGTGAGTTATAGGCTTTAAGGCCATCAAACATTGTTTGTAACATGACAATTACAAAGATGGTTATTGGGTCTGTAATAAACCATGTGGAGAGGTGTGAGTGATGTAGATAGGATTGTCCCTCCTACATAACAAGAGTTATGTCTTGGACCACTCGATAGAGTGAGATCGTAGAAATGCAAGACCATGCTAGAATGGACCAATATGTGATATTTGGTCCATTGCTTTTATGGGTCTCCTCACTACAAGATAATCAAGCTTTTGTGGCAGCCAAAAGCCCTCATAAAGGGAGGAAAGCAACCACAACAAGCACGTTTGTGGCTACCTTAGGCAGCCACAAATAAGCCAGTTACAAAGGTTTGTGGAGGCCAAGACGGCCACAAAAGCTAGTTTTTAGTTTACCATTAATGAGGGATTAAGCCCTCACAAAATTGTGACGGAAAAGTCCGCCACAAATTTGTGAAGGCTTAGGCCGCCACAAATTTATGAAGGCTTAAGCCGCCAAAAATGATAAAGCTATTTAAAAAAGTAAGCGTTTATGAGGGCCAAGGCCACCACAAAATCTGTCTTTTGTGAGGGCTTAGGACGTCATAAAAGATGAAAAGATAAAAAA
>JBBPBP010009778.1:16953058-16988385 GCA_037974735.1 Cicer chorassanicum | reverse complement strand
AGTAACAGTTTGTTTAAAAAAAATTAATATTAAAAAATTTGTATAAAATTTGAAATTAATATTAAAAAATGATATCATATATAAAAATTTAATATTAATATAATTTAAAAATTAAAAATTAAAAATAAATTTAAAATAATTATTATATATAAAAATATAATCTTAATATTAATTAAATTATTACTACCAAATAAAATAAAACATTCCAAAATTAATAAATTATGTCATACAAACCAAAAATTAAACACACCATAATTAAATAATAATGTATAATATATTCATCTAAATATTATTCGAATACATCAATCACCATTATAATTCGAATACATCAATAAAAATAGCAAATATTATTCGAATACATCAATCACCATTATAATTCCTCTTATCATTAGCTCCATTCCCTCCATCATTATTTGATGGAATATTACCCGACGACAAAAGTCCCTCAAAAATATTATTAATTGGTGTTGGAGACAACATGGTTTGAAATTGTTTTTCATCTTCAAGTACACCACACTAGTCTTCGACATAAACAACATGGACATCTCATCCCTTTATCTTCGACAGTTTTCTGCACTCTTGCAAACTTGAGAAACTCTTCAACCTTGTTAGCAAAACGTTGTTTAAGACCCTTCCTTCCAAGAAAATTCCTATCATATACATCCAATTACGGTCTATATATGTGTGTGTGTGTGTGTGTATATGTGTGTGTGTGTGTGTGTATATATATATGTGTGTGTGTTTATTTTGAAAATTAAATAAATTTTACACGATAATTAATAAGATCGATGTTTTATATATAAATTGCTTTATTTTTCAAAAGCATTATTTTGTTATTAACATTTACAAATTACTAAATAATAATTTTTTTTTTAAATAGTTACATTAAAATCAATAAGTTTTACATTTGTTTCAAATTTTTATTTATCATATATTATGTAAACAACATAATTTCTATTTTTGTTTTTTTTTGACAAATCTACTAAGATTTCGAATGATGAATTTTGTATGTATTTTAAAAATAATATAAAAATATTTTACTTTTATAATATTACATATTTTATGATTAGATCATTATTATAAATCTTTTTTTTCATAAGTATTATTTTGATGCTAAAAAAATTACAATTTATTAATAAAATTCTAATTTACTAACATAATAAATCATAATACCAAAAATAACTACAATAAAAAAAAAATTACACTTCATCAAGATTTTAAAAAATAACTACATTTTAATTTTAGTATAAATTTTACAATTTAAATATTTTACTAGTACTTTTTTTTTAACAAATCTTACAAACATTAAACTTTAAAAATAATATTATACCCAATTTTAAAAATAATGTATTCTACATTCTAAAATAAAATATTAAGTCTAAAAATATTTTATAACCATATAAATTCTTTTAATAATAATTATATAAATTACTAATCTATATTTAAAATGCATTACATACTAACTTAATGTCGGGTATTGTCTGACTTGAAGCTTATAAACAACTAACAATTCTTCACAATAAACACAATAGCACCACTGTCAAAATAAAAATTAAATAATATTCATTAAATAAATAACTTCAAATAAAAAATAACATTAAAAAAATATAAAATAAAAACTTACCGAAGTTCAAGAGAGAAGGTAGAGAGAAAAGTTGGAGAAAAAATATTTGTAGAGAGAAGGTGGAGGGAAAATTTAGAGAGAAGATAGAGAGAAAGTTTAGAGAGAAGATAGAAATGAAAAATGAGAGGAGGAGTGGTATTTATAGGAGAACAATGGGCCTTTGTGGTGGTCTAGGCAGTCAAAAGCGACTGCCTTTGTGGTGGCCTAGGCAGTCACAAAAGGCTTCCTTTGTGGCGGCCTTTACCCTCATAAAAATGTGATTTTGTGGCTGAAAAAGCCCTCACAATGGACTAAAATTTCAGCAGGATTTTGTGGCGGCCTAAACCCTCACAAAGCTCCAACGTTGTGATTTTGTGAGGGTTTAGGCCGCCACAAAATCCTACTAAAATTTTAGTCTATTGTGAGGGCTTTTTCAGCCACAAAAAACAACCAATTTGAATCTTAGCATTTGTGAGAGTTTTTTCGGTCAATAATTTGTGAGTTTTTTTGGTCAATAATTTGTGAGTTTTTTTTGCCATAAAATATTTTTTAAGTTGGCCACAAAAGCTTGATTTTCTTGTAGTGACTCTGGCATCATAAAGAATGCAAGGATGACACATATGATAACTTGCTTTCACTTAGTCATTTGGACAAAGGGACAATTATTGCACAATAAAGAGTGATCACTATAAGGTTTAAATCGTATCACCAATTTTCTCATTATTTGGGTAGCAATGATACATTCCTCAAAGCCAACGATTGTTTATAACATTTTCTATTATATATCATATTTAATATTATTACCATTTCATTGAGAACCTATAAGGGTCACACGCATAGAGTACAAACAGCGGAATAAATGATTAAATTAAATAAGATTTGATTTTATTAGATGTTAATCATTTTAAATATGATTTAATATATTAATAATTTATTTAATTAAATTTGATTTGATTAAAATAAATGAGGGTCGACAATTAATTGAATTAAATATGATATAAATAAATGAGGGTCGAAAATATAATCATTAAGGACTTATTTTGGGTCATGCCCAAAATAGGAATCTTAGAGTTTTGTGGCTCATTCTTATAAATAGAAGAAGACCACATTCCCTTGTAATCCTAATTGCCACTACCCTCATAGAATGGCTAGCACCACGTTTGGTTTTGTGCTCGTGTAGACTATGTACAGGTGCAGGTAATTTCCGCATTGGTGATCAAAGGTAAATCACGCTTCAAGAGAGACATTATGTGTTGGTGATATATCTTCTCGACGCTTCGAGAGGTAAAAAGATGAACCCTTCTAGTGATATTTTGTGCTTACGTGATCATTGGCTAAAGGGATTTTTAGCTCTTGAGATTAATTTTAAAATAATTTTTAAAAATTTATCTCATGATTTCCCAACACAGTGAACGTGTGATACTTTTGGTGATTAGTGGATTAAATCCTTCAGAGTGAAGGCACGTCACTTAGCTACAATGTTGGTGGTGAACCAAGATAATTTGGCTTGCGTTTCCTCTCTTTATCTTCTTATTTACTTTTACTTTATCATACTTTTATTTTATCATCAGTTTCATCAAAAAAAATTAAAAACACAATTCAAACTCCTTTTCCTAAGTATCTATAACATCCCAGATTACTTTAAGGATTTCCTACAGTCCCCACAAACCAACACGAGTTTTTTTAGCATGTTTTGTCCTCACTCATGTACATTCTCATAAGCTTCCCATAAGGTCACTCATCCTAATACTACTCCAAGTCAAGCACACTTCACTATGGAGTTTCTACGTGATGGGCTCTCGAAAAGATGTATCTTGTTGGTATAGGTTGTACATATCAATCCTTATAAGCCTTCCTTCAATCATATTGTTCCATACCTACACGACCTTAGGATCCCTCTAATCCCGATGTGATTTGGTTCATTCGCTTACCCTTTTTCCTAGAGGCATCCCAAGAGTCGTTCGTTGTACGTGCCTTATGCACCGAAGATCACTCATCTGCCTAATCAGCCTTAGGCGTCACATGTCCACCAACTTCCGCTTGGTTCGTCTCCAAACTACATCGTATTGGGAGAGGTCTTCTCCGATACCATAATGTAACATTCCAGAGCGCTTTAAACATTTCATACTGTCCCCACAAACCAACATCAGTTTTTCCAGCATGCTTTGTCCTCACTCACATACATTCTAAAAAACTTTCCAAAAGGTCACCCTTTCAAAGAGTGCTCCAAGTCAAGCATGGTTAATTGTGGAGTTCTTATATGATGGGCTCCCGAAAAGAAGATGCATCTTGTTTCCGGGAGTCCATCACATAAGAACTTCACAGTTAAGCATGATGGACTTGGAGCGCTATTTGGATGGGTGACATTCTTGGAAGTTTTCTATAATGTATGCGAGTGAGGACAAATCATGCTCAATAAACTTGTGTTGGTTTGTATGGACAGTAGGAAATCCTTAGAGTAGTTTGGGATGTAACAATACCCACATCTAGTTTGTTTGTTAGTTCTAAAAGGTTTCTTCTTTTTCCATTTTTTCAACATATGACAAGTTCTCTGATAGTAAGAACACATAATTTCATATTTTTTTATTTTCAAATCTCCTCTGGTTCTTGAAAATCAATACCTCTGTCCTTGTTTCTACTAACACCATAAATCATAGATGATTGTTTGTTTCTATCTATATCATTTGCAAGAAACTCTTGGAAAGCTCTTTCACACTTAATGTTACAGTTATGGTTTTGTACTCATTTGTTAAGATGAAATGAATCTATCTATGATTTTTAGGCTTAAAAGAAACTGACATTTTTGTTCGTAAATTCGTTTAACATCGTAATTAGTTGATCATCAGAGTCATTTTCCCCTGATTCTTCCTTAGCTTGTAGAGACTTGGAAAAAAACTTCTTCGCATTTGCCTTAAGAGCAAGGGATTTAAACTTTCTCTTTGGTTCATCTTCAATTAGTTCAATCTCATGGGATTTGAGTGACTACATTAGCTCTTTGATCTAGAGGCAATTTGTCAATATATGTTGCTTCTTGAACTTTTGATCTCCATTTGCTTGGGAATACTCCTCATAATCTTTTTAACATGGTTGGCTGTTTCATAGGTCTTTTTGAGAACTTTCAGCCCAGAAACCAAATATTGGAATCAAGAAAACAATTTCTCAATATCCTCATTTTCTTCCATCTAAAAGATCTCATTCTTTCTAACAAGTAAATTTGTCTTTGCTTCTAGGACTTGTTTGTTTCCTTCATATATAGTTAAGACATAGACCATCAAAGATGCCTTTTTTCGTTTCTTTGTTGCTACATTTGTCAAACTATTTGAAGGTGATTGCATTCATCATAAAGGCTTTGATTTTATGACACATTTCTAGGAGGTTCCTTTTAATCAGCATTCATATATTTTTTGGGTATTTCAACTCCAACTTCATTTCTAGGAGGTTCATAGCCATAATTTTATCCCAAATTTCAAAATCATGTGAGATGTAGAAACTTCTCAGTATGTCTTTCCAGTAGTCAAATCTCTCTCCATCAAACAAAGGACGCATGTTAACATTGCCCCATATAGCTTCATCATTGGAGTTAGTCATAATAACAAAATTAATAGGATCTTTTCTCAAACACGGTTAAGTGATTAGCCAAGAACTAGGCTCTGATACCAATTGAAGGTTAAAAACACAAGAAATGATGGCATGGGGGTTTGAATTGTGTTTTTAAATTTAAAAAAATTTCTTAAAAAGATTTCTGGTTAAAAACTTAAGACAATTTTAACAAAATAACTTTTAACTCAAAAATAAAGAGATAAGGAAAAGAAATCACAAAACCGATTTATTCTGGTTCACCGCCAACATGGTAGCTACGTCAACTCCCTTTACATTGAAGGATTTAATCCACTAAATCGAATTGATTTCTTTCAACCACTAGAACATCTACTAGTCACCTGATTATGTTCTAATCTTCTCAAACTTCTAGCTTAGTACAGTCAAACTTTTGAGGCAGAGAAAGTTTCTCAATATTACGAAGATTTTGTCGCAGAGATAGTTTGCTCTTCTTTAAAGATTGTTCTCTCAAAGTTGTATCTTGTGTTTCTCATCTTCACTTTGAGTTACTGCGCAAACATTTCTTTATATTGAGCAAGTTGATTCATTTAGAGTTTCTGACCGTTGCAGGAAATCGTTGCGCAATTTTTGTACCCCCTGATTTGTACTGATTGTACTATAAAGGACAGTTGGCATTAATTTCGAAAAAAAAATCTTTGTAAGCCACCAAAGAATAATCAAAGAACATCAAAGGATCAAAAAAATATTTCTTTTGTTGCGCTTATCAGTGGCAGACAAATTAGAGCGAGCCTCATAGGTCAACTCAACGAAATCACATTAACAAAGTTGTGCTACCCGAGCCTCATGGGTCAAGCCACTTGAAGGAGTAGTCAAATGCAATATAGATTTTGCACCTTTTCCTACACATAGAAAGGTAAGTTATGGTGTGCTTCTGATATCATAATGTGGCGGCTTTTCTCTTTGCTCAAACAAGTTGTTCTGATATTCTTCCCTTGTTGAAGGTGAGACAATTGTTGTGTTGATAGCGTTGCAGTTAGCACATCATTTAGATTTGGAGAATGTTGAATTTGAACTTAATTGCAAGACTGTTGTTGATGCTCTAATTGAGCACCATCCAAATTTGTCAAAGCTTGGTACTCTAATGGACGGGTATATATCTTATTTTCTTCCCACGTAAATTACAAGTTGGGTTTTATACATAGACAAAGTAATAGGGTTGATCACAATCTTGCACGAGTATTTGTATTACATACTAGCCCACGTGACTTTTATTTAACACCTCTTTGTATTGATGCTATTATTGGTGATGAAATGAAATAACCATCCTTTGATTAAAAAAAGGGAGAGCGACCTCACAAAACTGACACGTTCCCTCAGTTACATACCCTAACTTATACTACTATAATCCCACTTAATCTTTCCACCTTCCCTCAACTAATTTGTTTTCTACATATCATAGCTGACTCACTTGCTTTTGTGGCTTTTTCAACTCTAGGTAGGTCTCCTTACAAGATCATTTTATCTTTCTAAATAGTATATATTTAAGACAATTTTTAAACAGATAAATTATTTTTAACACAAATTTCACATCAAAATTAAACAATTTAAATATTAACGTGTGTATAAATATGTAGTTAATGATATTTAATAAATAGTTAATTATTATTATAACAATGTGTCGGAACTCATTAACCATCCAAACAACACAATTTTGAACCTTATTAACTTTGATTTTCAATTATATATTTGATCACCAAAAAATCAGGTTTATTTTAGTAAATTATGAGTGGTTAAGGGATATATAAATATATAATTGAACATCTAATAGCCATGGTTAATGTTGAAAATCATGCTTAATTGTATTCAATGAATAGCTAAAGAATTGTAAAATCATTTTGTATTTCATTAATAATCTATCTACTGAACTTAATTAACCACTTATTTAAATTGTATTAACTATATAAATTGTTGAATTTTATTGTCAAAATTATCTCAAAGTAACACTATTTTTTTAAATAGGCTTAATTGTATATTTTTTTCGTTCTTTATTTTGTTCAAAATGAATTTTTACTCCTTTATTCTTAAATCGATTTTTTGCTTTTGGGATTTTTTTGGTTCTCCATCATTTTTGATGATGTGGCACTCTCATTAATAACATGACACTTAGATAATATTTGAGAGTTCGATAAAATATTTTTCATATCATTATTTTTGTAATTAATCTTATTTATATATAAAAATATTTAAAATTTAAATTTAAGTAAAATGTTTAAAATTTATTTATTTTATTTAACTTCTTTTAATAATTTAAATTTTATTTTATTTTATATTATGTTTAATATTATTTCATATTTATTTTACTTATACATTTAAATACTAAAAATAAGTTTATTTTATTTTATTTTTAAATTAAAACTAAAACTTAAAATATTTAAAATTTATTTTTTATGCAACCATTATTTAAAATTTTGAAACAATTAGATAAAAAAATATTTAAAATTTATTTATTTTATTTATTTTATTTTTTATATTTTCATATATAAATAATAAAATTAATTAAAATAATAATGGTATGAAAAATATTTTATTCAATTTACAAATATCATTTAAATGTCATATCATTAATAAGAGCGTCACATCTTCAAAAATGGTGAGACCCAAAAAAATCGCAAGAATTAGTTAATAAAGGGACAAAAAAACCGATTTTAAAAATAAAACTAAAAATTCATTTTGAACAAAATAATAAGACCAAAAATGCATTTAATCTTTTTAAATATTTATACAAAAACATAATATCGAAACCAATCTAATAAATACTCATTTACAAAATACAAATTCCAAAAAATAAAATCTTCTAGAATTATTTGTACATGGAGCATTATTATCTTGAAGCATGGAAAATTTATGTTATGGTGTAAACAAATGAAAAAGCTTCAAATACAACTTACAAAAAGGTCCAATCACTTCTCAGTGGCTATGTAAATCAGCACATATAATGAAAGGAGTCAAGCAGAACCGATGTGCAAAGAAAAATATGTACACACTGAATTATAGCTAAAATCAAAAATTCATACATCGGTTGATTGTTGGCATCACATTCAGTAAAAGCTGCGGCTAATGCTTAGTAACACACAACACGCAATGCATGGTAATAAGTGGCTTCCAGAATCCTTGACAAGACAAAGTTGTAGCAGAAAGACAGGCCCTAAAAGCAGTTTTTTCCTCCTATGCAGTGTTGTGACATCGTGACCTGCCATTGGTGCCGAACGAAACAATTGAAATCCTTTCCCTAAGCTGTCAGTATATGTTTAGCCGAAAACTATGAAAATCAATATTTCCACTTCCATTAAAGAATGGATGGTTATTGCGTAGAAGAAGGTGAAGGTAGTCCCTTAGCGTGTTGACTCTCCATCTCGAGAACCATCAAGGATTTCTGCCTCTGATAGCGGTTTCTCTTGGCAGCTAATGCTGCAAATGAAATAATAAAAAGGTCAACAGATAACAGAGGAATTAAAGCATGAAACAATAAGACACATAATTCGATAAAAATAAAACATTTCTGTTTCATCTCTCCATTTCCCCCTGTCCAAATTCTTTCCTCTCAGTTGTCACACGATTTCCCTTGAAATATAGGACTACACCGAATTTCAATTTTGAGTCTTATCTTTTCCTCTTAGTAACAAATATACTAACTCATGGAATTTTGGTTGTAGACTCAACCCCACAAAATAATTCAAAAGGTGAGATCACTCAAACCTTAGAACTACTTTTGACTACCATGTTACGAAAGACTTAACAGGAAAGTTACACCTGTTTGTTCCCAAGACTAGACAACTTGAGTGTTGACAAATGCAGGTTGCTCAATAACATATGAGACTTCGATACCATGTTGAAAAAGACGAAACTGGAAAGAAGCAAAATTTCCAAACTGAAATTAGCACTAGTAGACAGTGGGTCTACTTGGTAAAGATGAATTTGGGTTTCTCATTCAGTTCTTTATTCCATGTTAGAATTTGGTTTGGACTGTACTCAACTTCAAAAGCTAGCTCGATAACCAAGGATTGTTGTTGAAACATTATAAATACTAACGCCATATCTAGTCGATGTCGAATCTCAATACCAACCTCATCCAAGACCAGTTCCTTAATGCATGCATTTAGTAAATGTTATACAATTAGAGGAAGAATAAAGAGAGAATAAATGGTAAACAACAGTTATGGAGTGAATAAATTCTGCTACAATATAATTATGGAGTGAATATAATTAGATTCACTAACAAAATAAAATCTTTTTCAATATCACTGAATTAATTCTGCTACAATTTCAAACATTAAATTTTTTATTATAATATAATGGCTTCATTACTAACAACAATGGTGCAGCACTAGTCTATCAATAGTATAAAACATTTTAATCAGTAATGTGTAAAAGAATAGAGAAAAGCTACCATACCGGTCAATCAAATAAAGCAATACAGCAAATATCTCCCAAAATAAAGCTTGACAGAAAATTAATCTTTTTGAAATCATAATTACCTGTTAATTCATGGGGCAGAGCAAAGTCATAATCATTCCTTCTCCTCCTAATATAGATATAGACCAGCAGCAGTATCAAACAGAAAACCAAAAGGCTAGACAAGCCTATTGCAATTTTCCCCTGAGTAGATAATCTGCCATTTTCCCAAAACATAGGACAAGTTGGCAGAGATGGTACACCACACAAACCTTTGTTGCCGGAGAGACTAAAAAAAAAACAAATTGAAGACCACAGAGATTATTTCTCATTGAAGTACATAATAAAATTTAATTGCACCGTAAATAAGTACTCCTTAACCTAGTACTTTGGTGATATACTACTTTTATACTTAAGTCAGCCCCAGAAATATATGTAACAACTACTACTGTTCAATAACTTCCCAGCATCAGTGTAAACCTGACAGATTTGCAATGGGTAGTAGTTTTATTTGTTCACTTTAGAAAACAATTTTCAGTAAAACAAATCAAGATCACAACTTTTGCAAAGTCAGACTGAAGGTAAATCAAAGTCGGAGATTTTTCAAATCATGCAAAATAAATTTATTATATAGAATGCAACTTGAATATACTTATAACAGAAATGGTAGTACAAAGCTGAGGAAACAACGAACAACTGAAGCAGATAGAAGGACCTTTGTGAGTGCAAGTTTCTTTATGATAGATTTAGTATTTCGATGTATGTCAAAACTAGTTTGTAATTAGATGATTTTGTGTGCCTTTATTGATTCTTCAATTCTCAAATCCACCGAAGTTCTAGAATCTGAAAAACCATTTTATAAACATCGATTTATCATGCATAACTTTCGGTGCATGACAGAAACATGTTTGAAAGTCATACAATGCATTAAAAACATTTTCAAAGTGATTTTTAGCCTCATAAATCGACTCATATAGATGTCAATCGACTTACAAAAGTTCTGAAATCAATTAAGGATGTTTGAATTAGGTGAATCGAATCACCTGAGGTGTGAATCGACTTACACATGTCATGAATCGATTCATGCAGTTCAGGATTGAAATCTTGGGGTCTTGAAAACTTATGAATCGATTCATACATAAGTGAATCGATTCATATGACTTGCAGAGTTCAATTCCGACAGTTACAAAATCAGTTATTTCTGTGGCGTTGCATTGTTCTTTCATAACTAAATCATGTCTCTTAAATATTGACGAGTTTCTTCATTCTAGATTGAACAATTTCAATCATTCTTCATCATTCATTCATTCAAGAATACAATCAAGATTAAACACTTAACACTTTTTTTTACTCTTTTTCTTGTGTTATTGAGTCCTTAAGAGAAAAACATTAAAGGTGGGGAATCCTTTGTATGGAATGATTGTTCCATAGGTGAAAGATTAAGGTTTAATTGGCTGCACCTTGTAAGGGCTGGAAAGAAGGTACTTTTTCAGTACTGGAGTTGGTGATTACTTTAGGGTGATTCTATCTTGCAAGTTTGAAGGGGTGTCTTCATCTTAGCGATAGGGGTTCAAATTATTCTTGAAGATTTTTCAAAAATCTAATTCTTGAGTGTTTAGGGAAGAAGGGATTGTTGTACAAGCTTCATAATAATTTGCCTACAAATCTTGTAAATGTTCATATATTACTAAAGGAAGAAACTCTAATTCATGTTAAATTAGGATTGGATGTACTCTACTTATTGAGAACGAGTAGAAGAACCAGTATAAATATCAATAATGATCTTTCCTTTTTTACTTTCTGCTTGCTTTGTTCATATTAGTTTTGATTTTGGTGTTTGAAGGCGATTAAAGCTATTTACTGCTTTTGATATTTTATATAGAAACTTACATTTGGAAAATTGTGTTTTTGAATCTATCCATGATATTGAATGTATTGTGAAAATCTGTTTCAGAAAAAGTTCAATTTTCATTCTTTCCTGGTTGAATGTATTGAATTAAGTTTTCCTATCAATTAGTAGCATACTAGCATTCACTTCAACTTGATAGTAATTCTATACCTAAGTTGATTGATTGAATCAATTGTGAATCAAATCAATCAATCAACATCTTGTTTGAACTGTCTAATCATTAATAGGTTAATTGCAATTACTCTACTTTTTTTGCGCAAAATTTCCAATACAAAGAGCTTTGCTCATTTTGACCGATGATACCATAAACCTATAGGAGAGAGTGGCACCGCCAATCACTTATTTAGATAAGTGTACATTGACAGACAATCTCTCATGAACACAAGAAAAACATACACAGAAGCATTTGGAAGAGCATACATCAGGTAAGTCATCAAATATCTGAATCAAAACACATTACACAGAAGCAAACACAGTAAAGCTATCGGTTTAAAGTGACATACTCAATGGCTCCTCCATGCACACCAATAGAGTAAAGTTCCTCCGGCACTTTTCCTTCCAATAAGTTACCATTCAATAGCCTGGCATGACAAAATGTATTAAAAAAACAGAACGAAGTATACCAAAACTGTCAGGATAAAAGGAACACCTGTTCAAGACTTATGTAAAAAAAAAGAGGTTAAGTGTTATATACCAATTCTTTTCTATAATGTCCGTACACTTAAAAGGACAAAGAAAAATCGAATTGTGTATGCTTTTAATATAAACAAACAGATTGATAAACTGAAACTGGTGGAAATGGAATTAATGACAAACTCAGGATGAATCCTCTATAGAAGATAAATAAAACAGAACGTCTTCGGTGCCAACATAAAGTGTCTTTTTAGCACCAAAAAGATGTCCCAAAAAAAGTGTCATTTTGTTTTATCAATGTAAGATTTATTATTTTATTCTAACTATGCAAGATGAATAAAACAGAACTCTTTCTGTGCCAACATAAAGTGTCTTAATAGTTTCTAATTTTTATTCCTTAATTTGTGTCTCAAGGTCACATTTTAACAAAACTCTTAATACAATGCAGTTGATACTTACACAAGCTGCAAACTTGATGCAGCTATACTATCTGGAATGGAGCCTGTTAACTGATTGTTGGACAAGTCCCTACAGTATAAATAAAAAAATGAAACACGTAAAATATCAAATAAATTACATCATAATACTTTTACAGATCATATTTTTGCCAAATAATGGCTCTCATAATTTACACGTGCAAGAAAACATACAGAATATGGATATATTATATTTATTTATATATCCATTTTGGTCTTGCATTTATAAATGAATGAAAAATCAATTGGGCCATTCAATTTCAATTTATACCATGAAATTGTGCCTAAAATACATCAAATTGTTTCCTGAAGGATGAAATGGTATTTCATTATCAATCGAAAACCAATCTGATTATTCTAGTAAATGGAGGAATGGTATCATATGGCATATACATCCTAATAAAACATAATGGACATTTTAATTTCGGTATAATAGGAAGAGTAAATGAAATATATCTTATAAAATATGAATTTTCAGTGGGAAAATAACTGGTAAGCGGATCATGAACTAATCAAATAAAGGATACCAATCAGTTGAGTTTTGTGAAGCTTTTTGCAAATCACCTAAGAGAAACCTGAACTTACAGATGTATCAGGGATTTTTGACATAGGCCAGACGGTACATCACCCACCAACAAATTAGAACTCAAGTTCCTGTGAAATTGAAGAGAAGTTACCAGATAATGGAAACCAATATAAATGTGGCTGAAGTTTGTCCAGGAAAACACATGCTGAATGCATAATCTTAAATGAATTACGATCTACTACATATGTATATGGGCAACAGGATCCAAAATTGAGGTTAACATGCATGGCATCATGTCGAGAAATATTACTAAAAAAACGAATGCAGTATGAGATTGAGGCAAGCACTTGAATATTCAAGGAATTATAATGGTAACTAAGGATGGAAAGCAATCATGAATAGTGTTCAATCCTCAAGTATGATGCACAACATTGTTAGCTATATCATGATACTGTCAATGCAATTCACCATATCAAAACGTAAAAAATTAAACCATTGTAATAAAAGAACAATTATAATAAGAGAACAAGTTGGTTGAAAGCTTAAAAAACTTAGCATTTTAAAAGTGATTAACTCATTCTCTTCCAGTGGTTATAGTTGTTAAACTTGTAAGTGAACTTAGAATTGTATGAGTTTATGATTATTGCAAGGCATATCGAGTTGACTCATTCAGAGTCACTTAAACACATATCACGAGTCTAAAACAAGTGTCAAGACTCTGATATGAAGATCAACTTCTGCCACCAAACTTTCCAAAGTGACTGTGTTGTCGCTGCCCGTCTGCCCTTAGTTACCAATGCACTGTTTCAACATCAAGGAAAAAAAACACAACTTGTCATCAAAACAATTGAGCAATGTTCTGTAGCTTGTGTTTCTTTCCCACTATTGACTTTGAAATCGTTCTTTTGCCCCCATTACAGAATGTCTTAGTAGATTCTGTTTGTGTCTGTTCTTTCAATTCTGGTATTTCTATTTCACTTGCAGTTAGAAGGTTTAAGCGCCTGATTAAGAGGTTATGGAAGTTCTATGAATACTCTTGAGTTTGATAACCTTAGTTCATAGAGAAGAAACTGGGATACAAAATAATATCAGCAGACTAAGAACGCTAGAACATACAAAACACAACACAATTCAAATCAAGGTGGAATTTTATAGACCAGGGCCAATAGCATTCAACCACATATTAGTACATGCTAATATCAAAACATCTAAAGACACATGATGAGAAAGATTACCAGCATAAGTAAACATTTGGCTACTGATACTTACAGGCTTACCAAGTCCGACAAAAGACTAATCTGGTCACTTATGAACCCTTTCAAGCCTTGACTGCCCAGATCTCTGGAATGAAAATTGAAATAAAATCAAGGCTTTAGCCGAGGAAAATAAATTAAAAATTGTTGTTGAAAAAATTGCAATTTCCCTCTTTTTTATTTATTTAGGTTTCAGAATTTTAAATATGCATTTGTGGAACGGGAAATAAACCCATGTTCACTACCAACCAAAGGTTTTTGGGAAAAGAGTGATTGCAGAATGGGAAAAATAATATCTGTAGTTTTGTACATAAAAATAGAAAGAAACCTTTCTGATACAATGCCATAACGACAAGATATCACGAGTCTTTTAGATTCACCTACCATCTGTAAATTTAGCAAATGGAACCTACCCCACCATTAACCTTACACATAAAGTTTGGCAGGTCAATTATTAATAAATTTTTAAGTGAGATTCCTTGCAAACTTACCACTACTAATTATCTTTCATAAAACCAAACAAAAGCTCAATTGCGTGACTTAGGAGAATGCAAAGAAATACTTACATTTGACTTATGACAAGAGCAGTATTATCCTTACTCATTCGACATGTAACTCCCTCCCAAGCATCCCAATTAGTAGGACCACAAGGATCACCATTCCAACCCATTCTTTCAGGAACTCGAAGGGAACTTTTCAACGCTTTCATGGCAATTACTGCACCCAAAAATTTAAATTTTAAAAAAATAAACTTCGCTGACCACAATTTTGTGGCCGCTCTTCAGGCAACAAAAATTATTACCCAAAAAAGTTGAAGGAAAAAAAATTTTATCCTCTCAATTTTGTTATCTCAAGTCTCTAATCTCAACCCTTAACCAATTTTTCTCCATTTTTAAAAATTTCAAATTTCTTTCCTTTTATATTTCCTCCAGTTTTGTTTTCAGAGAGGGGATCCTAATCTCTCATCAACAACATCTAAATAATCGGTAATTATATTTGCACAAAATTCACAATCATAACTCCCTAACCAAATTTCCATTAACACACAATTGACAACATCAATTCACAGTCACACACCGAGACACAATTATTAACAAGTTACCAAAAGAAGAAATAAAAAACAAGAATCATTTTGGGAAACAAAATTTCAAAATTTGCATAAAACGTACAAAAAAAGGAAAGAATTATTCTCAATTCCACACCTTGTTGAGGAACAGTAGAAGGATCACCAGGGACCAAAGCATAATTCTCAATACCACAAATAAGAGGTGCACCCTTAACCCCAACAAGCTTCACGCTCAAAACACTGCTACTCAAATTCTTCACCGTGTGATGCCAAGTAAACGCAGCTAAACTTCCAACCTGCTTGTAAATATCCACTCTTGTCAAATTTTCACCATTGATGAACACGTCAAACACCCTCTCCCCAGCCTTCCTAACCCTATCTTCGATCTCCGCAAAATGAAGCCACACAAGGTAATCAAGCTTAGCATCCACGCCTAATTCGTACTCCAACACGCCACCGCCTTCCTCCGCAGTCTCCGGTGTAGTTGCCGCTGTCTGGTACAGCTTCGTCGGGAAGAAATTCGGCTTCTGATCGGTTCCTGTAATGCTACTCCTCGTCGACACCACAACTACCTTGTTACCACCGGAGCTTCTGGTTCGATATTCTGAATCGGACTGCCACGACCTTCCGAACCGGTCCGCGTCGTTAGTGAAGCCTGGACCCCACTGGTCTGAGCCGCAAGAGAGTCGACCGTAGTTGACGAGTATGGTATTGTTGTTGGCAATGGAAGCGGAATCGTAAGAAGCGGGATCGACGGCGAAGAGCTCAAGCGAAGAAACAACAGGAGGATCAGTGGCGAAGCTGTAGAAGCAAATTAGGGCTTCTTCTTCGAAAAAAGCGAATAGGTCAGAATAAGCTCCGTCACGTGCTAGGGATTGTGGCCAAGGGGAACGCCAGGAGAAGACAACGGTGCCGCTGACGGAGACGTCGAAGGAAGGAGGGTGAGACTTGCCGTCGTAGTTGTCGTAGACTACGAAGGTGCGAATGAGGTAGCGTGAGGAGGTGGAGAGTGAAGGTATGGAGTAGCAATTCTTCTTGCCGGAGGAGATTGGGAAGAAGCGGAGTGTTTTTTCGTGTTGGTGGTGGAAGCGGAGAGGCTCCGAGACGATTCCGGTGGTTCCACCGGTGAAGAAGCGGTCGGATAGCCAGGTTGTGTTGAAAGAGTCGGTGGTGTTGGTTGGAGTTCCGCAGTCAATGTGGTAAGAGATACCTGCAATGATGAATAAATGAATTATCATTATTATGAGATATAAGAGAGAAAGTTTGAAGAGCATGTGAGGAGAGTAAATGAATCTGGAGGTGCTTACCGTATGTGAGAGGTGTGGAAAAAGTGGTGGTGAGTATGGAGAAGAAGAGAAAGAGGGGGAAAGTGATAGGCATGGTTTGTGACTTTGTGTGTGAGATTAGTTGGATTGGGAGTGTGAGTGTGGATGTGAGGACATAAAGGGGAAGTGAGGGAGTGGGGGCCAAAGAGGGTAATGTAAAATGAAGTGGAAGATGAGCTGAGAAACGGGTGGTTTGATTTGAGTCTGTTACTTTGTCAGTTGTGAGGTGTTTTGAGCCGTGAGAGGAGGGAGAATTAATGAAGGTGAAGAAAGAAGGAATGCCAAATGAGTATGGATCCGGATTTTTTTTCAACTCTGCTCTCCTTTCCACTGTGCTGAGCTGGAATCTTTCGTCGTTGCGCAGCTTGATGTTGATAGCTTGCACTTGGACACGAGATTGACGGTGGTATTAAGCAAACTGTACAGTTGAGAATATAAAAACTTACCAAATGACAACGAGTCTCGTGTTATTGATCTATCACTGAAATTATATAGAAACCTGTGTATTTAATTATTTTTAAACTTAAATTTTTTTTTTTTTTTTCATTTTTTAATAAGTGTCTTTATGATCCAAAAACTTAAACTAGCATTTATTTGCGCAAATAGAAAGTAGCATTTTGTTTGGACAAAACTAGCATTTTTACTCAAATAAAATGTAGTATTTTTTTTAGATATATTTTAAGTTAACAATCCCAAACATAACACTTAAAAAATTATACATAAAATAAAAATAAATATAAAAGAAGAAAGCACAGAAATTTTTTCATCTCTAATTAGTAACAGAGTGATAGATATACACCATAGAATACAACAAAAATAGAAAAACCTTTGTCAATCTGGATAATATAGTATAAAAATTTGATAAATAGTCTAATTAAAAACAAAACTAGATCATCAAACACTAACAAAACAATGCTATTCTTTAAGAATTATACCTGCAGTTTTAAATAACAATGTGTAGTTTCACAAAATTAAAAATGTCTAAACTTATTCCAAAGTAAGCAAGATGCCAACCAGACCGAAAATCTCCATTGGTCTCATTTGCAAATCTTGAAGTTGAGATTCTGCAACCTAAGCTCTTTCATAACTGAACACTTGCAAACTTATAAGAACTTCTAACGTTGCTTACAGATTTATCTTAGTTGCAAACTTATCTTGGCCTACAATGAGAGGAGTAGTGAAGATGAGGGAAATCAAAGATGAAGAATGACTGGTTTTGAGAATTGATAATTAAAGATGTTGTGTTAGAATAATTGACTTTGAGAATTGTTGGACATTTTCGGATGTGAAAAGTTGGAGATCAAGAATGATTAAGAAGAAAAAAAGATGGCTTCCTTGCTATATTAAGAATTTGCATTATAAAAAAAAAGACAATTTTAATGTTCCTAACAACAAACACTATAAAGTTCTCGCATGAATCCTCCTCGTAAAATAATATGTCACCTCTAACTTAAGAAACAAATCAAAACGTAATGAGTGTCCAAAAACATGACAAAATATGGACATGTCAACCTAATGGACTTACCAATTGAAAGTTAATTGTTTACTCCTTACATAGTACTATAAATAGGGATCCATAGAACCCTTCCACATCTCATTCCAAACTAAACACTTTTTCTCTAGGTATTCTAAAATGCAAAGCATCTTCTCTAAGTTAGTGCACTTTTGGTGAGGTTTTGTTGTTTCGATTTTGTTGCGAGTAAGTTTTAGCATATCATAGTGATATTGATCTTTCTGAAGTATTTAGATTTTCTTCTAAAAGCTACAGAGGATTATAATTAGATGAACCATTCAAGTCAAGTTGTGGTGGGCAGTAGCAAGAGAGCTACTTATTCACCTTCTTCAAAACTTTAAATCAACAAAAAAAGGTGAGGAAAGATTTCGTACACATCGAGACGCTTAGCATAAAACTAGCTTAATATATATGTATAAGGTGACACAAGCCCTTGTTAAAACCAAGTTGGTTTGAAGAACTATGACCCTGACTTGTGTTGGAACCAAGTTGGTTTTACATTTAGAGTTTTGATGTTAACAAAAGTATTTTATGAGAATAATATATTTGACTTCAAAGAGTGTGAAAGAAGATTCATGTTTTTGAAGAAAATCTAAAATAAGATTTGATTCCAAATTATAATTGATGAAAATCTAAAATAAGATTTGATTCAAATTTATAATTGAAGAAAAACTAAAATAAGATTTGATTCAAATTTATAATGGATGAAAAATCTAAAATAAGATTTGATTCATATTTATAATTGAAGAAAATCTTTAACCAAGTTGAAAAGAAAATATGGTTAAGATTTGAAGAATATTTGAAGAAGATTTGAAGAATATTTGAAGAAGATTTGAAAAATATTTGAAGAAGATTTGAAGAATATTTGAAGAAGATTTGAAAAATATTTGAAGAATATTTGAAGAAGATTTAAAGAATATTTGATCAACATTTAATTGAAGATTTGAAGAATATTTGATCAACATTTAATGAAGATTTGAAGAATATTTGATTTGAAGAATTTACAAAGTCAATCTACACAAAATAGGAACAGAATCAATCTGAAGAATTTACAAAGTCAATCTACACAAAATAGGAACAGAATCAATTTGAAGAATTTACAAACTCAATCTAAACAAGATACAATTCAGAATTAAATAAGGACTAAATTGAAGCCCAAATTTTCACTATAAATAGACACTCAAGGGTGAAGGAGAAAAGCATCAAAAGCAGAAAAGAGTATAAGAACTCAAGCTCAAGATTCCAAAATCATCTTAGAGTTCAAAGAGAGAAACACTTGTTTGAATGAGAAATATTTTTTGAGTGTAGCTCAATTGGTAGGGGGACTGTGTGGAGGCGGTACTTATCCCCTAGGTACCGGGCTCGAATCTCACGGAAGGCAAAAACTCGCTAGATTTCACGGTGGGAAAGGGGGGAGCGAGAAGATCGTGAGGTAGCATCGCCGGTAACGCGGAATGGTCGGGGTGTTACAGTTCTTTTCTTAAAGTGTGAGAGTTATTATTATTATCAGCTTTGTTAAAAGCAACTACTCAAGTTTCAATCTCTTGTATCCAACCCGTTAGTGGTTTAGTTCCTTCTTCAATCTGAGGTTGTCAGGTTGTTAGGAGAAGACTTGGCTTGTGGGGTCAAGGTGGTTAGTTCCTCAAAAGTCTGAGGTTGTCAGGCTGTTTGGGAAGACTGGCTTGGAGGGTTAGGTATTTTATAATTCAAGGTTTTTGAATTAGTGGATTAAAGTCTTCTGAATGAGGGGACTCGATGTAGCCAAGTTAGTGGTGAACCAGGATAATTCTTATGCGTCAAATTATTTATGCTTTCATTGCTTGCTGCCTCTAAATTCGATTGCTTCTACTCCAAGTAAGTCACCAAAACCAAACTAATTTTTAATTATTTATAAATTATCAAAAAGTTATCAACTTTGTGCAAACACAATTCAACCCCCCTTCTCGTGTTCGCACCTTCAACTTGTTTTGATGATAATAAAATTATTTTGTGGGAACAATTTAAAGCACTAATATTTCGTTTAATTCTACCTCTGATAAGTATGACAATGCTTTGATAGTTTGCCTTTGATAATCGTGTTAAGCATCTGATCATATGACTCTGATGGAAAGTTAATACTCTGATAAGAAGTCAACACTCTAATAAAAAGTCAACGCTCCGAAGAAAACAAATATGTTCATCATCTACTCAATATCCTTAATATATTATTTATCTGAAGGTCTATGTGACATATTCTAATAATGATATCCTCTGCTCTTTATGTCTTCGTATCAAGATACGTAGAATCAATTACAAGAATAAATTTGGACATGCATTAATGGTGAATCAATATATGAAGATTTGATATGAAACTTTATGATACATGCTGATTTCTTGCAACCATGACAACGACCAGAAACCCTAAAGTTTCTCTATAAAAGTATGTGCAACCCTCATTGATCTATACAACGACAACACTATAATAGGCACCATACAACCGTCTCTACACTCTTGCTCTTAATCCCTTTTTTTCTTGTCTAAATGCTGAGAAATATTTTCTAACTACAACTTTATAAACACCCTCTTGTGATAGTTATTCAAAAAACCTTTGAACATATTATGTTTGTAACCTAGCTTAGTAGTGGTTGCATACCTCAACAGTTTGACTGTAATAAGCTAGAAAGTTGAGAATACTTGAACACATTCAAGTTGACTAGTAAGTGTTTAGTGGAAGTATGATTTAGTTGGTGAATTAGTGGATTAAATCCTTTAATTTGAAGGAACTGGACATAGCTACCTTGTTGATGGTGAACTAGGATAAATTGGCTTATGTTGGTTTGTGTTTATTATTTTATCTGTTTTCTTTCCATCACCCTATTTTAATCTTGCTAAAAATGATTTTAAAGTAAAACACAATTCAAACTCTTCTTTCTTGTGTTTCTCGTTTTACAATTAGCATAAGAGCTCGGTCTCAAAGTTGAGCACTTAAATGTTTTTGAGTAAATATTTTTGTTATCATGACTAACTCTGGTGATGAAGTTACAAGTGGAAACGTCAATATGCCTCCTCTATTTGATGGAGAAAGATTTGATTACTGGAAGAATAGGCTTAGAAGTTTCTACATCTCACATGTCCTGAACTTTGAGACATAGTTGAAGATGGCTATGAGCCACTAAAAGCCGCTACTAGTGTTGAAATATCCATAAAGGATCTCAATGCTGATCAAAAGAAACAATACAAGATGCATCATAAAGCAAGAACCTTCATGATGAATACTATCACTTTTAAAGAGTTTTAAAATGCACCTACAAAGAAACAACAAAGAGTATCTTTAATGCTCTGGTTCTCAACTATGAAGGAAATAAGCAAGTACAGGAAACTAAGGCGAATTTACTTGTCAAGAAGTATGAACTTTTCCATATGGAACAAGATCAAGACATTGAGATAATGTTTTCTAGATTCAAAACTCTAGTCTCTAGAGTGAAAGTTCTCCAAAAGAGTTACACTATTTATGATCACGTCAAGAAGGTCCTCATAAGTCTTCCTAGCAAGTGGAGACCAAAGGTAGCAGCAATTCAAAAGGCTAAGGACCTAAACAAACTGCATATGGAAGAACTGATGAGTTCACTTAGATCCCATGTGATTGAACTTATTGAAGATGAGCCCTTAAAGAAGTCAAAGTCCTTGGCTCTAAAATCCCAAGGAAAGAAAGCAAACTTCAGGACTTACAAACAATGAATAACTTAAGGGAAAGCGAATTAGACGATCACAATTAAGATTCAGATGATGAAGAATTTTCCTTTATCTCAAAGAAAATCCAACGCATGTGGAACAATAGAAATAAATATTTTCCCAAAAGAGATTTCAGATGATCCCAAAATAGTAGAGAAAAAGGTGAAAAATCATATAAGAAAAAAATCATCTACTATGAATGCAAAGTGTTGTAATTAAAAATCACTAGAAGGGGGTTGAATAGGGATTTTGGTGTTTAAAAATATTTTAACGAGTTTTTGAATTTCTGTCCTCTCTGAGAGGATGCGAACTGGAGGACGGAAATTCAAACTTTTAATTAAGAACAGAATAAATGCAAGAAGAGTATAATGAGATAGACACACAACTTTTATACTGGTTCACCCAAAAATGGCTACGTCCAGTCCTCACACACTTGTGAGATTTCACTAACGATCAATCAGATCAACCTCTCACAGAGGTTGATTACACTTTGTGTATTCTCAAGCTTCACCAAGCTTACAACCTTGTTTCTTACAAGTTTCAAATATTTTCAAGTACAACTTACTTGAAAATTACAGTGTGATTTGAGTATGATTTCTTTCTCTTTACTTAAACACTTTCTAAAAAGATATTTCAAAGATCTAGTGTATGATTGTAGAAAGTATAAAGAGAGGATGGAAGTTGCTCTTGATAGCTTTAAGAAACTTGCTCTTTTTATGCAATGATGTTCTATTTTGAACTGAAGAGATCACTTCCATTTATAGAGTTTATGAACCTCTATCCATGAGCAAAAGGATTTTGATGACCGTTGGAAACTTGAGCAATTGTCCAAGGTTCTTGGTCTGATTTACAATAATGTCATTCAGCTGTCCTTGCTAATATGAGCTCAGGAGGATGGGTTTGAGGATCAACCTCATACTGAAGTTCTAACCTCACTTGAGATACGGACCTTGAGATTATTTTATCCCTTTTGCTTTTCCAATGCTGTCTAGGTGCAGTCTTTTCAAGATAGGTGTCAGCTTTCTCATTTTTACTGCTCCCAAGGTAAGAGGATGAATATTGATATGCTTATCATCCTCTTATCATTAACCTTAGTCTTGTATCCTCCTTTTCTTGAACTATTTCTCTCATAACTGTTTGTCCTCAATATTATGTTCTTATTACTTTGACTTGGATCCATTGATTCTGAGATACCATATATTTTCTTCTAACAAGGTTCGTCCTCATTGATGATTCGTCCTCTTGCATGTCTGTCCTCCAGTTCATCCTCTTGTTCAAAAAACATGTTGGATTACATCAAATTCTTCTTCTTTTTATTGAGATGATGCCTAACCTGTTTCTTAATTTGAATACACTCAAGAGCACATATTAGTCATTAAACACAATCATAATCACTAAATAATTTTGTTATCATTAAAACTATTTGAGAGAGATTTTGTCTCAACACAAAGAACCAGGACATTTCAAATTAGTGTCATAAACTTGAAAAGGGAAATTCCTAAAGAAAATATTTCAAAGGAAAGAAGAAAGGTCTAATGGCTACTTGAGATGACTCTGATGAATCATCTGATGAAGAGCATGCAAATATGGCTCTAATGGCATATACACATTCTGATTTTGAAAATGAGTTTGTTGATGAAGAAATTGAGGTATTTTCTGAATTATAGTTATGTTAAATGTGTTTCTAAACAAGAATCACAATGTTTCTTCAAAACTGAAAACTCTTAGAAAATCTCATGTCATCTTAACAAATAAATACAACTCTCTTGAATAAGATTTTGACAACTTAAAAAGAGAAAATCTAACTCTAAAAGAAAATGTTTCAAAAACCTCAGAGGATAGAGTCTGTAATTTTGTTAAGTATGAACATGCCTTTCAAGAATTTCTTGCAAACGACATAAACAAAAGCAAACCAACCTCTATGATCTATGGTGTTAGCAGAAACAATAAACGTGGTATTGGTTTTGAAGAACCAAAGGAAACTCCTAAAGTTAACTTTGTTAGAACCAAGAGGGTTTGAAGAACAATTCCTTATCTTCTTTTGATATTAACAAAAGGTATTTTATGGAAACAATCTAATGCACTAACGTTTTAATTTAGTGTGCACTTCCAAGATCAAGTGTTTGTGTAGGATATTATGTTATATCCTCTTATTATCAGATTAATACAAAGGAACACCAAGACTCCGCTTATGTGCTCTACATTTCTAAGGTAATACCCGCCTCTGTTGGTATAAGCAATGGTCTGACTCAGTTGTCTTTGAAGATGCAAACAAGCGTCTAACTCAATTATTTTGGAGATGCAAGCAAGCGTCTAATACGTTTTCCTCTAATAAAGTCAACACCTCTAAAGAAGTCAACATTATAAAAGAAAGTCAACGTTCAAGAAGAAGTTAACATTCTTAAATAAAAAGTCAATGGATTTGAAAAAGTCAATGACGGTAAAGAAGTCAACGACCTTGAAGAAGTCAATGTTCTTATGAGAGTAAATTATTTGATAATAGTTAATCATCTGAGATGACAAGCTATGCACATCCTTTGATGATTATTAATGTCGCGGCCGGTTTGTCCGCGAAAAAGGAGTCGCCACCAATTTTATTTTATTCACAGGAAAAATTGGATAAAACCTAAAATAATGATTTTTGAACCAAAAATTCGGATTCGGGAGTCGATTACGAGTAGGGAAAGTATTACCACCCTACAACGTCTGTTGAAACGGTTACCCTATAATTAATTGTATACAAACTATTTATTTATTTATTCATTTATTTTCACCCCAAAAAGAATACTAAAAAAAATAAATAAATTATTTACATTAATAAAAGAAGGAAAAATATTTTTTATTAATTTGGTTTGACAAGGAATAAAACCTTGCTCCTACGTATCTCCAGGTGCAATGGAGAAATCAAAACACACTTAGTTCTTGGGTATAAAATATTAATGTGTTGACTGATTTTATTATTAATTTTACTTTATTTATATACATATCAAAATAAATTAACAGCATAATAGTGATAATAATAATAATAATAGTAATAATGGTAATAGTGATAATAATAATAATAATAATAATAATAATAATAATAATACTAATAATAATAATAATAATAATAATAATAATAACAAAAAAAAAGGTGAGATGTTTGTTCGCGCATTGTATCTTTTTATTTTTGTTTTAAAGAAAATTAATTTTTGTTAAATAAACAACGTAACGAAAATATAATAATAAAAAAAAAGATGTGAGATGTGGCGCGGCGAGCGAGGATGAATTTCATCCGGCGGCAGCGACTATTAATTCTAATCCTAATGGAAAAAACTATTTATTTGTTGTTACGATCTTTATGTTATTTTGATAGATACGTGATATGAGCTATATATTCAATATTACGATGCGGTAAAATTCGTTTTCTTGGTGATTGGTTTATAAGCATCAATTAGTTATATTTTTCTAGCATTTTTGTGTTGCAAAGAAAGCAATTTTAAGAACAGACAACCTTAGAAAAATGAAAGCTTAAAACACGAGTTTATTTTTTGTATAAATAGAAAAAGAGAAAGAAAAAAAAAAGAACATTTCTTAAAGGGATCAATATAAAGACTAATAAGAAGAAATTTAGAGAAGAGATACCTTACTATTGAAGTAGTTTCTTGTTGGACTGATTTTCCCAAGACCAGATTCTCTGCTCCTCTCTCGCCTGTTATTCTCTCTTCTTTCTCTTTTGTGCTCTCAAAAAAATGTCCTCCCTGGTGTACTCTTACTATCGATTATTTATAGGCCTTTCAGGGTAGGTTACAAAAGACAAGGGAATAATTGCCAATTGATCACCATTTTATTACTATTAATCTCTTTCTTTGTGGTTTCTTTTCTTTCAATTGATTATCATTATACCGATTTTTATGACCGTCAATCCATTCAATTGATCCTCATTATACCGATTTTATGACCATCAATCCATTTCTTTTCAGTTTCTTTCATACAATTATGTATATTTATTTATTTTTTTATTATTTTTTTTATATATTTTTATATATTTTTTTTTTATTTTTGTTTTTTAGAAAAGAGTCTAAACAAGAATTAGAGGCAAAAAACTGGGAACATATGTGATTGTTTAAAATTTAAAGCCCTAATTATTTATTTTTATTTTTATATTTCTATACATTTATTATTATTATTTCCCCTTTTTTTTAATAAAAAGTAAAAAATAAATAAATAGATAAATAAATAACAAGCGGACAAAATTAGGTGTCAACAATTAGAATCTGCATACTCCAATGGTTTGTAAAACAATGTTCTCATTATCTTATCTTCTGATCTCATACCCTTTATTTTCTCTGTTCTCATTCAAGTTACGATGAGTGATTTCTGGGCTGACCATAATAGATAAATTTATCTTAATCGATTCAATTGCTGAAACCCATGAAGATATAGGCGGTATTTCTAAAAGAAAATAGACAGGCGTTATCTAAAGGACACAAACCTTACCGTGAAGAACTCTATAAAAGGACATATTTTCTTACTTGAGAATGTAGAAGAAGGCACCATTATTACACGCAACACAACAAGTAATACAACACTCTACAATCATTCAAAATTTATCTAAGTGCTGAGAAAGAAAAATATGAAATTAATAATTGTAAACAAACTCTTGAGAGAGATTTTTCAAAAAAAAAAAAAAAAACGAATCTCATTCATTTGTAACCTAGTCTGGTAGTGACTATTTTTCCTCAATGATTTATATGTGCAAACTGGAAGTTGAGAAGACTTAACTAGTTGAGGTTAAGTGTTGTAATTGAGTTTGAATCATTTGAGAAAATCCTTCTAGGTGAAGGGACTGGACGTAGCTACTGGTTTGGTGGTGAACCAGTATAAATCTATGTGTGATTTACTTCTTTCCCCTGTTTATTCATTCTGAGTTTTTCAATTACCAAGTTTATCAAAGAAGTTATTAGAAAACTGTAAAACATAATTCAAACCCCTCTTTTCTTGTGTTTTTTCAACCTTTAATTGGTATCAGAAGAAGCAATTCAAGATGCATCATAAATCCAGAACTTTTATGATGAATGCAATCATATTCAAGGAATTCAACAATTGTAATAACAAAGAGAAGGCTAAAAGCATATTTGATGCTCTAGTTCTGACCTACGAAAGAAGTAAACAGGTGCAAGAAGAAATATCCAATCTTCTGGTCAGAAAGTACGAGTTATTTCAAATTGAGGAAGATGAAGAGATCGAGATGATGTTTTCCAGATTTCATACTCTGGTTTGAGGCTTGAGGATGCTTTAGAAAAGTTATTCAACTGTAGACATGTAAAGAAATTCTCAAAAGTCTTCCAAGCAAATGGAGATCCAAGATCAGTGCAATCCATGAAGCAAAGGATCTAAACAGTCTTCGTCTAGAAGAATTGATTAGTTCCTTTGATCTTACGAGATTGAACTAGAAGAGGATAAGCCCAAGAAGAAGCAAAATTATTTGGCTTTGAGATCCAAAGACAAGTAGGCTCTACAAGCAATTGAACAATCAGAGGATGATGATTCAGAGGATCAGAGTGAAGATTTAGAGGTTGAGGAATTATCTTTCATCTTAAGGAAGATTTAATGGATGTGACACAAGGAGATATCTTTTCCCCAAATAGACTTCAACAAGTACCAGAACAAAGAAAGAGGTAAGTCAAAAGAAAGAATCCAAGACCAAGAACCTCAAATGCTTTGAGTGTAAAGAACTTGGACATTTCAAGGAAGAATGTCCAAAACTTGAGAGAATAAGTCAAAAGAAAGAATCCAAGACCAAGAAGAAAGGTCTGATTACGAGGATGATTATGATGAATCGTCTGATGACGAAGAGCTTGCAAACATGGCTCTAATGACTGATATACAGTCAGACTCTAATTTAGACTATGATGAAGAAATGGAGGTATCTCTTATCTATCTCATAGTGAGCTCATAACTGTTTTAAATTGAGTTTTTAAATAATAATCATTATGTGTCTTCAAAACTAAAACTCTAAGAAAAGCTCATAATGATTTGACTAAAAAATATAACTCTCTTGAAAAAGATTTTGAAAAACTTAAGAGAGAGAAAGTGACTCTAAATGAAAACATTTCAAAACCATCAAAGGATAAGATCTATAACTTAGTCAAAATACGAATTAACTTTTCAAAAGTTCCTTGCAAACAACATAGATAGAAGTAAGCAAGTTTCAATGATCTACGGTGTTAGCATAAATGGAAAAAGATGAATTTGGTTTGAAGAACCAAAAGAAAATATTATTTCTTCTAAGGCTGTATGTGTTGTATGTTCCAAGAAAGGACACAATAGAGTAGCTTGTCCTATGCTAAAAAATGGAAAAACAAGAAGCCTTTAAAAACTAAAAAACAAGGACCCAATCAAATTTGGGTACCTAAAGATAAAATAATTTCTCTTGCAGATGTCTTTAGCAGCAGAGTTAAAACATTAATCGTGGTACTTGAACAATGGCTACTCGTGACATATGACGGGAGAAAAGTCTATGTTTCAAGACTTGACCCTGAAGGTTAGAGGAATAATTGGATTCAGAGGAAATTATAAGGGAAGAATAACTGGTCATGGTACAATTGGTAAAGGTTCTTCTTCTCTTAAGGCAATCATTCAAACTAATGGGTCTATTCTTTTTACTCATCAGAGGCAAAACAATCTTTACAAAATAAATCTTTTTAACTTAGAAACACAAGAGATTAAAACTTCTTGTGTCTGTGAACGAGGAACATTTGATTTGGCACATGAGATTAGGCCATGCGAATTTGAGATTAACCTCAAAATTAAATAAACTCAACCTTGTTAGAGGTTTGGCCAATCTTAAATACAAATCAGAGGTTCTTTGTGAGGCTTGCCAAAAAGGGAAACGAACTAAAAACTCCTTTTCTTCTAAAAACTGTATCCATAACCAGACCTCTTGAGTTTTTACATTTAGATCTTTACGGTCCAATAAAATTGCATCTATTAGTGGTAAGAAGTATGGAGTTGTCATTGTTGACGATTATACCAAATGGACATGGGTTAAATTCCTTAGACACAAGGATGAGTCACATAAGGTCTTCACTACTTTCTGTAAACAAGTGCATAGTGAAAAATGTTTTTCAATCACAATAATTCGTAGTGATCATGGTGGTGAATTTGAAAACAATATTTTGAAAACTTCTGTCAAGAAAACAAAATTTTACACAATTTTTCCTCTCCTAGAACACCTCGAAAAAATGGTGTTGTATAAAGAAAAAATCGATCTCTTCAAGAAATGGCACACACTATGATAAGTGAGATGAATGTTGAGTAGCACTTTTGAGCAAAAGTAGTAAATATTGCATGTTATATTCAAAACAAAGTCTTTATCAGACCTATTCTAAATAACACTCCTTATGAATTGTGGAAAGGAATAAAACTCAACATTTCTTATTTTCATTAGTTTAAGTGTACATACTATATCCTGAACACCAAAGAGCAACTTGGCAAGTTTGACTCACGATCTCAAAAGTGTATCTTTTTGGAATACTCTAAAATGTCTCAAGCCTACAAGATATATAACAAAGAAACACTTATTTTTTAGGAATCAATTCATGTTAAGTTTAATGAAAAAACAACCTAACAATAAAAAGTCAGAGCTAGATGATGATTCTGCAAGTCCACAAAACTATAAGGGAACTTGAAAATCAGATGAACCAACAAAACCAAAAGAAATAGGAAAATCAAAGGAACTAACCACATATGAGGAAACAAACAAAACCATAGAGGAAAATACTAATAACATCAGATCAAGTCAAGATCCTCTAGAATCTAGAACTGAATGGAAGTACAAATCATCTCATTCAGACTCTCTAATTATAGGAAAAACAAGTGATATTTTGAAGACAAGATCTACTCTAAAAGATAAATCTTTATTTGGTCTGCTCTCTCAAATCGAACCAACCTCTGTAGATGAAGCCCTATCATACGATGGATGGATTTTGGAAATGCAAGAGCTTAACAAATTCAAGAGGAATGACATTTGGGATCTTGTATCCTGACCAAAGGAAAAGTAGCCCATTCAAACCAAGTGGATATTCAGGAATAAGATGAACAAGAAATAAGAAGTTATAAGGAACAAAGCTCGACCGGCAACTCAAGGTTACAGTTACCAGGAAGGTATAGATTATACCGAGAAGTTTGCTTTGGTGGCAAGGTTAGAAGCAATTCACATTTTATTATCTTTTGTTGCATATAATAGTATCATTTTATATCAAATGGATATGAAAAATGATTTGTAAATGGTTATATAAATGAGAAAGTGTATGTTAAACAACCTCTAGGTTTTGAAAATGTTGATTTACATACCATGTTTTTAAACTTAAAAAATCCTTGTATGATTTGAAACAAGCACCAAGAGTTTGGTACGATAGACTAAGCAATTTTTTACATGAAAATGATTTTGAAAGAGGACAAGTTGACACTAACCTATTTAGAAAATCATCTAAAAATGACCTTCTCATAGTTCAAATTTATGTAGATGATATTCTCTTTGGTTCAACTAACAGCAAGCTTTGTCGAGATTTTTCTAAGTTTATGCAACAGGAATTCCTAATGAGTATGATGAGAGCACTGAAGTTTTTCTTAGGGATTCATATCCAACAAAAAGTTGTGAAGAAAATGTGGAAAACAAAAGAGCATCACAAAAGACAAAATCAGGTTTTATTTGTCTAATTTTTTTGTCGTTTCGTTCAAATTTTAGTCTTTTAATTTGTTTATTTTTATATTTCTATTTACTATTGTATTTGTTTTAGGGCAACATCAACTCAATAATTTGAATCTGAAAGTTCGAAACTTAAAAAAAAAAAACAAAATTTTTATCGAATCACAAAAGGAAGCTTTAGATACATTTATCAAAACAAACAAAAAAGAGTAAATTTGATAATTTAAGCTATTGTTCATGGAATGAAAAGTTAACAACGAAAAAGTTAACATTATAGGAAGAGACATAAATAAAAATAAAAATTTATTGTAGTAGAAATGTATTTTTAGTTGTTAACAACGTAGATGAAGTTAATAACTTAGAAAATGATGAGAATGCTAACAGTGATTTATTAATAGAGGAATCGATAAATGTAGACTTCACTAAATATATATATGATCCATGTTAGTGGACAAATATTAGTACACGTTTGAGAGATTTATTAGTAGAAAAAGATCCAGCAAGAGTTATCGATAAAGATTTTTCTAAGGCTGAATCTTCAAGACACTTTTCTTATTCATTTTACATTCAAAAATTGTCTAATGGAGAAAAACGTGAAAGAATATAGTTAATATATTCTCATATTTTGACAAAATAATTTGTTTTTGATTTAAATTATTTAATACTCTTTCTAGTACAAACAAATTAGCAAGTGATGGTGTTAAGAGATTGGAAAAATATTACTTCTAAGTTGAGGAGTCATGAGATGAGTATTGAACACATAGCTAATATGAGTTCATGGATTCATTTATAAATGAGATTGTTAAAAATTAAAACAATCGGCATACATATTCAAGAAAAATAAATAGAAATAGGGAACATTGGAGAAATGCATTAGTCAGAATAGTTGTTGTTGTTAAAACTTTTGAAAAAAATAACTTAACTTTTCGTGGAACAAACGAAAAGATTTACCAAGAACAAAATCGAATTTTTTTAAGTCTAATTGAAATGATAGTTGAATTTGATCCTATAATACAAGAACACATTTGTCGAATTAAAAATAATGAAATCCACTGTCATTACCTTGGACATAAGATATAGATGAATTAATAATTTTGATAGCAGTTGGAATTAAACAAAAATTATTCAAAAAGTTATGAAAGATTAAATTTTTCAAATATATTTGATTGTGCTCCTTATATAAGTCATCAAGATCAAATGTCTTTTATATTATGATGTGTAGATATTTCTTCCATTTCAATACAAATATTTGAACATTTTGTAAATTTTTTAATAGTAAATGATACAACCGAAAAATGTCTTTTTGATGCAATTATGAATGAAATAAGTAATATTGATCTTGATATTAGTAACCTAAGAGGACAAGGTTATGATAACAGATCTAATTTGAAAGGAAAACATCAAGTTGTGCAAGAAAGGCTTATTGACATTAACTCTAGATCATTTTATACTTCACGTGGTTGTCATAGTTTAAATTTAGTATTATGTGATATGGCTAATTGTTGTTCCAAAGCTACATATTTTTTTGGTGTGACACAACATATATATACAATATTTTCTTCTTCTACTAAAAGATGGAAAATTCTACTAGATCATATCCCTAGCCTAACAATTAAATTAGTGTCAAACACAAACACGTTGGGAAAGTCGTATTGAAAGCATAAAAGCTTTGGGTTTTCAAACTTTACAAATAAGAGATGCTTTATTGAAATTAGGTGTAGTAACAAACCTATAGATTGTTTAGCGGACCTATATTCTGTTAGGCATGACTATTTGGTATGAGATATTGTTTGCAGAAAACTCTACTAGTAAAAATATGAAATCAAAAGATATGTGTATTGATATTGCTATAGAACAATTAAAATATCTTATTTCATATTTAAAAAAAATATAGAGAAGATGGATTTGAAAATGCTATGGTTTCTGCTAAAGAAATTGCTATTGAAATAGATGTAGTGCCCAAATTTTGTGAGAAATGTATTATTATTAGAAAGAAACAATTTGATGGGATTATTGACAATGAAGTTATAAAATCTCTTCCGGAATCATTTAAAACATATTATTTCTTATATATAATAGATCAAACAATCACTTAATTTCAAAGTATATTTGAACAATTTAAAATTTATAGCAATATTTTTTGTTTTCTATTTAAAAGAAAACTGTTTTAACCTTGACCGATCATTGAAACATAATGAAAAATCAAATATTGATGGATTAGATTTATTTATGGAACTAAATTTTTTATGATAAATAATACAAGTGAAAAATGATACACCAATTGATATACTTAATTATATAAAAAGACTTGATTATTTTCCAAATGCATATATAACTTATAGAATAATGTTAACAATTCATGTTACTGTTGCTTCAACTGACATAAGTTTTTCAAAATTAATAAAATCTAATTTAAGATCAACAATTTCTAAACAAAGATTAAATGAAATGACTTTATTATCAATTGAAAAAAAATGTTAAACGAAATTAATTACAATAATTTAATAAATAATTTTGCATTTAAAAAAGTCCAAAAAATAAAATTTAATTAAAATTATATAAATTTTACTATTAACTTCAAAAGTCCTCGATTTAGAATTGACCTTAGCCCTCAATTTCTATTGGGCCAATCCTACACATCTAATCAAATACGTTAAATTTCGTGGACCATTTTTTTTTTTAAGATCATAGTAATACAACATCTTCATTTTTTTTAACTAGGCAATGTGTGTATGAAATATATTAACAAGAAAATATTATATAAATTAAAGGTGATAATTATCTAAATAATACTTATGTATTATATTATGAATTTTTGGATATAAGATTTTTTATATACATAATTATTATAAAAAGGAAGAGAAAATGAATAAACCTTATTAAGTTTGTTTTGTGTTAGTGTATAAAATTTATTACTAAGTTACGCAAAATTACCAAACAATCATATTACGAAGTTATGCAAGCTTAAACAAATACACTTCTTGATGGCAAGGTGGATAAGGTTTTGTTGGTTGTGCAAGGGTTCCTTGGTTTTCTCAAAGCATGATCATATTTTTAATGCTAACATGCGTTTGTGTAACTAGTTTGTTATGGTATGAAAGTGTGGTATGATGCAAAGATTTAACAAATTTTTAATCATCCAAATGTTGTATTTGTTCTTAAACTCCCTCGATTCATCTCAGTTCAACAAGACCATATGTGTTGGGGGCCTTAGAAGGGTGAAGTATTTATTGTTAGATTAGCTCACAAATTTTGCATGGAAAATCTTATTGATGCTACTCACCTTGAAGTAGCACTTAGAAGTAAGTGTCAAAATTAGAAGTTTCCCCTAAAGTTAAATGTTTAAATTGAAATTTTTTGTTGTGATGTGCTAACAACTCGCTTGAATTTTTAGTGTAAAGCGACTATTTTACCTCTCCATTGCACTTGGTGCACACAAGACACATGATTTGGTACATATTTGTAGATTGTCCCAATAGTATTGATTAATGTTTGGCTATTGGAAGGAATGTAGACCTTGATTTAAGAGTTGCACATGACAACTAAATGTTTTTCAACTTTTATCTTTTTGATTTGCAACAATTGTCTCGTAACAAGAGGAATAAATTTGCTATGCTGTTATGCTCAATTTGATCTAAGAGGAATTAGAAAATTTGAGATAATACTCAAGAAAATATTTTGCAATTATAGTTTGTGGTCTCACCACTTTGGAAGAATGGTCACATGTTTTACGTGGTGAGAAAAAGGTACTTCTAATACTTTGACCTCTAGAAATGGTAGTTGTACTAAACCACCACATTGATATTTAAAATGAAATATAAATGGATCGTTTTTGTTATGCCTAAGGAACGAGCATGGAGGTTTTATAGTTGCTAAAATGTTATGTTCTTCATCTTGTGAAGTGTTCATGATGGGAATGTATTGAGACTATATTAAACAATGTTGAAGATGTTGGAGCTAAATGTGAAAAATGTTATCTTTGAGTTGGATGCGCAAAGTTTCTGGTGGATACTTTTTATTCTTCAAAGAAAAATTTATTTATGTTTGACGTTGATTTAGAATATTTGTAGAGTTTTACTTAGTGAATTCTTAAGTTGAATTTTAAAAGAGGAAAATAAAAGAAACTATATTGACATCTAACCCAACCATACAAAAAAATATCCACAAAAGGTAGGGTAAAACTTACATTATGGATATAAATATTGACAATCATAACTATATGCAAAAATGAGCGGATATATAAGTGCAAATATTGTGTACTTTAATACCCACGCACTCAGTATATGCATAACATATATGTTTTTTAATTTAATTTATATTATTATATAAAAATACTTGTATATACATATATATTAACATGAAATAAGTACAATACAAAGATATCAACAAAGATATAAATTAATTTTATCATGACTAATAATATTTAGTATATCAATCTAATATAAACATATTCATATATAAAATCACAACAAAAGTCAATCAAATTCTTTTTCCATTACTAAGACATGTATAAAGTTAGCAATTAATTTCATATAAAGTTAGCAATTAATTTCATAAAAGATATTAATTGTTTTCTAGATTTTATTTTATTTTTATTCAAATAAATTTGT
>JBBPBP010009778.1:16891247-16952910 GCA_037974735.1 Cicer chorassanicum | reverse complement strand
AATAAATTCAAAAAATATTTTCATGATTTAATATAGTTTTGATTAATTTAAATACTTTAATTTATTATTTTTATGAATTAATATTAGAGAACTTTAAATATTTTTTTAATTGAATTAAAATAATATGATATTTTATAATATAATAATTTATTTTAATTCAAATGCGAGTAACAGTTATAAATATAGATTAATGTTGTTACCCACATAACTGACTACTAATATTTTTCCAAATTGCAGATGTAAAGATAGTACTATAATAACCTATTCCTCATATCCTATCTATTGCCATTCCTATATGAAATTGAGTGATTGTTTTTCAGTAAAAAATATTATAAATGGTCAGAATATTAACATTATCTAAAAGAATCCAAATTAAATTGATAAATTCACAATCCAAAACCATAATATATAATATTTTAAAAAATTACAATTTATGTTTGATTACATTGAACACATAAACTCAAATAATACTATCTTAATATATAAAAAATCATTAATTACACACAAAATAAAATAAGAAATATATAATTCTCACGAGTATCATACAAATTCGCATACCATATTAGTACTCGGTACAGACACCTCAACATTTTAAAAGTAATTATACTTAATATATATATATATATATATATATATATATATATATATATATATATATATTCCATTTTTCAAAAATATATATATATACCACAACATATTTGACTCTGCCGTAAGAGGTCGCTGCAGTAAGAGGTTGTATCTCCAGGACGTAACCATCTATAAACTTTAATTTTTATTTTTTTATTTTTTAATAGAATGTCGCACTCGCATCTTCAAAATGCGATCATCTAAAAATTTTAATTTTATCTTTATTTTTTAGTAGATGGTTGCATTTTGGGGATGCGACCTCTTAAAGGTCTAAAAAATAGAATATTTTAGTATATAAATTACAATGTAGGGTATATTGGTTAGTTTTTTTAAAAAGGAAATATAATAATAAAAAAACATAAATAATAAAATATCTAAAAGTAAAGTATATTATTGTAGGTAAGGGTGTGCAACAGAAAATGTAGGGATTGCTAATAGCATCTCTCTAACCTTGCTAGCAACGTGAAGATAAGCAATCTAAGTAGGCCCAACCCAACACGGCACTGTATCTACGTGTTCTCTGTAGCATGTATTAGACCCCTCATTCCAATTTCGAAACTCTCTACATCCACAAAAATAACTTCAATATCTGTTAATTAATTAATATATTAAATTGACAATTGTATATAGATTTGGAAGGAGAAAAATAAATAAAATTGTGGCATAGAATTGAAGTAGATCGATATGAGTTGAAGTGGTGAACCAAAGAGAAACCAACCTGACATGGCAACAGTTGCAACAAGAGGAATTGGAGTCACAAACCTCCATCATCATCCCTACAACTCCAAGCAAAAGTCACTCTTTCTTGGTCAAAAATTTAGAATCAAACCCTCAAACAATGAATCACCATCATGCAATTCAACAAGATTCAGTAGTGTATCAAACCCAAAAGCCCTACTTGGTGGTGAATTTGTTGACTCAGTTCACAACCTATTTGTTGGTGTTGGTGTTGGACTTCCATGCACTGTTATGGAGTGTGGTGACATGATATATAGAAGCACTCTTCCTAAGTCTAGTGGTTTGAATATTACTGTACCTGGTGTTGTTTTAGCTTTTGGTGCTCTTTCTTATCTTTGGGCTACACCTGGTGTTGCTCCTGGTTTCTTTGATATGTTTGTTCTTGCTTTTGTTGAAAGGTTGTTTAGACCTACTTATAGAAAGGTTTGTCTAATCTTCAATTTAGTCTTTAAATTATAATTCTCTCTCCTATTTGCTCCTATTCAATATAATAAATAGTTGTTAAAGTATAGTCAATCCATCAAATTAGCTGTCTAGTTACTTAGGAGAGAGATATTTAATTGACAAACTTGATAAATCTCTTAAGAATAGTGATTCAATTTGTTTGTCAAAATTGAATAGTAATTCAATTACTTGTTAGAGTTAATTAGTTAGCATTGAGTTAGTTAATTGTTCTATGTTAGTTTTTCTATATATAGAGAACTCTTTATCTTTTATCAATATAAATTCTAAGGAATTTTTTCCTCTATCAAGCTCTCATGCTTATTTTCAATACGAGATTCATCTTCAACTTTGATCCTCTTATTTCTAAAAAGATTAAAACTAGTTTAGGAGAGAGTGGTAATTTAGGAAATAAATTTGAGGTTTACTCTATTTTATTTTATTGTTGTTTTTATGAAATAGTATTTCTGGAGTTTGCTTTATTTGTTATTATTGAGAGTGGTTTATTATGGCAGGATGATTTTGTTCTAGGGAAGAAGCTAGGGGAGGGATCATTTGGAGTTGTTTATAAAGTGACACTAGCTAACAAGTCCTCTTCAAAGGTATTATCATGGATTTGGATACTTTGGGATTATTCTGAGATGTAATTTGTATACTAATGTCGATATGGTGAAGTTAGGCTACAACGTGTAATTTATATACTGATGTAATTTGACGTGTTCATCTGTTAGCTTTTTCTGATTAAAATAATGGAAGTTACAAAAGTTTATGCAATTATGACTCATGGTCCTTTTTTGTTCTCACTGGAAGCAAGGTGACTTAGTCTTGAAGAAGGCAACTGAATATGGGGCTGTCGAAATTTGGATGAATGAGCGAGTACGAAGAGCTTGTGCAAATAGCTGTGCAGATTTTGTTTATGGTTTTCTTGAGGTGATGCTCAATTAAAAGCTAGTGCTATGTAAAAAATTTCGGGTACTTGTATGGGGAAATTGAAGGCATTCTTAGTCACATCAATTTAGCATTTTAGTTTTGGTTATGACATATACTAATGTTTTCACTTACTATTTGTAGAGGTCTACGGCGAAGGCTCCTGAGTATTGGCTTATATGGCGGTTTGAAGGGGATGCCACCTTAGCCGATCTAATGAAGAGTAGAGAGTTTCCATACAATGTTGGTAGTCTCTTTCATTAACATGATTGTACTCGATAAATTGATAATGTCTCTATTTTTGCCCTAAATTTTCTAACTAATCTTTTCTGGTATGGGAATGTTTAAAGGTTCTGTGAAGATATGTTTCATATGCTTTAATTACCCTTCACTATGTTTTTATTTTAGAAAAATGGGGAAGAGAGAAATTATTACTAATTAAAGTGACACTGATGGTGTTAGGACATAGAATGAAGGAAAATTAGAGTAGTTAAAGAAGTTGAGTTGTTAGAGTAGTTAGAAAGTTATTTAGTTAAGTTATGTTTTCTGTTTTGGTAGTTAGAGTTTGTTAGTTGCTTTTGAATCCTTTTCCCCTTATCCCTTGTATGGAAAGTGTAAAAATAAAGACTTCCTCTCCCTTAGAAAGGATCTTTTGGCAAATTAGAATATTTTTAATTGATATTCTGGTTGAAGGGTGCATTCGCCCTTACTCTTGTTTATCTTGTCGCTCTTGGAGGAGAGATTCTCTCCTATTATGTCGTATCTTTTTTCTAAACACTTGTGTTCTTCTAAATCTTTGGAATCAAATTCTAGGGTTTCTAACAGATGGCTATTTTACAACTGTCCCTGAGGCGATTTGAACTCTGTCTACAAAGACAAACTTTTACCATTGAAATGCTCCTTCACTGTGTTTCTAAAACACTTATTTCATGCTTAAATTTTGTTTAAAATTTTCAGTCAAAAAAAGTTCTATTTAAATTTTATTTTTCCTTGGTAAATCATGATCGCTAAAGGTCTCAAGTATCAGCCCCGATGATGGTGCCAAAAATTTCAGGTTGAAACATTGATTCTTGGTGAGGTACAAGATTTGCCAAAGGGATTGGAAAGAGAAAATAGAATAATTCAAACAATCATAAGGCAACTCTTGTTTGCATTGGACGGTCTTCACTCAACTGGTATTGTGCATAGGGATATTAAGCCACAGAACATTATTTTCTCTGAAGGTAAAAAGTCTAAATATCGCATAACTTATTCAAATTACTAAATATTAAGCTTTAATTTATTTCAAACTACGGTATCAGGTTCTTGTACATTCAAAATAATTGATCTTGGAGCTGCTACAGACTTGCGAGTCGGCATCAACTATATTCCTAAGGAGTTTCTTTTGGATCCAAGGTATCATTTCTACCATTTCTACAAGTTAAAGAACAACTTCTTCAGATAATCACAACAGAACATGATTGTTTTTTTGTGTTTGATTACAAAAGGATGTTTCTTTAGTTATAAGTTATGACTAACCAAATACTATTTAACTTCTTCAACATCACTGCAAAATGTAACTTCAAGTTTAAACCAATATTTTAAAAGCCGAACTGAATAGTTCAACTTGCTGAATCATGAACTGAAGATGTCTATAGTTTGGTTATTTAGAGAAGTTCAACTGTGGTTTCATCCCGGTTTAATTCAAGTGGTTTAAAGCAATTGAACTATGACCTGTAGGTCTCGCTGGTTCGATGTCCAGTTCAGTTTTTGAAACATTGGTTTGAACGACAAGCTTTTGCAGCTTCCAGGGATGATTATTGAGAGATTGAAGAACAAGTATTCTAAGGGGACGTTTACTTTGTGAAAATGTTTCTTGTTTTCATTTCATAAAATGCATGTTTATTTTACTCGTTAATAAAAAGTTAAAGAAACTTTTGAAGTGAACAATTGTCTACATTTCTAGAAACAATGAATATATCAAGAAATTGTTTTCATTATTTCCATAAATGCATCTTTCATTAACTTGGATTTTATCTTATCTCCATCACAATTAGTTACTTCAAGAGTCTCTCATCAAAATAAAATGAACACACATTTTAGGAAATGAAAACATGAAATGTTTTCTCAAAGTAAACGGGCCCTAACTATTCCATTTAACATCCTTATAATTTAGACAAGAGATAATTAGAACTACTTACATTATTGAGGTCCTTGAATCCATATTTTTATGAGATGCCTAACAACCTGTTGGTATATCAAGTGACTACTAAATAAGTCACACATTGGATGAAAAATAGATATTGAGCACTATAAAAGTGGGAGGACCCATAAACCCATTGCCTTAAGGTTTTGGGTAAAGATGTGGTGTCCAACTCACTTATGTGGTTGCTCTTGATTCACAACCAACTCTAGGGAAATTGTGACGTGTACAATCTTTTCATTTCAGATATGCTGCACCAGAGCAGTACATTATGAGCACACAAACTCCATCTGCACCCTCGGCTCCGGTTGCAACTGCACTCTCTCCAGTCTTATGGCAGGTTAGACTTTTCTTAAGAACGATCCCTGATTAATAATATCACATATAAAACTACATTTGTCATCTATTCATGCTGACCTTTGTTGCTCATGATGCATTTCTTGTGTTTCAAACAGTTGAATCTTCCTGATAGATTCGATATCTACAGTACTGGTCTAATATTTCTCCAAATGGTGAGTATCAAATTATGAGGAAACGTATAATTATCTTCTGTTGCTGTTATTTGAATTCATCAGTCAATTAAACTTATATGCTCACAATTTTGACCATTCTCATATAGGCATTTCCTGGTTTACGCAATGATAATAGTCTCATACAATTCAACCGTCAATTAAAGAGGTGTGACTATGACTTAGTTTCATGGAGAAAGACCGTAGAGCCTCGATGTGGCGCTGATCTTAGGAGGGGCTTTGAACTGTTGGATTTAGATGGTGGAATTGGATGGGAACTTCTGACATCGATGGTTCGATACAAAGCAAGGCAAAGGCTGAGTGCAAAAGCAGCATTGGCTCATCCTTACTTTGACAAAGAAGGCTTGTTGGCATTATCTTTTATGCAAAATCTGAGGCTTAAGTTCTTTCGAGCGACACAGCAAGATTATGGAGAAGCTGCCAAGTGGATTATTCAGCTAATGGCAAAATCAGGAACACAAAAGGATGGTGGATTCACTGAAGCTCAGCTCCAAGAACTTAGAGTATGTGCCTCAAATTTGCAATCACTTTTTTTGGGTGCCACCTTAGACAGCCACCCAATTCTGATCTTTCGTAAGAGACATAAGCTGTTAAAACATATCATATGACAGTAGAGACAAAAAAACAATGATTTCGTAGTTTGGATAGTCAAACTTTATTTATTTTAACTGGACTATAGACATATTTAACCCTTGGTTTAAATATGGTTTTAGTTCCTACAAGTATATTGTTTTTTTGTTTTATTTTCCATAAATTTTTGTTTGAATTTAGTCCCCGCAAATTCAAATATTGTTGTTTTTAGACTCTGACGTGATTTTATTGGGCCACGTGGCATGTCAGAGACTAAAAGTAACAATTTTTGAATTTGCAGAAACTGAATGCAAACAAAAAAACGCTATTGCAGAGACTAAAACCATATTTAAATCTTAACCCTTTTATTTTGTAATAGTCAACATTTTTTGAATGCTAAATCAAAATTTGCTTGTTTGGCTGAACCCTAAACCCTTCTTTTTTAGTTGTCATCTTTTATCGATCATTGTTCTTGTTGCAGGAAATTAAACCCAAGAAAAAGGCTAATGCACAGAGAAATGCTCTAGCTTCAGCTCTTAAAGTACAGAGGAAAATAATAAAAACATTAAATGAGAGTATGGATGAGCTCAAGAGAAGCAGGAAAAGCATTTGGTGGAGGAGATGGATTCCAAGAGAGGAATGAAAGCTGTAAATACTTAATACCCATTTTTCTTTTCAAATTTTTGTCTATAGTTTGTATATGGAAATCAAATATCTTGTTCAGATAGAGCAATGTTTTATATTAAACTAAAAAAAACGAAAGAAATGAAACTGACTTGAATCTTATATACTTTGGCCATAAACTAGCTAGAACATGATTGAATGCATGTATACCTGGAATCTTTTGACAGCACGTGCAAGTATGCAACCACATTTATCTTAAAGAAGAAATTTTACAAAAAGATCAGTTTGTTATATCAGCTAACAGTTTAGCAAAGTAAAATCTATTCCATTTGAGTACCGACTTCCTTTGAGGGGATGAAATCAAAGTGAAGATGGGTATGGAACGTACTCTCTCCGGTCCTTTTTATAAGTGAAAAATTTGATACAAATGAGTCTACAGAAGTTGATGTATTTGATTCATAAAAAGGATTGGAGGTAGTACCATTTTGTAAGACCGCAAATGTTAGTCGGAATGAGAATGGAAGTGATGAATGAGTCTTGAGATTAAATGGGGCTGCTGGTTTTTCTGTTAGTTCTTGTTACCATCACCTCATGTCTGTTCAGTCTACAGACCATTATAACCCTTGCTTGTTGAAAGTACTTAAAAGAATATGGGTATGTGATGTGCTGACTTGGAGGCTAGTTCAAGGAAGGTTAGCTACCAAAGATGAGTTACAGAAATGGGAGCGTGGGTGCTTTCTTCTAACTTTGATTTAGGGTGTGTCTTATGTTTTAACCAAGCTGAGAGCTACCAAAGATGAAGTGATGCATCACATCCTAGACCTAACATATTCAATGGAGGTTTGGGAGAAATTGAAAAGTCAATATCTATGCAAAACGCTCACGGATAAACTGTTTGCGAAACAATGGCATTATAGGTTGAAGATCCAAGAAAGATCCAATTTGCAACAACATGTCGATACCTTCAACGAAATAATAATCGATTTGGTGAGGCTTGGAGTGAAGGTCTAAGACGGAGACACAACTATTATTTTGTTGTGTCTATTACCAAGTTCGTTCGATCGCCTAGTGACAACTCTTACATACAAGAAAGACACTATCAAGTTAGATGATATTACTGTTGTACTTTAGTCTCATTCTCAAAGGAGACATGATGTAGAGGAAGGATCTTCACGCGAAGGACTGTATGTAAAAAGAGGTCATGACTGTGGGAGGAACAAAGGTAAAATAGGTTAGGGAAGAGCAGGTCCAAATGCAAGAATAGAAAAATAGAATAGTGCTTCAGTTGCAAACTGATCAGACATTAAAATAGGGATTGTCCAAACAAGCAGTAGGGTTAATCTAATTCTGCGAACGTCGTTCAAATTGATGACTCTGTCAACGAAGGAGATATTCTTTGTGTTTCATCTAGCAAATTCCCAGAAGTGTGGATTCTTGACTCTGGTTGTTCTTATCACATGACGTCGCACATGGAGTGGTTTACCACATTCCGGTCAGACAGTTTTGGTTTTGTTTATTTTGGTGATGATAAAACATGTGATATAACTGGAATGTGACAAATTAAAATTGCTATGGACGATGGTGGCGTGCGAACTTTGAATGATGTTAGATATATTCCACAGTTGAGAATGAATTTGATCTCCTTGGGGTGCTCTACAAGAAAATGGTTTCTCACAAAGGTCAAATAGAGATGAGGACATTCTAAAGGTCAGTAAGGGTGCATTGACAGTGATGCGAGCAAAGAGTACTGCATGTAACATCTACAAACTATTGGATTCTCTTGTTGTAGGTGATGTTGTATCAACTTAGTTTGATGATGATGCAACGAAACTATGGCACATGTGTTTGGGTCATCTTAGTGAGTGTGGGATGACAAAACTTCATAAGAGACATTTGCTGAAGGATGTTAGTAGTTGTAAGCTGGATTTGTGCAAGTACTGTATACTTGAAAAATAGTGTGTGTTCGTTTTAAATCTAGGAAACACAAAATAAAAGGAATCATAAACTATGTGCATTATGAAATTGAACATACTTTTAAATCTGAAAATTCAGGTGGAGTAAAAGATTACTCTCTTGTACGTTACCGAGAGCGCCGTCAAGTCAAGCCACTAGAAATATATGGGTATGAAGACTTGACAGTTTATGCATTTCTTACTAGTTCTAGAGATCCATCCACACTTCGAGAGACTATAGTTAGGAAGGAGAAAGATGAGTGGATGAGTGCTATGGTGGAGGAGATGGAGTCCTTAAAGAAAAATCAAACATGGGAGCTTATTCAACTTCCTAAGGGGAAAAGAGTTATCGGTTGCAATTGAGTGTGCAAGAGGAAACCAATAGTAACATAAAAAGAAAGGGAAAAGTTCAAGGTTTGTCGTGTAGTAAAGGGGTATTTAAAACAAAACAGGATTGACAATGATGATATTTTCTCTCCGATTGTCAGACATACTTCTATCAAGGTAGTGTCAGCCTTGGTAGCTAGTCGGGACATGCATTTACAGTAGATGGACGTGAAGAAAACATTTCTTCGCAGTTATTTAGATGACCAAATTTACATCAAACAACCATAGGGTTTAAATGATACTAGACTGGTTTGTAAATTGAAGAAGTCTATGTATGGTCTAAAGTAGTCTGCAAGGCAGTGGTACAAGCGGTTCGATTCCTAAATGCTTTAGATTGGTTATAAAAGGTATAAGTATGATTGTTGTGTTTATGTTGAAACGTTGATGATGGCTCTTTTATTTTCTTATTTCTGCATGTTGATGATATGTTGATTGTTGCTAATCATTTACATGATGTAAATGAATTGAAAATTATGTTGGGAAATAAGTTTGACATGAAAGACTCAGGTGTTGCTATGAAGATTCTTGGTATGGAAATTCACAAGGATATGAGTGCTAGAAAATTATGGCTATCAGAAAGGCTATGTTGAAAAGGTGTTATACATATTCGACATTAGCAATTCGAAGGCTATGAGTACTCCATTGGCGAGTCACTTTGAGCTCTCGTTGGATTAGTTTCCAAAGACAGATTCAAAAGTTGAGTATATGTCAAACGTTTTATATGCCAGTGTTGTTGGTTGTTTAATGTATGCTATGGTTTGCACTAGACCAGATTTGACACAAGCTATAAGTCAAGTTCGCAAGTTTATGTCCAAACTAGGTAAGCATCATTGGGAAACAGTCAAGTAGATTTTTAGGTATTTGAAGGGTACAACATGTCATTGTATCATGTTTAGCAGCGGACAGAGTGATCCTTCAATTGTAGGATATGTTGATTCTGGTTATGCAAGTGATATGGATGATAGAAGGTCTACAACATAATATGTCTTTACCCTTTATGAAGGTCCCACAATTGAAGTAGAGTACATGGTAGTAGTTGATGAAGGTGCAAACACAAAAATTAGGGTAGAATTGTGTTTGAATAAGTTGAATTCCTTTTGCTAATTTATTTAAAACTGGTTCGGGTTTGGTGACTTACTTAGAATAAAAGTAGTAGCAATAAGTGATTTGAGGAAGAAGTGAAACAAGAATTGCAGAATTAAACTGACACAAAAATTTATCTTGGTTCATCATCAACTTGTTAGCTTCGTCTAGTCCCCTCAATGAGAAGGATTTAATCCACTAATTTAAAACTTGAATTACACAACACTTAACCCTACAAGCCAGTATTGTCAAAACAACCTGACAACTACAGATTTTTTGAGGAACACAAACACCTTAACTCTACAAGTCAGATCTTCTCAACACAACCTGAAAACCTACATATTGCTTGAGGAACACGAAAGCCACTATCAGACTGGGTTACAAGAGTTTGGAACAAATTGGTTTGCTTCTAACAAGCTGATTGTAACAATGACTCTCACACTATAAAACACTTAGAAAATATCTTTTGAGCAAGTGTTTCTCAAGACCTTAACCTTATGAACTCTAATAACTTATGGAATTTTGTGCTTGTGAGTTCTCTTTTATTCTTCTTCAGCCTTCAGTATCTATTTATAAAATAGGTTAGAGTTTCTCCTTTGTCCTTGCAAAATCTGAATCATATCTTTGCAAATAATAAATGTATCTTCTTGTGAGTGTTTCTTCTTGTAAACAATTCTTGATCATATCTTCTTGTAAATAATTCATATCTTCTTGTAGATAAATCTTGATCAAATCTTCTTGTAAATAATTCATATACTCTTATGATAATTCTTGTAAATAATTCATATATTCTTATAGATAAATCTTGATCAAATCTTTTTGTACATAATTCATATCTTCTTGTGATAAATCTTGATCAAATCTTGTAAATAATTCATATCTTCTTGTGATAAATTTTGATAAATCTTCTTGTAAATAATTCATATCTTCTTGTGATAAATGTTGATCAAATCTTCATGTAAATAATTCATATCTTCTTGTAAATAATTCTAAGTCTTCTTTTCATACTTAACTCTTTCAATTTCACCCGTGACTTTCCATCAGGGGCATTTACTTTCTTGTTGGAGTGAGATGCTGTGTTTCTTGAATATTGATAGGCAGAGGCAGAATTGCATGACTTAGAATTAGTGGCATTAGGCAAATCACCTTGTTGAAACTTCAGAGTTAGTGCAACATTAGAGGCTGCATATCAGAGACAACATTTGGAATGTTTTGCTCCCTTTTGATCAACGGATTATGAGATTTGAATTTATGATTTGAACAATCTCTTCATAGTTAATTATTTCTTGATATTAACTCTTCAGAGGCATGCTGAGTTTGTGCATATCAAAGACATGCAATGGCTTTAGAGGCATGTTGAGTTTGTGAACATCAGAGACATGCAAGGGCTTTAGTCTTCATACTCAGTTTCAGAGCCATTCTTCAGACCCAATTATCAGACCCAATAACTAGAGGCAATCTTTGTAATCTTTAGAGGCATGTTACTTTCAGAGGCATATGTTCGGAGGCAGACATGTATACTTTGTGTTCTTTTAATCTCATCCTCTAGCCACTTCCCTTGGTCACTTCCTTTGGTCGCTTCCTCTTATACCTTCCTATGATTTTCTTCTTCCAATTTTTGCATTCTTAATGAAGCCATTAATCCAAATTTATTGTTCATATAAAATACTTTTGTTAACATCAAAACTATAAGTGGAAAACCAACTTGGTTCCAACAATTGAAACTGCCAAAGAGGTTTTATGGCTAACATGATTAGTGAATGAATTAAGTGTTGAGCAATGTGGAGTTCAATTGCATTGTGATAGTTAGAGTGTCATTTATTTGACAAAAAATCAGGTGTACCACGCTAGGACCAAACATATTGATGTGAGGTTTCACATGATCAGAGAGTTACTTGCATCTAGACAAATATTACTTGAAAAGGTTCATACTTCAAATAATGCAACTGATATGTTGACCAAGCCAATTACCAATTTCAAGTTTAAGCACTGCTTTGACTCGTTACATGTTTCTCAGTGTTAAGCAGGAGTTGCACCCCCAATTGTCAAGATGTGAGCGTTATGTAGTAAATCTTCATGTGAGTTTGATATTTTCCAAGGTTGAGATCATTGAGTATGGCCCATAGGTAGTATCAAATGCTCCTTGGCCCACTGTTTGTTGTGTGAGGGGACGACTGGGGGTGTGGGGGACGATAGCTACTTGTGGAATGATCAAGGGTATTGTTGTAATATGAACCTTATTACTAGTATTTAAATACAACTTGTACTATGTATACCCTAATTTATTCATCTAATAAAAGAGATCTACAGTTGCTCTGTAGTCGAAGACGTAGACATCATTAACTGAACTTCGTTACCAAATATGTTGTGTTCTTATTTGCAATTTCAGTTGTTGTTTGAGAACACATTCACATTCAGGTCCATCAAGATATTTGTCAAATTTTCTTTCTCTAGTTAAAGCTCATAATCAAGGGCAACAACACGATCGACACTCTTTTGTTTCTCTTGGACGAGTTTTTGATGATCATCCTTAATTGGAATCCGATTGTTTTCAAGGATCTTCAAACATTCAAGAGCTGAATTGTAATATTTTTTAATTGCATTGTAATTAGCTACAACACTGTTGATGATGGGAATATTATTTTGAAAGTGACTAATAGTGTCTTGAACAACAATGAAAGATCTTAAGTGGATGATGCTAAGATTTGATTTTACTACATTAATATCCTTTACCACCTCAAGAAGCTAGTAGATAATGGTAGAGTTACACATAATTGTGTCGAGATCATTTCTTATTAAGTCTTCAGTTTTCTCAAAAGATCTAACACTTTCTAAACATCTAAATCTTAAGAGAAGGCACTAGAAGAACAAGAAGATATAAGAGAGCTCACTAAACATATTTGATATGAGGTCATGAAGATGTTAATCAGAATAAATACATTTGCTGTGGATTTCTAACCCAGTGTCGTTAGGTTCTCTCAGATCTGAAACAACATTTTCATCCTTTTGTAGTGAGAGATTTTATGCTTTTCGATCCAACTATATTTGCATTTTTTTTTTGTTCTTTACATTCATTTTTTAGTTCAATTGGTTAAAATTTCTTTATTTTGGTTTAGTTTTTATATCAATCGAATTATTGCATTTGGTATTTCTTGGTTTGTAGGAATGAAGTATTTTGGTGTTGGAAAGGGGTTTGAATGGTGTAGTTTAAAGCTGGAGACATTTTGAAAGAAATTTTGATGCAAGCACAAAGGTAGAAAGAACCTCAAGCAGAGTGTGTCAGTTGACTTTGGAAAGAAACACCCACATTTCTCGTTTTTCCGATTTTGTAAAGAAACACGGTAATGGTGTGTCAATTGACATGACCGTGTTTCATGACAGGATTATTATTTGCACACTTTATTATGAAATACGGCCAGAGTATGGTAGCTGCCAGACTCGTGTTTCATAATCCCAAGCCTTCTATTTTAATTGGGTTTGGACCTCTTTGTTAACTATGTACCAATAGGACTTACAAAGTAGGTTTTAGGGTTCGGAAATTGAAACCTTGGGTGGTGCTTTGGAGGCTAGTATCAAACTCTTATTTCTACTTCATTCTTTAATTTCCCGGTTTGAATGTTCTTAATCTATTTCATAGATTATTCTTCTACCATGTTTGAGTGGATTTCTTATTTCTAAGATTGGGCATAGTCTTTGATACATAAATGATGATGGATTGATTGGTTTTTTTGCCTTTTGTTTATTATTGAATTACTTTTAATTTAATTTCTATTGAGCAGTCATGTTAAGTAATATTTGTTCGTATTAAAGGAAGTGAGTTTGGTCTTTTGAGGTGAACATTAATATTAGAACAATAGGAATTGAACTTGAGACTAAAATCACGAGAGTGATTTGGTCTTTTAAAGAATCAATGAATTATCACAAAACTTAAAGGGATCAATCTAAATTCAATTAGCACGAAAGTAGGAGTTGATTTAATTGGGCATAATTCTTGTATCTCGAGAGGGAACACTAACTATATTATGATAATTCACCTTCAAAAGTGATTCAATATTATTAAAAGGAAAGCTGATCTAGACTCATTAGTTATCATTGACAACGCCAATTCTGGAAATCTTCTCGATATTATAAAAATCGTCTTCGATTTCTTGCGTTTTACTTCGTTGTTACAACTTTCTCTTAACCAAAATATTTGTTCCCTTAATTTATTTAAAATTTAATTAATTGGTACTCATAGACACAGTCAGTCCTTATGGATTCAATGTTTTTACTACTTGACAAAAACCGTACACTTGTAGACTTCTTTCTCGGCCTCTTCCATTTGGCTATCATTGATAACAAGAGATTGAACATTGGCGTGTGAATGATCATCTGTAGCAGCTTGTAAATTGAAGAAGTCAATATCCATGAAAGCTTTCAAATTATAACTATTAGCATATGGTGCTTTGGATATCTTCAAAAGGGATTGGTAATGGTGTCGAAGAAGATCCAATACCAACACCAATTTGTAGGAGTGTCACCAAAGTTGTTTCAGGAACGCTAGATTGTGACTGTAGCAGTTCATTAAGTTTGGCTAAGTCGACAAGCTCGTAGTACAAATGGAAATTAAAACTTATAGTTAGAAAACGAGAGAGCATACCTTTGGAGCTATTACAAAGGGATACTCTATCCTTTTCTAACTATAAGTTTTAATTCTCCTTTGTACTACTAGGAAAAACCCAATCGCTGAAGGTTCTCAACATACCCAATCAGCTTGAGCACGTGAGGACCTACAGGGCTTCCCTCCATCATTCTGGTTAGGAAAAAGACTTTTCAAGAAACTCCAAACCTCTTAAGCCTAGTTTGCTCTTGATAAAGCATCTTCAGGTGTTCGATCATATTGAAGGCTTCCATGTTCTCATGTTGCTTTTGAAGCTTAGAGTTCGTGTAGTTAGCATGATGCAGCTAACATCCAAGGCATCATCTTGATGCTTCTTATAAGCATCCTTTTTAGCCTTAGAAGTATAAGTAACCAATGGCTCTGGGGCAATGAGTCATTCTAGAACATACAACTTTTCTCATGCTTGAGGACAATCCTTAAGTTTTGGTGTTAATCCAGAAAGTTTGTTCCTGACAACTTATCCTTCTCAAGGATTTATCTCAAAGTGTTGCTAGATGTGTTGTTTCCCATGGTAATCTACATTTAGAAAATATGAAAAAAGTACATATCTTGCAATAAATTATTTAATTAGGTCTTTAATTAAATATGTCTCCCATTATTTTACTCCAACCAAATGACCTTCAACATTTGATTCGGGAAATCCTATTGGAAGGTTTTCTAGCAGGTCGAGATTCATATTTCACTTCATTTTAGCTTTAGCCGATCACCTAAAATTTAGTTATTTAGGTAGGAACCCCCTTTCAATTTTATGTTATACAACTCTCAAAAAGTTGGTGAGTTGCTCTTATTTCAATCCATCACATGGATAATTCCCAACTCACTTACTTCAAAACCTTTCAATCCTATTATACTTAGTTTAGTCAAGATAGACCCGAAATTTAGCAATTTGATATTACACTTATCCCATCACATCTTACTAGTATAATAAATGTACTTCACTTTAACAAACCTATATTTTTTTTTACTAGTCTTGACGAGTGCTACTTTTGGAAAGCATTCAACTTAATATATTGCTCGAGAGATTTCAATTAAACTTAATCTCACCATATTGTCAAACTATATAACCTACTATATTCATACATGCAAATTATACATAAATATATATTGTAAATAAAGTGACGTGGTTATGGGATCTAACACATTTATTCTCACAAGCCAATGTAAGAATTTTAGCTAAACTTAGGATCGATCTTGCTTCTCCAAGCGTGACCTCCAAAGTTGTCCTCCTTTAAATTTATCTCCTTGTCTTCATCATTATATTACGTAAAAGAATACTCATTTTACATATGAGGGAGTGAAATAAGAAGAGAAGATACAAATAGAATTTAAGAGAGAGGCACGACACGTAGGCCTTATGTAATAATTCAAAATCAAAGGAAATTAGACCATAATCACTCACCATGCAATCACAAATTAATGACATATAAATAATTAAATAAAATATTTTTATTATTGTTATCATTAACACAATCAGTCATCATAGAACATATGTACTATTATCAATTACAATTAATAATAAAAATATAATTTTATTACAACTAATATGAGCATTAACTGTGGTTAAAGTCATTCATTCAAATTCATTAATTATCACACTACCTTAGATTTTTTTTCTTTTGATTTCAACGAACGTTTCTTGTTATAGAGAAAATTTACTCACCAATATAACACTTGATACATCGCTCCACATAAACCCTAAACCATTATCTTCTTATTGCATTATCAATTGCACAGTCGTCATGAACAATATGAAATTGACCTGCGTATGACATACTAAACCACACCGATTTGCTTATCCAAAAAAAGTATAACGATTCAACTGATGGTCTAATGCACATCCTCGATAACTAGTATGGAAACGACTCGCATACAACACACTGGATCATACCGATTTGCTTATCCAAAAGAACACACTGATTTGAATCAGTATCATCACTTGATATAGAAAATGTAACATCATTAACACTTGATATGCTAATCATACGAAGTAATATATATATATATATATATATATATATATATATATATATATATATATATATATATAAAAGAAAAAAAAAATTCATACATCATCATTTAAACACAAAACACATGTTTGGTTCTACGATTCACAAACATAAATATTATATCACATAAAATTGAATTAAGGTTTCATAAGTGGCTCTGATACCACTGAAGGAAAATCGCTAGTAAAAATAGATAAATGCAATAGATAAAGTAAAATTTCCTCCACGGATCCTTACGAATAGTCATGAATCAGAGTTTATTACATTACCTCTTGTAGCATGATAAACTTCTGATGATGAATGATGATCACAAGTCAATATCCTATACTTATCTCAACATGATTATTGTAACATCCTCTAAATTTATTATTTAAAAATAATTAGAACCTATCAGTATTATTCAATATTAAATTATGTGTGATAATTATTTGACTTGCTCGATTTTTTTTGTAGTTGATAAAGTTATTAATAAGAATTATTTAAATATATGGGGAGTTCAAATATATACATATATATAAGTAGAGATATATTATATGTAAATGTGTTTTCTAGTGCAAGAAGAAATTGGACTAAGGGTTTGAGGCTTAGTGTGACCCAACCCACTTGAATGAGTATAAAAGTGGGCTATGTGTTTGTGGCTTGGTTTCTATGATCAAGGTTAACAAAAAAAAAAAAAGAGAAAGTGACATTTTATCCCTCTTGTTCTTCAATTAGGCCCAACATTTTCTAACCCACAATTTCCACTTTAAATTTCCCTTAAGTCCACAATTTCTGTATACTCACTAATAATAAACAAAAAGGAATACTGAAACCCTAGCCACCATCACCTTCACACCTCATTTTCTTCGTGTAACCAAAGCTTGGAACTTCTTTCCTAGTGAACAACACCGTGGGGGCTTAAAGCTTCGTACTAGGAAGAAAAGCGGCCAAGGTAATGGCTTTTCCCCACACAAGTCATAGTTAGGCCGTTGGTTGGATGACATGGAATAAATAATCATGATTACTTTGATTTTAGAAGGAATAAATGTAGACTAATGGATTAAAATAGCAAAACCCCAATTTTTATTGAGATTGAATTGTAATATATGACTTCTATGGAGTAAATTATGAAATTTTATGCTATGTGTGATAAAATTGTAGTTTTACGATGAATATGAAAATAAAGTTTGAATTTTTACCTTATATGTGATAAAGTTTTAACTTTTATTATGTATATGAATTGGAGTTTGAATTTTCTTGTCATATATGTTAAAGTGTTAATTTTTATGGCCTATATGATAGAAAGTTTATATTTTTATGTGTATGTGGTGAAAGTCATAATTTTTATGATTATTTGTCTATGATTATGTGCTACTCATGATAAGGATGTGTTGTATGTGTTCTTAGTGATATGTGAATAAGAGATGATTTTGAAAAGTAATTTTGAATGCATATGACATGATTCTTAGTGGGCTGTGTGGGAATATATATGCTTGATACTATATCATCATGTCATGGCATATGCATCTTTGTGGGAGTTGCCTTAGTGGAAGGTTTGATTTCCCCATTGGTATGAGTGACCTTTCTGTGTGGAAGTTGCCTTAGTGGCAGGTTGATATCCGGATCTTATAGTTTTAGGAGCATGCATTATGCATATGTTTGATATACAATTTACCGCTTTGCGCATTTTTTTCTTTTAAATTGAAAGTTTTTACTTTTATATGTTTTGTGTTATTCTTTCATATGTTTAGCTTTGGTTTGATGTGGATGATGGAATAAAACTGACCATTACAACAACATTTTAGGTACTAATGAGTCCGAGGAGATTCAAGAGTAGTTAATGAGTATTGATGTGCGGCGAACGTGGGGTAAAAATGAGTTTTTCGAGACAATTTTGTAATAATAGAGTTGTCGCAATATTTCTAAGTTCTTTTTAATCTTTTGTCACAAACTTTTAAAATGTACTAGAATTTTAGAAATACGGAAGTGGTTCCCTTCCGTTAGGAATAATTGCCCTTACTTTGTTTTAAATTTTGAATAAACATTTTCTTAATGATATTAAATAACGTGTTTGTTACTAATTATTTAAATGAATAAATGCTAAGTATTCAAAAAAAAAAATTCGTAAACTTTTCTAAGCAATAAGTATTTTTTTAAGTAACGTTTTGGATTAAAAATCCTGGAAGTTACATTATGGTATCAGAGCAATGATTCTCGGACTTTTGGGGGTGGGACGTTTCGTGTATGTCGAATGTATTTTAACGTTGCTCGTGTTAATTGTTTGTTTTTCTAATTAATGGACTTACTAATTTTTTTTTAAATTCCTATTATATGCCATTAATTATGTTAATTGTTTGACTTCCTAATTTTTTTCTTTTTATTTTATTTTATTTAGTCCATGAATTCCTATTATGTATCCTTAATTGTGTAACCTTGAATTTTTGTGATTAATTATATGCCTTAAATTTCTACAAATCGAAAATAGTTTTAATTGAATTCAATGCAAATATTACTTTTGATTTTAATAATATTTTGAATTGAATATTATGACGTTACAAATTTATTACTCATTATTGAATATTTTTGTTTGTCCATAAATTCCTATTATGTATCATTAACTGTGTAACCTTGAATTTTTGTGATTAATTATATACCTTAAATTCCTACGAATTGAAAATAGTTTTAATTGAAATCAATGCGATAATTGCTTTTGATTTTAATAATGTTTTGAATTTAATATTATGACGTTACAAATTTATTACTCATGATTGAATATTTTTGTTTGTCCATAAATTCCTATTATGTATTATTAATTGTGTAACCTCCTTGAATTTTTGTGATTAATTATATGCCTTAAATTCCTACGAATTGAAAATAGTTTTAATTGAATTCAATGCAATAATTTCTTTTGATTTTAATAATGTTTTGAATTTAATATTATGACGTTACAAATTTATTACTCGTGATTGAATATTTTTGTTTGTTTGTATGTCATGAATTTAATACTCGTGTTTTAATGACATCATGAATTTATTACTTGTGATTTGAAATTTTTTTTAATAATCGTTTGTATGTTATGAATTTAATACTTGTTATTTAAAAACGCTATGAATTTAATATTGTGACGTTACGAATTTACTAATTATGATTTTAATTTTTATTGTTTGTATGTTATTAATTTAATACTCGTGATTTAAATTTTTAATAAGTTATTACTCGTGATTTCATTTGACATTATGTAATAATTGTTTGTACATTTATGACATTATCAACTAATTGTCACAAATTGAATTTTTTTAATTTTAGAATCATAAAATGATTAGTTTTATTTTGCTATAATGTGGAATTATTGTGTATTGATTTGGATTGACTATTTTGAAAATATACAATAATTAATTGGTCTCCACTTTAATGACAGTTATTAATTAGACCAATTGAATTATAATGATTATGAGTATTTCTTAATTATTTAATTTTTGTGTGATAATTTAAATTTTTGTAATAAAGACAACGTTTTAAATCTCTAACTTGTATAAAATTTTAGGATCCCCATAATAGAAATGAAAGGTAATACCGTAAAAAGTTCTATTAGTGGGATTCATGCTAAGGAAAGACTTGGTTATTAAGTGGTCCATTGACCCACCTCTCTTTCTTGGGAACCCCTCTAGTACACCACTTACTGTGTGACCCAAACCTTTTGTCCCCATAATAGAAGAGAAAGGTAATACCGTAAAAAGTTGTATTAGCGGGATTCTGGCTAAGGAAAAACTTGGTTATTAAGTGGTTCGTTGACCCATCTCTCTTTCCTGGGAACCCCTCTAGTGCACAACTTACTGTGTGACCTAAACATACTATATAGACATGAATAAAATATTTCCTTACAATCGTAAGGTTATGATTAGATCATAGTGTTATCCTAATTAGATAATTTGTAGGAAGTATGACTCGTCGCGCAAACCGATCAGTCCCCCAAGGAGGAAGTGACATGGCTGAAGCAATCCAAGCCATGAACGCAATGGCCCAACAAGCTGCAGTCCAGGCTCAACAAGCTGCAGTCCAGGCTCAACGTAATGCGCAGAGGGACCTAAGGGAGGAAGCAGCTGTTGCAACGAGGGGACTATCTGAATTTCGTCGACAAGATCCGCCGAAATTTAAAGGGGAGCATGACCCTGACAAGGCTGACCTTTGGCTGCAGGAGATAGAGAAGATATTTGACATCCTCCACTGCCCCGATGACACGAAAGTGGAGTACGCGACCTACTTACTGATTGGTGAAGCTGAATACTGGTGGCGGGGGGCGAGACAAATGATGGAAGTAAATCACGAAGAGGTGACTTGGGAAGGCTTCAAGAGAAAGTTCCTGGACAAATATTTTCCGAAGAGTGCCAGGGCTGAGAAAGAAGCCCAATTCCTGAGACTACATCCAAGACGATGAAAGAAGATGATATATCCAAGACTGCCTTCAGAACGCGTTATGGGCATTATGGGTACTTGGTGATGCCCTTCGGAGTGACCAATGTGCCAGCTATCTTCACGGATTATATGAATTGTATCTTCCGTCCATTCTTAGACAAGTTCGTTGTGATCTTTATTGATGACATATTGATCTATTCCAAGACCCGAGAAGAACATGAGGAACATTTGCGTCAAGCTCTACAAGTACTGAAGGAGCAACAACTATATGCCAATCTAGGAAAATGTGAATTTTGGTTGGAATAAGTGAAGTTCTTGGGACATGTAATTTCTAAGGAAGGGATTGCTGTCGACCCATCCAAGGTAGAAGCCGTGATGGCATGGAAACAACCACAGACAGTCATAGAGATTAGAAGTTTTCTAGGTTTGGTCGGGTACTATAGGAGATTTATGGAAGGATTTGCCAAGATTGCTGCTCCATTGACACACCTTACGAAGAAGAACCAGATTTATGCGTGGATTGAGGTGTGTGAGAAAAGTTTCCAACTGATGAAGGAGAAGCTAACTACGTCCCCAGTGTTAGTGTTGCCACAACTAGAAGAGCCTTATGAAGTTTATTGTGATGCTTCCTACCAAGGTTTGGGTTGTGTGTTGATGCAAAACAAACGAGTAGTGGCCTATGCCTCAAGGCAATTGAAGGTGCATGAAAATAATTATCCCACTCATGACTTGGAGTTAGCGGCAATTGTCTTCGCATTGAAAATTTGGAGACATTATCTATATGGGTGTAGTTTTGATGTATTTAGTGATCATAAGAGTTTGAAATACTTGTTTGATCAAAAGGAACTTAACATTAGGCAGAGGAGATGGATGTAGTTCATTAAAGATTATGAGTTCACGTTGCATTACCATCCAGGGAAAGCAAACGTGGTGGCTGATGCCTTAAGCAGGAAGCGAGTTCATCTCTCGTTTGTAACAATGAAGGGGTTGGAGTTGTTAGAGAAGTTCCGTGACTTGGATCTTAATTTGGATTCCCCATTGGGGAAAGTGCAATGTGGAATGATCATTATAGATAGTGAATTGATGAATGAGATTAAAGTCCTCCAAGTTACAGACGCGTTGACTCAAGAGAAAAGGAAGTTGATCGAGGTCGGCAAGGCACCTGAATTTGAGGTGGGCCCAGAAAAGCAAGTTGAGTATTCACCCTGGTACCACCAAAATGTATAAAGACCTTAAGCAAAAATTCTGGTGGCCGAGAATGAAGAAATAGGTAGCAGAATATGTGGCTTCATGTTTGACTTGTCAGAAAGCCAAGGTAGAGCATCAGAAACCAGGGGGACTACTAAGGTCGTTAGATATACCAGTATGGAAATGGGATAGTATATCTATGGATTTCGTGGTAGCATTGCCGATGACTCAACGGAAGTTTGACTCCATTTGGGTGATCGTCAACAGGTTGACCAAATGTGCCCATTTCATACCCGTGAGGACTACTTATGATGTGACTAAGCTTGCAGAGATCTACATTGCCGAGATTGTTAGACTACAAGGGGTACCCTCCATCATTGTGTTAGATAGAGACCCGAAGTTCATTTCTCGTTTGTGGGGAGAATTACATGAGGCGCTAGGTACTAAGTTGAGATTGAGTTCAGCCTATCACCCTCAAACCGATGGACAAACAGAAAGGACTATTCAGACCTTGGAGGATTTACTGAGAGCGTGTGTGTTGGATGAACGAGGAAGTTGGGATAATATGTTGCCTCTCGTTGAGTTCACCTATAACAACAACTATCATGTGAGCATTGAAATGGCACCATACGAGGCTCTATATGGGCGTAAGTGCCAAACTCCCTTGTGTTGGTATCAGGATGGTGAAAACCTAATTGTGGGGCCAAAATTGGTACAACAGACCACAAATAAAGTTCGTCTGATCCAAGAAAGGATGAAGACAACACAAAGCAGACAGAAGAGTTATGCCGACCAACGGTGGAAACTGCTGGAGTTTCAAGAGGGTGAACATGTATTTTTGAGAGTGACGCCTACTACTGGTGTTGGTAGGGCACTAAAGTCTAAGAAGCCCACTCCTAAATTCATTAGCCCATTTCAGATCCTCCGACGTGTAGGCCTCGTAGCTTACCAGATTGCCTTGCTTCCGAGCCTGGCCAAACTACACAACGTATTCCATGTGTCACAACTGAGGAAGTACATGGCTGATCCTTCCCATATTATCACGCTATATGATATCCAGTTGAAGGAGAACCTTTCCTTTGTAGTTCCACCGCTAAGCATTGGAGATAGGACTACTAAGCACCTACGAGGTAAGGAGATCGCCTTGGTCAAGGTGATTTAGGACCAAACGACTGGAGATGCAACTTGGGAATTGGAGGAAAAAATGAGAGAACTTGACCCTAGTCTATTTATGTCTACCTAGTTTCGAGGACGAAACTATTTTTAAGGGGGTGAATATTGTAACATCCTCTAAATTTATTATTTAAAAATAATTAGAACCTATCAATATTATTCAATATTAAATTATGTGTGATAATTATTTGCCTTGCTCGATCTTTTTTGTAGTTGATAAAGTTATTAATAAGAATTATTTAAATATATGGGGAGTTCAAATATATACATATATATAAGTAGAGATATATTATATGTAGATGTGTTTTCTAGTGCAAGAAGAAATTGGACTAAGGGTTTGAGGCTTAGAGTGACCCAACCCACTTGAATGAGTATAAAAGTGGGCTATGTGTTTGTAGCTTGGTTTCTATGATCAAGGTTAACAAAAAAAAAAAAGAGTGACATTTTATCTCTCTTATTCTTCATTTAGGCCCAACATTTTCTAACCCACAATTTCCACTTTAAATTTCCCTTAAGTCCACAATTTCTGTATACTTACTAATAATAAACAAAAAGGAATACTGAAACCCTAGCCACCATCACCTTCACACCTCATTTTCTTTCTGTAACCAAAGCTTGGAACTTCTTTCCTTGTGAACAACTCCGTGGGGGCTTAAACCTTCGTACTAGGAAGAAAAGCGGCCAAGGTAAGGGCTTTTCCCCACACAAATCATAGTTAGGACGTTGGTTGGATGACATAGAATAAATAATCATGATTACTTTGATTTTAGAAGGAATAAATGTAGACTAATGGATTAAAATAGCAAAACCCCAATTTTTGTCGAGATTGAATTGTAATATATGACTTCTATGGAGTAAAGTATGAAATTTTATGCTATGTGAGATAAAATTGTAGTTTTACGATGAATATGGAAATAAAGTTTGAAATTTTATCTTATATGTGATAAAGTTTTAACTTTTATTATGTATATGAATTGGAGTTTGAATTTTCTTGTCATATATGTTAAAGTGTTAATTTTTATGGCCTATATGATAGAAAGTTTATATTTTTATGTGTATGTGGTGAAAGTCATAATTTTTATGATTATTTGTCTATGATTATGTGCTACTCATGATAAGGATGTGTTGTATGTGTTCTTAGTGATATGTGAATAAGAGATGATTTTGAAAAGTAATTTTGAATGCATATGACATGATTCTTAGTGGGTTGTGTGGGAATATATATGTTTGATACTATATCATCATGTCATGGCATATGCATCTTCGTGGGAGTTGCCTTAGTGACAGGTTTGATTTCCCCATTGGTATGGGTGACCTTTCTGTGTGGAAGTTGCCTTAGTGGCAGGTTGATATCCGGATCATATAGTTTTAGGAGCATGCATTATGCATATGTTTGATATACAATTTACCGCTTTGCGCATTTTTTTCTTTTAAATTGGAAGTTTTTACTTTTATATGTTTTGTGTTATTCTTTCATATGTTTAGCTTTGGTTTGATGTGGATGATGGAATAAAACTGACCCTTACAACAACATTTTAGGTACTAATGAGTCCGAGGAGATTCAAGAGTAGTTAATGAGTATTGATGTGTGGCGAATGTGGGGTAAAAATGAGTTTTTCGAGACAATTTTGTAATAATAGAGTTGTCGCAATATTTCTAAGTTCTTTTTAATCTTTTGTCACAAACTTTTAAAATGTACTAGAATTTTAGAAATACGGAAGTGGTTCCCTTCCGTTAGGAATAATTGCTCTTACTTTGTTTTAAATTTTGAATAATCATTTTCTTAATGATATTAAATAACGTGTTTCTTTCTAATTATTTAAATAAATAAATGCTAAGTATTCAAAAAAAAAATTCGTAAACTTTTCTAAGCAATAAGTATTTTTTAAGTAACGTTTTGGATTAAAAATACGGGGCGTTACAATTATGCACTTAACAGTCATTTTGTATCAAGGGACTCATAGATATTACTCATGTTATGTGGGAGAGACGAATCTCTTCTAGGTCACTCATGTCCCTTAGTATGACTCATCAAATGTCCAATTAACTCACTTTATAATCGTCTTGTTATAAACAACGTTTGACAAAAATTAAACAATCAACTCCTTATCTAGATATTATAGTAGTTTCAGGTCTAAGGGTGGCATACACCATTATCACTATGAGAATAACTTATGCCACTTACATAACACATTATGTAGTATTTTCATGGTGAGTGAATCTAGTTTACGTTCATCCTAATGTATACTTATGTTGTAACTTGATATCTCATATCCATAACATGTGACATATGATTATCAGTCGACACACATAGTCTCGATTGTATTTTATTATTGCCCTCTATAATAATACCTGATTACAGATGTTTGAGAGTGAAGTTCTATAGCATCTCACAATTGAGTCATTCACTCGATGTCTTATCAAAATGAATTTCACTCAAGGACTTTATTATATTAGATAAACATAGTAATTGAAATGTCTCATATTATAAATAATTAACACAATACAAGTTCTAAATTCAAAAGTAAAACATTGACCTTTAGGATTTACACCAACACATTTAATGAACATTTTTTATACTAAAAGCGCTATTAAAGACCACCTATAACAATGTTTTTAATGTTATGAGAAAGCGTCGTTAAATGCATTAAAAAATCGTTAATTTTTTTTTTGATGGTGTGTACATGATCAATGATCAATATGAAAAAAAAGAAAGAATTATTGATATGAGAAAAGAATAATTTAAAATTGAGGTTCAACATACTTTTTGAACTGATTGAGTGTTCTAATTGTGCCTTTACTAAAGGTGAATGGATAGGTCATGTATATATGATAGCGTTAAGATCCAAGATATTAGGTTTAGGCGAACTAATTAAGCTAAATAATACTGGAAAATATTGTGTATTGTCACACAAAATTGAGATAGATTCGGATTCTTTTTAAATAAACAATTGTTTGTTCATATTAGAATTGAGATGATAATCGATTATTCTGATGAACTAACTGATGCGTTTGATAGAAATTGATCATAATTGATTAGATATTAAAATCTAATCGGTTAACACAAAAAAAATGACTGTCCCAGAATGACTGAACTACAACACTTGGCTTAAGCTTATCCATTTTCTTAGTACTAAGCTACTCTACAACGAATATTTGGTGGTACAGATTACATGCAGGTTTAACATAAAGTTTTATTCGTTGAATAAAATTTGGTATTCCTGCTTTTTATATATATATAAAAGCAATAATACCAAATTTTATTTAATATAAACGATCAATGTTATTAATGTAACCGACAAATCAAAAGTTTTTATTGAGTAAATGAACTCCACAATTTTTTATAAAATTTTAAAACTATTTGATTTTTCATTGAATAATTTCAAGTGAATTTAAAAAATATAAATAAATATTGATGGTTAGATTACATAGCTATGAATTTCAGATTTATATAAAATTTTCTTTGCTTGATCATTAATATATTATGTCAACAATCAACGGTTGGATTAATGAAATTCATCATTTATATTGAGTTATTAAGCGGAGTAACTCATTAGAGAGTTACTCATGGAGTCAATGATTCTCAACCTATATATATATATAAAAGGAGCATATCAAAAAAGAAGAGTTTTACAATGAGAGAGTGAGATAATTAAATATTGACCACATAATCATACATGGATAGTCAAGATTTAAAGAAAAAGTCGTGTGACCTTTTAAAATGATCACGTGTCACTTAAATAACTATTAATCATGATGTATAATTGTATGGTCAAGATTTAACCCTCTCATTGTAAATCTCTTCTCATTTGATGCTCTATATATATGTATATATATATAAGATAGTATTTGATATAAATGTGTTATTTTATTGTTTCATTTGGATAGTAGGATTTTTTAAATTATGTTTGTTTATTATTGATTCAAATGTATTAGAGTTATTGAAACACATATTATTGTAACTCATAAATTTACAAGTCATAAAGTTTTTCATTGACAACACCAATTGAATCATCCTGGATCTATATATTATGATGCGAAAATAGTTAAAAAGTTATATGAATTTGTGTTGAAGAGTCAATAGATTCTTTAATCAACTAACTTTGTGCATTATTAGTTCTCTAAAAAATAGACCATTTGTAAGAATGTGGTTTTCACATTTATAAAATGTACATAAAGTAATATTTATGAATAAATACACCGATCATATGAACCATTTAAATATTTTACGATACTAAATGATGCAATAGTAAACACATGTATATTTATTGTCAATTGACAACCAAAAATTTGTTAGATTATTTGTTGAAGTAAGAGATATTTTTAAATTATCCAAAAAGTTTTCTATAGATGTAGATCAGCTGAGTTGTCGACCCAAGTCCTGAAATTAGTTCCTGATGTCCATCAAAAGAGTAGAAATATTCAAGTACCAATAATGTGGAGTCTAGTTTTAACATCATGTACCTCCTTTCCACAAGCATGAAAAAAAATCTTGTTGCTTTTATTATATATGGGGTTAGGCTCATCATAATCTGCTTCTTGTTTAGTTTCTTGAGTAATCGATCACCCAATATTGTGCAATATTTTCTGGTTTTTGTAGTATTGAATGGACACAATTTTTATACAAGAAAATGATAACTTCGATGCAGTGACTGGGGCCCTCCAATATGATCTTAAAACTTTCTAGAGGTTCTTAAGAATAATACTTTCTTATGTATGATATACTCAATGATTAACTTAATGATTAATCATACAAAACAAGTTTTCTATATATTATATTGCGAAAATTTAATAGTCAAACAAACATAAACAATCGTAAAATTTTAATAACATTTAAGATCTATAATACATTGATTTATTAAGTATATTAGGAATAATTGGATTTAATATTGCTAATTAGGCTCATCATAATTCTAAAATACAAATAGATAGATGGGTAACAAACACCTGTACATTTGTTGTTCTTTATCAATCTGAACTCCTTATGTCTTAGGCACTCGTCAGATAAAGAGAAAAAACAATATATAGTGTGTATATTAGAGATCATATCAATTTGAATATTACGATTCTCATTATTCTAAAAACAGCCCATGAATCAATGATGTTAACTCATATTTGAGTACATATCAATTAATCTATTATTTAACTAATTATTCTATTAAAAATCTAATTAATTAGCTTTATTAGATAATTTGATCACCAGTTAAAACCGATAAATAGTTAATATAACTAGTATAAAGATATTTGTCTATATATTGAAATATAATAAAATGAGAAAATATTCCAACCAGAGGCTTGATTCAATTTTATGATTTTTTTATTGGTGCCCCCTAATCGGGTTATTGCATTAATTCCCCCAAATGGTGAGGTGGGGTCTAATTGGTGTTTGTCTAGGCTGGTTGGTTTGTAGGAAACTCACACCCTTTCATACCACATTGCTAGCTCTTTAAGTACCCACCTTTCAACAATTTTTCTAAACAAACCAAGTCAGAGCCATGTTGAAAGCTTTAAGCTTAGGATCAAGAAAGAGACGATAAATTTAAGAAAACAATTAATCTTCATGGGAGGATCAAAATCAAAGAGAAGTACTAGGCTATCATCAAACATAGGACTTGGAGGAGTCCTTAGAGATCAAAGAGCAAGGCTATACATAATTAGAAGATGTGTGGTCATGCTCCTATGTTGGCATGAGTAGTAGTTTTAGCAATTTAGAATAGTGTGTGTGAGGACTTGAAGTCTAATTAAGCTTGCTTCAATTTACTCGGCAAATGCAGCATATATGGGTTCTTTTTGGAATAGCTTGCTTCAAAATTATAGTTAATTATATCAAGAGTTCATACTTATGTCCAAAAGCCACTTTAATCTATGAGCTTTTCATTGATGATTAGCTAAGATTGAATAGTCATTTTGTTGGTGGATCTCATCCAAATTACTTGTATAGTATATTTTCTTCCTCTCACCCTCCTCTTTGTTTGTGGTATATACCATGCATAGGAACCATTTGGAAAAGATGCTTGTGAGTGATATGTATATATGTATGTATTGGTGTTTTCGATTGATTGCCTACTAGCTCTTAATGATGATTTTCTTTGTTTTTTAGCGATTACGTCAAAAAAGGAACTAAATCCCTTGATTGTGGGTTCCTTGACTCCTCCAAAAAGTATTAAGTATGGTGTTGTGTTTTTTAGACAACTACAAAATTAAGAAAAACATAAGCCATGAAAGGCCAAAAGATAAAGATAAATATGCGAGTAAATAATGTGTTTGATTGACTGTGTGTGTGTGAAATGAATTATACAAACACTATTTATATGCAAAATGACAAAGCATCTCATAGCGTGACCTTCAAATACTCAACTTTGACGATTGTTGTTCGACTAAATTCTCAGGTAATGTGTCAAAACATAATTGTTGTCATGTGTATGTGGTACCCCATATGTTAAGCATCAATTTTCCCTCATTTCACGGCATTTTCTAGCACTAAACCCACACGCTCTTTCCTACTTCATAGTCACGTTTATTATCTTGATCTTTAAACAAGTAAATGAACTTTAAAGGTCGATGTATTTGTTCCACATGACTTTGACTATTCATACAACCCCAGTGAAACTCTTTAGGAACTAAGAAAGAATCGGCTAACCTATTTTTGGTCATCTTTAGTTCAAGTGATCTCTTACTCGACTAGCTAGACTTCAACTCACCCTTAACGTGTGAACAACTTATAGTATTTGAATTAGTGGATTAAAGCCTTCTAAATGAGGGGACTGGATGTAGCAAAGTTAGTGGTGAGCCAGGATAAATTCACGTGTCAAATTATTTATGCTTTCATTGTTTGCTGCTTCTGAATCCGATTGCTTCTACTCCAAGTAAATCACCAAAACCGAACTATTTTATTTATTTATTTGTAAATTATAAAAAATATTATCAACTTTGACAAACACAATTCAACCCCCCTTTCTCGTGTTTGCACCTTCAAAAATAGTTGTTGTAAACTCATGTATCGACTTGTTAATGGCTACGAATTCCCTAATGGTTATTGAATCAGCTGTTTCAACGGTAATTTTGAGGCCATTCATTCGCCTCACCTATTAGTGAGATTTTTCTTCTCAACCTTTATAATAAATCGCCTTTGTCGAATGAGATTTTCTTCACTTTACTATTTTTTTCTTTGCGTTCTTCTCAAAATTTCTTTTTGCATATTTCTCGATCTCACTTCACCAAGTCTCAATCTCATACCCAAAACCTTTCCCACAGTGATGGAAATGCTAAAGAATCAATTGCCAGACTCTTTTTCTTTATCATCTAAATCCTAAATGAACGACTTTGTTGGGTTTCTTTACTCTATTCAAGATGATCTTTCCCTTCGCCCTTGTACTGTCAATTTAAAGACAATATGTTTTTGAATTTCGCCTTACTCTTGTGGAGATTTACGACTTTCCTTTTCTTTATGATTTGTTCACCACAAAGGGAAGCCATACCGATTTTAGTTCTTTTTTCAATCTGGGATTGTCAGGTTGTTAGGAGAAGACTTGGCTTATAGGTTCAAGGTAGTTAGTTCCTCAAAAGTCTGGGGTTGTCAGGTTGTTTGGGAAGATTGGCTTGGAGGGTTAGGTGCTTTGTAATTCAAGGTATTTGAATTAGTGGATTAAAGCCTTCTGAATGAGGGGATTGGATGTAGCCCAATTAGTGGTTAACCATAATAAATATACGTGTCAAATTATTTATGCTTTCATTACTTGTTGCCTCTCAATTCGATTACTTCTACTCCAAGTAAGTCACCAAAACCGAACTAGTTTTTTATTTATTTATAAAATATAAAAAAGTTATCAACTTTGGCAAACACAATTCAATCCCCCCCTTCCCGTGTTTGCACCTTCAATTGGCATAAGAGCTCTGTCTCAAGGCTGAACATTTTACAGTGTTTGAGAAAAGATCCAAGGGTTCAATATGTCTGGATTTAGTGAAGAAGCTATTGGAGGAAACATCAACATACCACCTCTGTTTGATGGAGCACATTTTGAGTATTGGAAGGACAAGCTGAGAAGTTTCTATTTTTCATAAGATCCTGAACTTTGGAACTTGGTGGAAGATGGTTATATTGCTCTGAAGAATACTGATGGTATTGAAATTCCAAGAAAGGAAATGAATGTTGATCAGAAGAAGATGTACAAGATGCATCATAATTCCAGAACATTCATGATAAATGCAATCACCTTCAAGGAGTTTGACAAGTGCACCAACAAGGAGACAACAAAAAGTATTTATGATAGTCTGACCCATGATGGAAGCAAGAAAGTTCAGTAAGCAAAGGTCATGAATACTCTTAAGCTAGAAGAATTAATCAGCTCTATCAGAGAGCACATGAACTTGAGCTTGAAGAGGATGAACCCAAGAAGAAGAACAAGACTCTGGCCTTGAAATCCAAGTAGAAGAAGGTTCTAAAGGCAACATCAGAATTAGATGATAGTGATTCAGATGATCAAAATCTAAACTTAGAAGAAGAGGAGATTGCCTTCATATCCAGAAGAATCTAGAGGATGTGGCACGACAAGAGGAAATCTTTCCCTCAGAAAGATTCTAAGCAGTTCAATAGAGGAATGAATGAAAATTTTGACAAGAAAAACATTATCTGCTATGGATGCAATGAACCTAGACATATCAAGTCAGACTGTCCAAATCTGGAGAAAAGGAAACACCAAAGGAAATATTCCAGACCCAAGAAGAAGAGTTTGATGGCTACATGGGATGATTCTGATGACTCCTTTGACGATGAACAAGCTGATTTGGCTCTAATGGCTCATACCAACTCCGCCTCTAGATCCAACACAAATTCTGACTCTGGAAGTGAATCAACAGATGAAGAAATTGAGGTATTTTCTGACTTTACTCAATCTGATTTAATTACTGCTATAAATGATTTTTTAAATAAGAATCACAAATTGTCTTTAAAACTGAAAACACTTAGAAAAGAAAATGCAAACCTAAGTGAAAAAGTTAATGTGTTAAAGAATCAAAACGTTGAATTTAAAACAACAAATGTAACTCTAAAAATTGATATTACTAAAATTAAAATAGAAAATGCAACTCTAAAAACTAATATTGCTGAACTTAAGGCTAAAAATCAAACTCTAAAAAATAATCATAGTTCAACATCAATTGAAAATACCACATGCAACTCTGATAAGCATGAAGAATTATTTCAAGATTTTCTTGTTAATGGCATGGAAAGAAGCAAATTATCTTGTCCATGGTAAAAGAGGTATAGGATTTGAAGAAACTGTAACTAAACCTAAACCTATTTCCTCTAATATCTTGTGTACTGTTTGCTCAAAGAAAGGTCACTCAAAATTATCTTGTCCCATGTTAAACACAAGGAAAGACAAGAAACTTTTCAAGACTAACAAACCAGGACCCAACCAAATTTGGGTACCTAAGAACAAAATTGTCTATGTTGCAGATGTCCTTAGCAATCAAGCTAAAACACCAATGATGGTACATGGACAGTGGACGCTTGCGACATATGACGGGAGAAAAGTCTATTTTCCAAGAACTAACAATGAGCAAAGAAGGCATAGTGACTTTTGGAGGAAAGCAAAAAGGCTAGATCATTGGTCACGGTACAGTTGGTAATGGTACTTCCCCTTCTATTAAAGATGTCTTGTTTGTTAAAGGTCTTAAGTATAACTTATTAAGTATTAGTCAGTTAAGTGATAATAATTATGATATTATATTCAATCAAAAAACATGCAAAGCAATTAGTCAGAAAGATAGATCGGTACTCTTTACTGATTAGAGGCAAAACAACAGTTGTAAGATAAATCTGTTTAGTCTAGAGAAACAAGAGGTTAAGTGTCTTATGTTAGTAAATGAAGAGAAACTAATTTGGCACAAAAGATTAGGTCATGCAAACCATAGATTAATTTCAAAATTGAATAAACTTCAACTAGTTAGAGGTCTACCTAAGCTTAGTTACAAAACTAAAATTATGTGTGAAGCTTGTCAAAAAGGAAAACAAACAAAGAACTCATTTACTCTTAAGAACTCAGTCTCTACCTCAAAGCCCCTTGAGCTCTTACATATAGATCTCTTTGGACCGGTGAAAACAACCTCTCTAAGTGGAAAGAAATATGGATTTGTTGTAATAGATGATTACACTAGGTGGACATGGGTAAAATTCTTAAGAATGAAAGGATGAATCCCACAAAGTGTTTATCACATTTTGCAAACAAATAATAAATGAAAACGGTCTTATGATTTTAACAATTAGAAGTGATCTTGAAGGAGAATTTGAAAACAAATTCTTTGAAAGTTTTTGTGATGAGAATGGAATCTCTCACAACTTATCCTCTCCTAGAACACCCTAACAAAATAGAGTTGTAGAAAGAAAGAATAGATCACTCCTAGAAATGTCCAGAACCATGTTAAATGATATGAATGTTGCAAAACACTTTTCGGCTGAAGCAATTAATACTACATGTTATATTCAAAATAGAGTCTTAATTAGTTCTATATTGAATAAAACGCTATATGAATTGTGGAAAGCTAAAAAAGCCTAACATCTCTTATTTTAAACAATTTGGTTGTACTTGTTATATGTTGAACACTAAAGATAACCTTGGTAAATTTGATTCTAGATCTCAAAAGTGTACCTTCATTGGATACTCTGAAAGATCTAAGGCTTGTAGAGTGTTTAATAGGGAAACTCATATTGTGGAAAAATCCATACATGTTAAATTTGATGACAAACAGCTTGACCTTGAAAAGTTAAAGCAAGATGATGATAGTGCAGGTTTTCCGGAACCAGAGGAAGCCGATGCAGACAAACCAGAAGAACTTGAAAAATTAGAGGATACAAGCAAATTAGAATAATATGATAAATCTTCAAAGGATGAATCTCTAATCATTGGAAGTGCAAGTGATCATTTGAGGACTAGATCATCACTAAAAGATACCACTTTGTTTGGCTTACTCACATCAATTGAGCTTGCCGCTATTGATGAAGCATTGGCAGATGATGGATGAATTCTTGCAATGCAAGAAGAGTTAAATGAATTTAAGAAGAATGATGTTTAGGATCTAGTACCTAGACCAAATAAGAACATTATTGGAACCAAGTTGCTTTTCAGAAACAAGCTAAATGAAAAAGGTGAAGTGGTCAGAAACAAGGCAAGATTTGTCGCACAAGGCTATAGTCAACAAGAGGCATTGATTACACTTAGACATTTCCTCTAGTAGCCAGGTTAGAAGATATTTGTATCTTACTTTCTTTGGCTGCAAATAATAACATTACATTATTTCAAATGGATGTTAAAAGTGTTTTTCTAAATGGTTATATAAGTGAAGAAGTCTATCTTCAGCAACCCCCAAGTTTTGAAAAAGTTCTAAATTTCCAAATCATGTTTTTAAACTTAGGAAATATCTGTTTGGTCTAAAACAAACACCTAGAGCATGGTATGATAAACTTAGCAGCTTCCTTAAAAATAACTTTGAAATAGGACAAGTAGATAATACACTTTTTAGAAAATCAATAGGAGATGACATTCTTATTTTTCAAATTTATGTTGATGACATTATTTTTGGATCTACTAATGGCACTCTTTGCCATGAATTTTATAAATTGATGCAGCTTGAATTTCAAATGAGTATGATAGGAGATCTTAAGTTCTTCTTAGGGATACAAATTCAGCAAAGTTAAAAAGGTATATACATTCATCAAACTAAATATACAAAAGAGCTTCTTAGGAAGTTTAAGATGAGTGATTGTAAACCTATGGCTACATCAATGTACCCTACTTGTTTACTTGAAAAAGATGATTCAAGCGAAAAAGTTGACCAAAACACCTATAGAGGAAGGATAGGATCCCTGATTCACCTTACCACTTCCAGACCTGACATCATGTTTAGTGTATGTGTATGTGCAAGATTTCAAGTTGACCCTATGGAATCACATTTAACTGTTGTTAAGAGAATCTTTAGATACCTAAAAGGCACTATTAACCTTACCTTGTTCTACAAGAAATCTCCTAAGTACAAACTGAGTGGATACTGTGATTCTGATTATTTTGGAGATAAACTTGAGAGAAAGAGCACTAGTGGCAACTGCGCCTTTTTAGGTGACAACTTGATATCTTGGTCAAGTAAGAAGCAAAACACCATTGCAATGTCAACAACAGAGGTTGAGTACATTTTAGCAGCTGCTTGCAGTTCTCAACTACTTTGGTTGAAGCATCAACTTGAAGACTACAAAATCATAAAATCCAACATTCTCATCTATTGTGATAACATTTCTGCTATTTTTCTAACCAAAAACCCTATCCTACATTAATTTATTGGGGACTTTGTTCAAAAAGGCTACTAAACATTCAGTTTGTAGAAACTGAACACCAACGGGATGTCATATTCACCAAACCACTACCTGAAGATAGGTTTGACTACATCAAGAAAAACCTAAACCTTACCTTCATACCTGACAGATGTTGTGATAACTTCAAAGTAGTTTAGTTTTACATTAATTTTTATATTTTCTTGTAATATGTTATATTCATGTTATTAAAAAAAACGAAAAAAAAATTGAAAAAACAAGGTCTCACTTTCAAGTCTTTTTGTCTAATGACAAAAGGGGGAGAAAGATATTTGATAAAGTGGGGAGAAAATGATACTTAGACTTAGGAGGAGCCCTAAGTTAGGGGGAATCAAAGAAAAACAAAGAAAAGTTTTTATCAAAAATACAAATTTTGTCATCATAAAAAAAGGGAGATTGTTGGAACCAAGTTCCTTTTATACTTACAGTTTTTATGATAACAAAAATATTTTATGAGAAAAATATATTTGACTTCAAAGAGCATGAAAGAAGATACAGTTAAGATTTGTAGAAGATTCGATCAAGATTTATCTACAATAAAATATGAACATAATCAATATGAAGAATTTACAAATGCAATCTAAACAAAAAAGGAACAAAATCAATTTGAAGAATTTACAAACAGAATATGAAAAAAATACAATTCAGAATTCAACAAGGGCTAAATTAAAGCCTAAATTTTAACTATAAATAGATATTCAAGGATGAAGAAGAAAATTATCGAAAAGCATAAAAGAGTAGTCTTAGACTTCAAATAGAGAAACACTTGTTCGAATGAGAAATGTTCTCTGAGTGTTCTTTTCTTAGAGTGTGAGAGTTATTATTATTATCAGTTTTTTTAGAAGCAACTACTCAAGTTCCAATCTTTTGTATCCAACCCGATAGTAGTGGCAACTGCGCCTTTTTAGGTGACAACTTGATATCTTGGTCAAGTAAGAAGCAAAACACCATTGCAATGTCAACAACAGAGGTTGAGTACATTTTAGCAGATGCTTGCAGTTCTCAACTACTTTGGATGAAGCATCAACTTGAAGACTACAAAATCCTAAAATCCAACATTCTCATCTATTGTGATAACATTTCTGCTATTTTTGTAACCAAAAACCCTATCCTACATTAATTTATTGGGGACTTTGTTCAAAAAGGCTACTAAACATTCAGTTTGTAGAAACTGAACACCAACGGGATGTCATATTCACCAAACCACTACCTGAAGATAGGTTTGACTACATCAAGAAAAACCTAAACCTTACCTTCATACCTAACAGATGTTGTGATAACTTCAAAGTAGTTTAGTTTTACATTAATTTTTATATTTTCTTGTAATATGTTATATTCATGTTATTAAAAAAAACGAAAAAAAATTGAAAAAACAAGGTCTCACTTTCAAGTCTTTTTGTCTAATGACAAAAGGGGGAGAAAGATATTTGATAAAGTTGGGAGAAAATGATACTTAGACTTAGTAGGGGCCCTAAGTTAGGCGGAGTCAAAGAAAAACAAAGAAAAGTTTTTATCAAAAATACAAGTTTTGTCATCATAAAAAAAATGGAGATTGTTGGAACCAAGTTCTTTTTATACTTACAGTTTTTATGATAACAAAAATATTTTATGAGAAAAATATATTTGACTTCAAAGAGCATGAAAGAAGATACAGTTAAGATTTGTAGAAGATTTGATCAAGATTTATCTACAATAAAATATGAACATAATCAATCTGAAGAATTTACAAATGCAATCTAAACAAAAAAGGAACAAAATCAATTTGAAGAATTTACAAACGCAATCTGAAAAAAATACAATTTAGAATTAAATAAGGGCTAAATTAAAGCCCAAATTTTAACTATAAATAGATATTCAAGGATGAAGAAGAAAATTATCGAAAAACATAAAAGAGTAGTCTTAGACTTCAAAGAGAGAAACACTTGTTCGAATGAGAAATGTTCTCTGAGTGTTCTTTTCTTAGAGTGTGAGAGTTATTATTATTATCAGTTTTTTTAGAAGCAACTACTCAAGTTCCAATCTTTTGTATCCAACCCGATAGTAGGTTAGTTCCTTTTTCAATATGGGGTTGTTAGGAGAAGACTTAGATTGTAGGGTCAAGGTGGTTAGTTCCTCAAAAGTATGGGGTTGTCAAACTATTTGGAAAGACTAGCATGGAGGGTCAGGTGCTTTGTAATTCAAGGTATTTGAATAAGTGGATTAAAGCCTTTTGAAAGAGGGGGCTAGATGTAGCGAAGTTAGTGGTGAACCAGGATAAATTTACGTGTCAAATAATTTATGCTTTCATTGCTTGCTACCTCTGAATCCGATTGCTTCTACTCCAAGTAAGTCACCAAAACGAAAATATTTTTTTTATTTTTTTTTATAAATTATCAAAAAGTTATCAACTTTGACAAACATAATTCAAACCCCCCTTTTCTCGTGTTTGCACCTTCAAAAACAGTTGTTGTAAACTCATGTCTCGACTTGTTAATGGCTACGATTTCCCTAATGGTTGTCGAATAAGCTGTCTCAACGGTAATTTTGAGGCCATTCAATCGTCTCAACTATTAGTTAGATTTTTCTTCTCAACCTTTATGATAAATAGCCTTAGTCGAATGAGATTTTCTTCACTTTACTATTTTCTTATTTGCTTTCTTGTTATTTGTTTTCTTGGCTTTTTTGCATTCTTTCTTCTACTCATGTGCCTTCTCAAAATTCTTTTTGCATATTTCTCGATCTAACTTCACCATTTCTCAATCTCATACCCAAAACCTTTCCCACAGTAATGGCAATGCTAAAGAATCAATTGACAGGCTCTTTTTCTTTATCATCTAAATCCTAAATGAACGACTTTTTTGGGTTTCTTTGCTATGTTCAAGATGATCTTGCTCTTCGTTTTTGGGTTTCTTTGCTATGTTCAAGATGATCTTGCTCTTCGCCCTTGTACTTTCAATTTGAAGACAATATGTTTCTTGAATCTCGCCTCACTCTTATGGAGATTTACGACTTGCCTCTTCTTTATGATTGGTTCACCACAAAGGGAAGCCATACCAATTTTAGGGTGTTTCCTCATCTAACTACTAATTATTTGAAGTGGATGGTTCAAATGATGATAGCTAAGGCACAAAAATGGAAGGCTTTGAGCATTTTTTATATGATCATGTAGTCAAAAAGAAACTTTTCCTTTGACATGGATCTCTTCTACGGGTTCCTCGACTACTGGTCAGTAAGTACAAACTCAAATAATTTTTCCTTAGGGTATGATGAACCCCACCCTACTTGTCGTGGATGCCTTTTTTGGCTTTCATTTCATTGAAAAAGTTGCCTTGGTTGCCTACACTGACTCAGTCCCTAACCTAGGGATTGTTTTTTCAAAAAGTTCCTAAAGGTACGCAAAGTTTTTATGCAATAGTGTTAAAACCCAAGGTTATGCCACTAATGTAGAGCACGCCATGTTCTTATTGTATTGGTTCAATAAGTTCTTTGTAATAGTTCGGTGGCCGTATTCCAAGGGTTGGAGTTATATGTTTCCCTCTTAAACTTTTGGAGGAAAATTTCTTTGGGGTACTCTCTTTTCTTCTTCTTAATACTGATCGATATTTTCTACCTTGCATCGGGTGAAAAAGAAGGAAAATATCAAAAGTGTTCAAGGTCCCATTTGGTTCTTCCAAATGTAGTTTTGTTTGTATTTTCACAAGTTTTGTCACAAAAGTGTTACCCGTAACTCTCTTCCTCATAAAGGCATATTTTTATAGCAACAATAAGTTTATTATTAAGGTGATTATGTTTGTGCCACTGTGGTGACAAAATAGCTATTTGAACTAACTTGTATTTTAGCAGACTGAACCTGATGCATATTGGATCGGGAAGTGTTCGAACCTAGTTGATGTTATACTTAGAGTTTTTTTGATAACAAAAGTATTTTATGAGAACAATATACTTGACTTCAAATAGTTTGAAAGAAGATATGGTCAAGATATTTTAGAAGATTTGAAGAAGATTTGATCAAGATTTATCTACAACCAAATATGAACAGAATCAATTTGAAAAATTTACAAACACAATCTGAATAAAATTAGACAGAATCAATTTGAAGAATTTACCATCTCAACCTAAACAAAATAGGAACATAATCAATTTGAATAATTTACAAACGCAATCTGAACAAAATACAATTCAGAATTAAACAAGGACTTAATTGAATCCCAAATATTAACTATAAATAGATACTCAAGGATGAAGAAGAAAATCATCGAAAAACAGAAAAGAGTAGTCTTTGAGTTCAAAGAGAGAAACACTTGTTCGAATGAAAAATATTCTTTGAGTGTTCTTTTCTTAGAGTCTGAGAGTTATTATTATTATTATTATGAGCTTTGTTAGAAGCAACTATCGAGGTCCAATTTTTTGTATCCAACTTGATAGTGGTTTAGTTCCTTCTTCCATTAGGGATTGTCAGGTTATTAGGAGAAGACTTGGCTTGTAGGGTCAAGGTGGTTAATTCCTCAAAAGTCTGGGGTTGTCAGGCTGTTTGGGAAGACTAGCTTAAAGGGTCAGGTGCTTTGTAATTAAGGTAACTCAATTAGTGGATTAAAGCCTTCTGAATAAGGGCACTTGATGTAGCCAAGTTAGTGGTGAACTAGGATAAATCTATGTGTCAAATTATTTATGATTTCATTATTTTCTACCTTTGAATATGATTGCTTCTTATCTAAGTAATTCATAAAAACCAACAAGCCTTCATCAAATTAGCAAAAAGTTATCAACTTGTCAAACACAATTCAACTCCTCTTCTCGTGTTTGTGCCTTCAATTGGTATCAGAGCTCAGTCTCAAGGCTGAGCACTTTATAGTGTTTGAGGAAAGATCCAAAAGTTCAACATGTATGGATTCAATGAAGAAGCTTATGGAGGAAACATCAATCGACCAAGACTTAATCAACTCTCTCAGATTACATTAAGCTAGAAGAATTAATCAACTGTCTCAGATCACATGAAATTGAGCTTGCAGAGGATGAGCCCAAGAAGAAGCAATCAACCATGGCTTTGAAATCTAAGCAGAAGAAATTTCTGAAGGAAACAACAGAACCAGAGGATGATTATTCAGATGAAAAGAATGGAGACTCAAAATGATTCTTTCATGGTTGAATCTTCTTGTAACCCTTTGTTCAATAATTGCATGCATTTTTTTTGAGAATCTTGTAGATGATCTTTGTACTAAGATAACGAGTATCGGAAATACAATTCTTCTAGACCTCATTTTATGAGTTCGGTTTGTAGCAATGGACTAGTGTTCCTTGATTTAAGGTATATGCTCAAATTTAAGACGAAATTTTTTCTCCTTTAACGTTCTTGGGATTTCTCTATTTAAATTTGACAATTACTTGTCCTTTGAATATTTTTTGTGCAACTATGAGATGATTTAAAATGTCGCATGTTGATATCCCCAATCAAAATGTCGGTACATAAGGGTGTAGCAACTAAAGTGCCCTATGGCTCTTCAGTACCCTATAGTTGTATTGTTTCAAGTTACCCTAGAGTTGTTGGATTCATGTGTCTCTTAAGTTTCCCTCGTTCGAAATCATTCATATAAATACAAAACTTTGATTTTTTTTAGAGGGTTTCTTGCATTTTTCTCATTCTTCTATGAGTTTCCCACTGCATTTGTTCTTGTCCTTACTTACATGATTGTTCGAAGGTCACAACTCTTATTTTTGCTTTCGAGTTCCAATACTCTTCATACCGGTATGTTTCTTCATTCTCCTTGTAGATTTGTAAGTTATCTTTGCATTTCTATGTTCCTCCATTTATTTAAGTTTGTATGTCGTCAGGGCCAAGGTAGTGGCATGGGGGTTGAACCCTTTTTCCTCACTCGTGGGGGACATTGGTGAAGTAGCAATATTAATCACAAGGAAGATAGGCTTGAATTGTGATCCCCTTTTAAAAATATTAATTCTTGCTTTTAATTTATAACTCAAGATCAATCTTAGTTACTCATAAAAAATGCATAACGTTCTTGGTTAGTCAAAAATAAATGAAATAGATTATTTCTACGTGAGTAGTGATAGTGAGTGAGAAATAATAAAGGATGGAGAACACAGTGATGTATCTTGGTTCACCCAAGGTGGGCTACGTCCAATCCTCACAATTTGTGAGCTTTTCCACTAATGTGGTTCACACAAGAACGTTTTTTCTTTCCCACAATCTTTCTTGATCAGTTACAACATTCACCTTTCAACCTTGAAATGATTTTTACAGTTACCTTTTAGTCTAGAGATGATTTTTACACGTTACCTTTTAATCACCAAATGGAATTTTACAATACACTCAAACTATCTTTAAGAAATAGACTTGAGTTTCAAATGGAATTAAGAAAAAGGTTGTAGGATCATAATCTACGCAACACTTGTATGAGATTGATTATCAGCAATAACTCAATAAAAAGATACTTGAATCTACAGTAAGAGAATTTGAGGTTTTGCTTGATTGAAGAGATTTGATTTCTCGAATATGATTGTTTTAGTGATGAATTGATTATACTGAAAACTCTTGCTATTGTTTTCATCTTGATGTTCTTTTTAAAGACATGATGAAGGTTACAAACAACTCATTGTAGTCGTTACTGATCCTTAAGAGACACCGTTGTTCATATTTATAATAAATAGACATGTGTTCTATTCTATCAAGAACGATCTTCCTTTGCAACTAGAATGTTCTAGGTTTTTTGTTTGAATGAATATCATGACTAAGATCTTAAGTTGTCTGGTGTAACTTTTCTGCCTTGCACGCATGCTGAGCTTTCTGCAAAAGGTGCAGCAGCAGTGTCCTTTTCATCCTTGTTGTCCTAGTTGTACTTGTTCATAGCCCATCAATCTGGAGATTGATCTGGTTATTGTTCTTGATTTTGTTTGGCTTCTTTGGGCCTTTATCTAAAATTTTGAGCTTGATCATTGTTCCGAGTTGCTTTGATATTCGTTTCACTTAAGCTTTGGATTTTGGGAAATGATTCATTTCATTTTTATCCATAAAACGAATTATCTATAATGATCTTGATAGACCAGAATGATATTGGTTTGCCGAGACTAATATTCTTATGAGCTAGAATGATCTATTATATCATAGAATGATCTTAATTTGCTAAGACTGGTATTGTCATCCATTTCCATTTTAGTTACTGTCCTAGTTATACTTGTTCATAGCCCATCAATTTGGAGATTGATTTGATTATTGTTCTTGATATTGTTTTGCTTCTTTGTTTCTTTAGCTAAACTTTTGGGCTTGATCATTGTTCTGAGTTGTGTTGATATTCGTTTCACTTAAGATCTGGATTTTGGGAAATGATTCATTTCATTTTTATCCTTAAAATGAATTATCCAAAATGATCTTGATAGACCAGAATGATCTTGGTTTACCTAGACTGATATTCTTATGAGCCAGAATGATATGTTATACACCAGAATGATCTTGATTTGCCCTGATTGATCTTGTCATCAATTTCCAGTTTAGTTAAGACATATTTGCTTTGATTTATAACATGGTGTGATCATTGATTGTTGTATAGGTATACTTGATTACCTACATTTGAATAATACACTAAAAAATACATGTTAAATAGCAACACAATCAGAATCATGATTAGAGATTAATTAACTTGTTTGTTTATCTTCAAAACACATGATTTGGGATTTTGTCTCAACTATCTCTCATTTTTTGATGATGAATACGCGTTAATTAGATTTTAATTTTGATTTTGATGATATTATACAAAGTGCATTTGTTAAAAGAGTGTTCAATTTTTGCATCTAATAATAGATAACTTTGAACCAAAATATATCTTCTTCGATAATAATAAAAAGAGTGTTCATAAATATGGTTAAAAAAAATTAAATCATAGAAGTGCATAATGAGATCAAAAATAGTGTTGGGAGGATTCCAAAGAGAAGGCAACTTTAAAAAGATAACGATGGAGAAGGTCCATCAGATGATGAAAATTATAGAGGGCCTAGGTAGATCAGGGAAGGTTGGAGGTGGATTAGGAAGAGGTGGTTCTAGTCCCAGTTTGGGAGCTAGCTGAGTAGCCATCCAATCCTTTAAGATTGCATTCTCCCTATCTTAATGGACTTGCCTATCAATGATAGCTTGAAGGGATGTAAAAATCCTGGTAATATCCTTGCGAGTTTTTGAAGGGTGCTTCTCTTATTTGTGGAGTGATTTTTAGGACGAGGGTCTTCATCCACATGTTGAGAAACTGGGTAAGTCTGCCTGAGAGTGGAACAACTGTAGTGGAGAAGGAAGACAATGTGGTAAACGATGAGCCAATAGTAAGGAAAGTGTTATACAAGGATTGTGCTTGAGGAATAAAGGGACCATAAAGATCCATATCTGGAAAAGCAAGGTATTTGTTGATGTCAAATATGAAAGATAAGGATTTTTGTGGGGAGATAAAAGTCGGAGCCATTTTAGATGTTCTGTTAAAATGAATTTGGGAACAAAGATGACTCTGAAGAATTGGATTTTGATGTGAATGTGATGTTGGAATAACAAAAGCAGGAGTACTTGTAAGTGGTGCTGAGTCAGATTGAGTGATAGTGAAAGGAAGAATGTTGTGCTGAAAAGGAGAACGTTCTTGAGGAATGTTAACTCCAAAGTTTTGAGTATTTGGGTTTAAGGATGTTTTCCTTTCATAACGATTTCTTTTGTTGGAACCAAGAGAGAATGGTGATTGATCTTGAGGGAAGTACAAAGTTGGTGGAATCGATGAATCTTGGTGGGAGATGTTTTTGGAAGAGAATTTGGAAATTTTGATGATTGATTTCTCATTTTTGAGAGGGACATTGAAGTATTTAAAATTTTTGGTGAGAACCATGCCATATGGAATTGTATTCCTTTTGTAATCTCGATTGGTGGAGGCAATCATGTTTTTAATGATGATATATGGAAGGTTGAGTTTTTGGCAATGGAGAAGGTGATAAAAGACTAGGGCATCGTTGTAAGAGACATACTCGTGACTACCACAGTGGGGAAGGATTTAATGTTGACTGATATTGTAAAAAAAAAAATTTATAAGGGGTTTCAAATCTACAGACACATAGTTGGTTGAGCCATGAATGAAGAGTTCATTAAAAACCATATCTTTGTTGACATTAAGATCAGAGTACCAATCTTTCCCTAAGATTGCAGGAGTGAGACAGATTTCAATCCCTATAAAAGTGGAGACAAGCAAGGCTTTGTCAAGAAAGGCTTGAGCTTTGCAGTAAAATGGATGAATGACTTATATATAGAAAGAGTCTGAAATTTATAGGAACTTTGACCAGCCAAGAGCGTTAGTGTGTTATTTGATTGATATTCTTTCAAACTGAAGGTTATCAAACACAAAGACTCGATCACTTCAAATAAGTCTTTCAGCTTACTTTTCTTGAAATATTTCTGGTATTTGGTTTAGAGTAGAGGTGGGATAAGAATTTTTGAAGTTGTTTTCTTTGGATTGTTCTTGCGGAGTTCAACTGGGTGGAGAACGTTATAGTGGAATAGTTTTTGATGGAGATTGTTCGGCGTTTTTGTTTTCTGTACAAGCTGTTTGGGTTTTTTCAGTTTTTTGTTTGGCTAAAAAATGAGATAAAATGGGGGGTGATTTTGTTGATTTTGAGAGTGACATTGTAGGTATTTGAGGAAAGGATTTGGATTTCTTATGTGGTGTTTTTGAAGGGGGAGAGATGTTTTATAGGTTTCGATGGTGAAGTGGTTAATTTCGAGGATTTTGGTTTTGGAGCACAAGGTTCGGAAGATTTCGATGCAGAAGGTCTTGATGAATTTGATGGTGATTGGTGGTGATTTTGGTGGTGATTTTGAACCAAAATCTTCATCAAAGATGGTATAAATGGTTGTGTCCACACTTTTGGATTGCTTGGAGGTACCAACTCCAGCCATGATTCTCGTTGATCTCTGTTTTGATGGAGGATTATTAGATTAGGTTTTTGGAGGTTTTTTTTTGGAGATGTGGTGGAGCTTCACTGGTAATTGGAAGAATACATTGGAAGAGCGGATGGAGTACGGTGGTGAGAGAGGTGAGTGAAATAGAAGGTGGACTGGTTACAGGAGATGATGAGAGATAGTCACAAGGAGAAGTAGATTTTAAGGAAGAGATGAGGGAGATAGTGACACGCATGGCTATAAAGGAGTGGGTGGTTGAGAAGTGACAAGGGATATTAAGGAGGAAAGTAATTTATGATAAGGCTATGGTATATGTTTTCTGAATGAAGGAAAAAGCAGTTACTTTTTCCCTTTTTTTGTGCAAATTAAAAAAATTTGAAACTTTGAAACTTTTAAACTTCACTTGGATTGACACGGAGACTGATGTGAAGAAGAGAGAACAGAGAACATTCTTCTTATTGTCCAGAACGATCTAGTCATGCTTTGCAAAGGAGATAGTTTTGATTTTTGATGATATTTAATTTCTCCTTAATAAAATTAAAATTATCTTCAACTAGAGGTTTAGTAAATATGTCAGCAAGTTTATTTTTGGTTTGGATTCTTTTGATCTTCAAAACTAGGAGCTGATGAACATATACTTGTCCATTTAAAAAACCATTTAAAAAAGAACTTTAAACATCCATTTGAAAAAGTTTCATAAGTTTATGAGATGCATATGCAAGAAGGATTCTGATAGCTTCTAACCTAGCAACTGGAGTAAAAGTTTCATCATAATCAATACCTTATTGTTGGTTATACCCTCGAGCCACTAGTCTTGCTTTATTCCTTATTACTTTTCCTACTTCATCCAGTTTGTTTCTAAATACACATCTTGTGCCAATAATTGTTTGATTTTGTGGATTTGGGACAAAAGTCCACAAGTGATTCTTTTCAAATTGTAGAAGTTCTTCTTGCATTGCTTCAACCCATGAGTTATCAACTATGGCTTCTTTGATTAACTTTGGTTCCATTTGAGCGATCATTGCCATGTTGTTGTTGTCATCTTTAAATGACATTCTTGTTCTAATGCCATCAGATGTGTTTCCTATGATTTGATTTTGTGGATAATCTTCTATGGTTTTCCAGTTTCTTGGAGAAGTTTGAAATGAAGATGATGATCAATTTCGTGTTTATGAGGAACGATCTGCTATTGTTGCTCAGATTGTTCTTCTTCTTTATCATCTATCTTTTGTATATCAAGATCATCAAATTCATCAAATAATACATGCATACTTACCTCCACAGTTTTTGTTCTTAGATTAAATATGTGATAATCTTTGGAATCGGTGGAATAACCTAAGAAAATTGTTTTGTCTGATTTAGCATCAAACTTTTTAGACTGTTTTTGTTATTTAAGATATAATAGCAGGAGCCAAAAATATGAAAGTATGAGATATTTTGCTTTCTGTTTTTCCTTAATTCATAAGGTGTTTTGTTGATAATTTTTCTTATTGATACACAATTTAAAATGTAACAAGTTTTGATTGCTTCAGCCCAAAAATATTTCTCTACATTTGATTATTCCAAGATTGCTCTTGCCATTTCTTGTAATGTTCTATTATTTCTTTCAACAACTCCATTTTGTTGAGGAGTTCTTGCACAAGAGAGGTTATGAGAAATGCCATTTTCATAAATAAAAAAAATCATTTAAAAGATGCATTTATGAATTCTCCTTCATGATCACTTCTTACATAAATTATGTTAGAGCCTTTTTCATTTTGAACATGTTCACAAAAGGTTTGAAAAGTATCAAATGAATCATCCTTTTGTTTTAAGAAAAGTACACATGTATAATGTGAGAAATCATCAACTAAAACAAAGCCATGTCTCATTCCTCCTAAACTTGTAGTTTTGATAAGACCAAAAAGATCAATGTGAAGTAATTCAAGAGGTTTTTGAGTTGAAACAAAATCTTTTGAATGAAAACTACTCTTGACGTGTTTTCCTTTAGCACAAGTTTCACATACTTTATCTTTATCAAAACTTATTTTTGGCAAACCTCTACCAAGATCAAGTTTGGATAATTTTGAAACTGTTTTCATGCTAACATGCCTAATTCATTTGTGTCATTTCTACTTATCTTTGTTTATGGACATAAAGCATGATTTAGTAGGTAATTCTTCAAGATATAAAACATATAGATCTTTCTTTCTTGATCTAGAGAAAATAATTTTTCCAGAAGATGCCTGTTTGACTTCACATATGTTTGGTTAAAGATAACCTCAAAACCATTGTCACACAATTGACTAATGCTTAGAAGATTATGTTTTAAACCTTCAATGTATTAAACATCAGCAATTTTTTTAGAGTTTTCTTTACCTTTTATTTTTTTCCTGATCATTATTCCTAAAGGTTACAGATCCTCCATCCTTCTTAACAAAGGAAAGAAAACATTGTTTATCTCTTGTCATATGTCTCGAACAACCACTATCCTAGTACCATGGTTTTTTCTTGATATTTTGAAAAACAACCTGCATTTGATATTAATAGATTTTTAGGTACCCATTTGGTCTTGGGTCCTTGACGGTTAGATTTTTCTTTAATACTTGATTTTTTCTTAAGGTAGTAGTTTGGTTCAATGTGACCAATCTTTGAACCATAAGAACATTTTCTTATTGCTTTTGGAGAAGGTTCTGTCATGATACCAGAATGTTCTTTTTTTTTTTTAGAGGTCGTGTTGATTTGAATTTTTCATCCCATTTTTTAAAATAACATTTTGTTTTGCATTTATCTTCTTTTCTTTCTGGTTCAAAAAAAATTTAGAGTTTTTGCTTTTGAGTTTTGTCAAAATTGAGTCTAGCTTTATCAAATATTCTTACCTGAGATCCCATAATTCTTTGAAAATTTTCAGTGGATTTAATAAAATTTGCCAAATCATTTTTAAGATACTCAATTTCTGTTTTGAGCAGAACGTTCTCCTTTTGAGTTTTAGAACGTTCTTGACATTCAGATTCTTCAGATGTTTTAAAATGAGACTTCTGCAAACTTTGAATGATTTGTTTGAGTTCATCATTCATAGCTTGGCTTTCTCTTTTTCTTTGCAAACTTGTTCTTTTAATGAGCCACATTTTTTAGCAAGAATGTTTGAATCATTTAACAAATTATAAAATTATTTTTCCATTTGTTCACATAAAGGACATAGTTCATAAATGATTACCTCATCTTTTCCAGAGTTTGCCATTAGACACATGTTGGCTTCTTCATTTTCTTCTGTGTCTGATTGCTCAAAATCATCCCAATTGACCATCGTGGATTTTTTCTTGAATGGAAATCTTTTTGGTGCCCTTTTGTTTAAAAGACATTCATTTTTGTAATGTCCTAGTTTGTTGCACCAATAACATGTAATTTGACTCTTATCTATTTCTGTTTTAGAGCTTTCCCTTTTGTTTGGAAAACTTCTTTTGATCTAATCTCTTCTTCTCATCATTCTTTGAATTTTTCTTGTAAGAATAACTATTTTTCACCAGCTTCTTCTTGACCAATTTCTTCCAGTCTTTTCTTTCATCTTGTTGTGAAGATGTGCTTTCTTGAAGATTTTGAGAGGATTTTATGGCTATTATTTTGCCTTTATTTATTGGTTTACTTTCTTGCTAGTTTATCCTCTTCCAATGAGTTTTTCCAATTAAGGTATCTCAAGATACTTGGCTTGACTTATGGCTATGACCATTGGTCTTCATATGATTGAGAGACATCTCATAATTTTTCTCACTCTATCTTAGCCTGAGTATGCCTTACCAAGATAGCGTGTTTCATTCACTATGGTTATAAATCTTGAATACATTTCAACAATGGTTTCTCCTTCATTCATCTCAAATAGTTCAAACTTTTGCGCACCAATATCAATTCTTGTTTCTTTGACATGGTTTGTTCCTTCATGATGAGTTTGTAATGTATCGCATACTTTTTTAGTCGTATCACATTCATCAACTCTTCCGCTTTCTTCCTTGCTCAAAGCACAAGAAAAAAATAATTGAGCTTTAGAATTTAGAAGTCCCTTAACTTTGTCTTTTGTTGTCCAGTTTGCTTCCTTCTTTTCAGCAAATGTTGAATCACTTTGATCAACTCTTGGTATAAAATTTTCATCTGTAATAATGCGCCACATTCCCGTATCTTGTGATTTAAGGAATAGTTGCATCTTATTTTTCCAAGAATAGTAGCATGTACCATCAAAGTAAGGTGGTCTATTTGATGATCCTCCTTCAATGATATACTTGACTTTTGAAGTTGCTTCCTGAATTTTTTCCTCTAACACTTGTTAAGTATTTATCCTTAGAGGCAGGCTCTTATGCCAATTCAAGTAGCAATATCAATCACAAGGAAGGGAGTTTGAATGGTGATCCCTTTTTAAAATATTAATTACTGTTTTTAATTTAAACTAACTCAAGATCAATCTTGGTTACTCATAAAAAATCCAGAACTTTCTTGGTTAGTTAAAAATAAATGAAATAGATTATTTCTACGTGATTAGTGACAGTGAGTGAGAAATAATAAAGGATCTAGTGTAAAAGAACTGGAGTTTTTGCTTGTTTGAAGAGTTGTTTTAGTGATGAATTGATTGCACTGAAAACTCTTGCTATTGTCTTCATCTTGATGTTCATTTTATAGACATCAAGAAGGTTAGAGATATCTCATTATAGTCGTTATTGATCCTTAAGAGAAACAATTGTTTAGAGTGATAATTAATAGACATGTGTTCCATTTTATCTAAAATATTCTTCCTTTGCAACTGGAACGTTCTTGGTTTTGTGTTTGAATGAATATCGTGACTAAGGTTTTAAGCAACTGTTTGGTGTTAGTTTTTTTCCTTGCATGCATGTCGGGATTGTTGAAGTAAAAAAAAATTTGATGTGTTTTAACGACAACAAACCTTATGAAATAAATGTTAAGTTTTCTAAATTGTGATCTACTAATGTTTGCATTTGAGTTTTTGTTGAAAGAACAGAAATGGTCAAGCTTGAAGCTACTCACATAAATAAGTGCATTGTATCAACTCAACAATGAAAGAATTGAGAAGCCTAATTCATAAATATAAATATGATTATCCTCAAGTCGAGTATGATCATCACAATATGTTGCATCTCAATCACACATAAAATCTCTTGGAAGAAGTCAAGAAAAACTATGGGTCAAGATATGTCTATATGAAAATTAGAGGATGAATAATCTAGATTCAAGGATGAATATTTTTCACAATCTTATATCGGAGGATAAACCCGATGATGGACATTCATCACAATCTTAGGTCCGAGGGTGAATATTCTTCACAATATCAGATCCGATGATAAATATTTATCCAAATTTTCATCTCACAATTATTGAAAAAGTAATTGTCAAAAAGTACAACAGGACAAAAGTTGATAAGTTGTTCACATTATTCAAGGTTTACCAAAAGTAAACATAGAAGTGACATCACATCAATTATGTACTCTTATGTGGAAGATAAAAACTTTAATCCTTGCACTTAATATAACCTGAGGATGGACTCTCAAAAAAATCATTCTCTCATATATAAAAATGAGGTCTTATGTGAACAGTGAAAAAACACTATGACAGCATTGTTCAAATTTGTACAAAAGTCTTTAAAGTAAGACAAGCACATCAATCGTGATTTTCAAGGTATTGAAAACAAGAAGGAACCTTCTCATCCATAATAGATCAGGAGGATAATAAGAATGTCTTTTACAACTAGAAGGTTACCTAACAAGTAAAAAAGGTGTCAACAGGTTTACACCAAATTTCAACAGTCACATATTGGAAAGAAAGACATACAATCATCTCTCAAAGACTTACATAGATCCGGGGATGATCATTCATGAACATCCTTAAAATCAGTTACATCAGAGGATGAATACAATCTCAAGATGAGGATAGACGCAAAGGATATCCTCATAAGAAATTTGACACATACATAAAAGTACAAAGCCACAAAAAGGTGAAGTACTTGACATGAAGGGCACACTGATCAAAGTGGTTGAAAAATTGAAAGCAAAAGGCAACAATCACATCAAGACTCAATAAAATAGAAACTCCATCCTTGTACTTAAATCAAATTTGAGGACATACGCAGAGGATAAACAACACTCAAGAGATGATGAATTTATGTCTTCTATGTTAGAGGATAAACAATACAGAAGAAATGATGAATTTATGTCCTCTATGTCAGAGGATAAACAAGACTGAAGAAATGATGAATTTATGTCCTCAATGTCAGAGGATAAACAACACAGAAGAGAGGATGAATCTATGTCCTCTATGTCAAAGGATAAACAATGCAGAAGAGTGGATGAACTTTTGTTGTCTATTCATCCTCGCACATGGGAAAAATAAGTGCAAGTACAAAGGTACAAAATGTCCTTGACTTGTAAGGAAAACCACTTCAAATTATTGGGAAAATGAAAAGCATAAGTCACATCAAAATTAATAAAAGCTTCATCCTCTCAGCATACTCAACAGGAGGATAAAGGCTAAATGGCAGTTTTGGAAATAAAGACAAGTCCAAGAAAATTTAACAAAGTCTCTAAGAGCTACATTTTGCTAACCTATATGTTTGAAGCTCCAAAGGCAATTATAAATAGAGAAGTATTAATCTTCAAACATCAAGAAAATCATCTACAAGAAAATATTTAAGTTATCCAAGTTTATCATCATTCTCTTCATTCTACACACTCTTCCAAACTTAAACAGATCTGATGATCATTTTTATTGAGTGTGTTATATACAACTTTACATCACTATCTTATCTTAGAAAGTTGTAATTTGATCCCAAACAAATCAAACACATTACTACTTGTATATCCTCAAGTTGATATAAACTTGGGTTATTTTGTAAGCCTGCCGAGGCTAGTAAAAATACATTGTTGTTAGCCTGGTGAGGTTAAGAAAATACATTGCTGAAAAGGTGCAGATTAGAGGACAAGTTTTTGAGCACTAGTGAAAATCTCACAAAGCTGTGAGGACTAGAGTAGCCTATATTAGGTGATTCGGTATAAATTTTGTGTGTGAATCTTCTTAAGCTCTATTCTTTTTATATTTGTTTTATTCACAACATTAGCACACTTGTCATACATATTTCAAACTCACATTCTTCTTCTTTAGATCATCCTCAATAAGAGGAGGATTATTTTTCATCTAATCATCCTCACTCCAAAGACAACTTGAAAGGATAATATTAGTGCAGGAACTAAAATATAAAAAGGATCACAATTCAATCCCCCTTCTCGTGAAATTTACTTTTACTTTGGGGCTTTCTGCAAAAGGTGCAGCAGTGTCCTTTTCATCCTTGTTGTCATAGTTGTACTTGTTCATAGCCCATCAATCTGGAGATTGATCTGGTTATTATTCTTGATGTTGTTTTTCTTCTTTATGCCTTTAGCTAAACTTTTGGGCTTGATCATTGTTCTAAGTTGCCTTGATATTCATTTCACTTAAGATTTGGATTTTGAGAAATGATTCATTTCATTTTTATCCTTAAAACGAATTATCTAGAATGATCTTGATAGACCAAAATGATATTGGTTTGCCCAAACTAATATTCTTATGAGCCAGAATGATCTGTTATACACCAGAATGATCTTGATTTGTCCAGACTGATCTTGTCATCAATTTTCAGTTTAGTTAAGATAGATTCACTTTAATATAACATGGTGTGATCATTGATTGTTGTAGGTATACTTGATTACCTATCTTTTAATAATACACTAAAAAATACACGTTAAATAGCAACACAATCATAATCAAAACACTTTAGCTTATGAAATTTTGCCTCAATAATAGGACCGTAGTTTAGCAAGTGTTTTAGGAAGTATTTATGTAACTTTAGCTTCAATATCCCCATTTTCTAGTTTTTTTTTTTTTCACTTGAATGGCAGAGGAAGGGTGAATTTAATTATATTGAACTCAAAACTCTTTCTCTTACTTTTCAAGTCGTCGTGTTAACGAAGAATTCTCCCATTATCATGTTCCCTCCTAACAAGGAAAAATATGACTTAGGTAGAGGAAGAGCCACCAGGAATTATTTCTATTTTCATGACTTTAGACGATGAGCCACTTTTTTGGGAGATAATTGAAGCCTCTAAGGTTTGGAAAAAAGGGATACCATTGAAGTCTTAGAAAATATGCACTCCATATTTGGTGATCTTTGTAGCGATGTATGAAGTCGTCTTCAAGGAGAAGAGATTCTAGCTACCTTTCTCTAACTTCAAAAAGACCCTATTTAGGCACATAGATTTATCCCCCTCCCAACTTCATCCAAACTTTCTAGCCTATCTTTGAGCATTGCCGATGTTATTCCCGTATCTACATGCCATCCTGATGATACCTCTTTTTTTTCTTCATATTTTGGGATTGTTACATAACGTGGAAAAGGCCGACAATGGTCAAGGAGGGGTATCTTTTACACAACCGAGCGAAAACTTCACTCTTTTACTGATTCTCTCAAAGGATTCAAAGACAAATACTTTGCCATTTGTCTGAAGACCGGCAATGTCATGTTGAATTGGGCAACGTGAAAGAGAGTCCACTATATGTTGTCCCGATGAATGTCCAAGTGTTGAGGATGGTGTTGTGCCAAGAGAGAAGAAAATTGATGGGCCTATTGATTTAAGGCCTTCCGAGGAGAAGGAGAAGAAATGAAAAATCAATAACTCCACCTGTCCTCAGTAAAACCTCAAAACTGTAATTGAAGAGATCTCTATCAATAATCATTTTTGTATTTCTCCGTCTTCTACTAAAAATGATTTTCTTCAACAAAATATCTATTTCACATTCAACACAAAAATCATTTTTTAAAGAAATGATTTTAAAAAAACTTACACACACAACTAAAATATTAAAAGTTATGTTTTTTAGAATCTTAAACGTCCCTAAAGCTTTCGAGGTATTATACATTAATGAGTTTTAAAACCTTGGCCTTTAAATTTCCAATACACATTTACGTATGGGAATTTTCAAAATAATCTATTGAAAAAATAAAAATATTTAAAATTTTGGTACATAGAATTTGTATACATTATTTATGGGTACACATGTTTAAATTTCTTATACACATTTTTCAATTATTGAACTTTGCAAAAAAATGTCAGAAATTTTGAAATTTTTACCTCCATTATGTGCTCTGAGATTTTTTTGTTTGTTTATTTATTATGATTGAGGGTGAAATGGATAGTTTTAGTAGAATATGGAGCAACAGTATATTATAAGATTAAGTCAGACTGAAACAAAATATTATTCAAATGTAAATTTTAATAAGATAACTTCTTTTCTCATTCCCTTTATGTTCGTAACCATCCCCTCATTTCTATTTTTGTGACGAAATTGTATGCTCGATGTATAATACTTTTGGGCGGGATTGGTCCAAATCTACACATCCGAAAAGTAACCTTACATGATTTGCATCGTGTGCCTCTCCCTCACTTTGTGAGTTTTGAAAAAACATATAAAGACCCTTCAAAACACAATTTTGCATCGTTTGAATACTCAAATTATCACATTTCACTAGTATTCACTAGTTTTGTAATGTTTTTATTAGGGTTTTTTTTAAAAGCTTTTTGGCATTTTTCTTAATTTAAAAATTTATTGGTATTGTCTAGATATTTATCCAAACGCAGTGAATAGATTTCGAATGTGCAGATTCAAACGAGTAATTCTACGGTCACTAACTATAAATGACAAATCATTTAACCATACACTAAAATACATATAATTTAACTTTATCAATAATAATAATAAATTATTCTTTCCTCTTTTCAGTTTTTAATTGTAGACACTTAAATATTTTAGACGTAAGATTGTAACCACACAAGTTTTACTTCAGTCAAACAACAAATGGAATGGTTTCCTATCCAGATTCACAATTTCGGACTATGTCGATTTTACAATTTCGGACTATGTCGATTTTACTTGCCATGTTATAGAAATGGAGTCAAGGACAATGTGGTGGTCGTGTTAGGCAACAAGCACATGAAGGGTACCATCTACTAGTGTAAAAGTTAGTAAGTTGGTAATAAATAAAAAATTTAATGAAAGTACATTGAGAGTCTGATAGAGTAAGAGAGATAAAGTAGACAATGGTTTTAAAATTTCTGATATTGACGCATTCAGATGTATATACATCTGGACCACTACCATCCGGAAGTACACATCCGAAGCATGGCAATTTCCTCAAAAAATAGAAAAGAAATACCACAATTTGTCTAACTTCAAGAAGCCAAAACCAAAATATACTTGCAGCATTGCAGCAAGAGTTGAACAGTATCAAACTCTTAAGTTCACTGCTAAAATTACAGTCCAATTTGTCAAACAAAGTAGCAACAGTTCAGTAGTTCACCCCACATGTTAACAATAACGAGGCAACTAATCCACAAAATAGTTACAGCAAATCCACAAAATAATTACAACAAATCTGCATCTCAGCTGATGTGAAGAAAAATCATATTACTTTAACGCCTTGCTGTAACCCCAAGCAATAAAGCTATCTTGCGAACTAAAGTCCTATATAAACATGAAAATAAATCCGTTAAAACAACAATTAAATGAATTCATTTAAGGATTTAATTTGACTATGCCGACTGTGTAAAACTTTTTTAGACATACATCCAATCAAATGACTCCATGTAGGTTTTTGCAGAAATATTTTATGAACTAACCTAAGAAAGTGGTATTGGCGTGATTTGATTAGATGTGTAAAAAAGTTTTACACCGTCAATGCATAGAAATTAATCTCTTCACTTAAATGAAAAATCATAGGAGAACATAGGAATACCAGTTGACTTAGTCGTAACTCCGAAGGAGGTGTGTCGTGCTCTGCTGTATTTGCAGGGTCAAGGACAAGATTTTGACAGTCTTCAATATCCTTTTTCAGATGTTCTGGTCCTAGCTGAGCATAAACTGAAAGACTGGGTTGGTTCTTATGTTCTCCATGTTTGTCATCTCTTTTGGGAGACTGGCTATGAAGTAAATCATCGCACAAGGACAATGCTTCAACCAGTTGTTGTGAATCCAACAGATTTTGTGATTCACTATCCCACCATCTTTGGCCTTCATCGGCATTAATTTCTTTATCATATGTCTCTTCATTATTTTCAGTTTCTACCATGGATATATCATCTATTGCATGCTCTTCACAATCAGCTTGTATTTCATCCAGACAATCCATCTGAGGAGGCTTTGGTACAATATGGTGCACAAACAGAAAATAGATCACGAATTGTAAAGAGATCTTTTGAAATTCATAATACTAAGTCATCACAAGTAGTACTTGCAGAAGCAATTTTATAATAATTAATCCAAAGTTAGAAGTGTAGCCAAATTGCTAAGATACAAACAATCCTTGATTAATAAACAAAAGCATAGATTAGTAAACTTATTTCAGCAAAGTGGCACTGTAAAGCACAAACACCTCTCGAATTAGGCGTGTCCCACACTGACATCTCAGACAAATGTCCTAATTATAGATTTTTTTTGCTTCGACACGCCTTTGACACTCCTAGAATGCATCTCAGACACATATAGTGAGGTTAAAGATGTGTGAGAGCAATGATGATCAAGGAGGAGTTAAAGATATTAAATTTGAATACATCAAGTTAAGCTTTTCCCACTAGCAGGCTTAATTACATTATTCAAGCTAAGTGATAATTCATATACTAAATCTTGTGTAAAGCTAAACTATTTAAATTTAAATACTAAGTTGTTTGGCCGATGATATTTGTCTTAGAAAATAGAATTCAAACTTATCAGATAAAACAAGTATTGCTACAAAGTACAGATGCATTACATGTATTTCTATTACTAAGCAAGTACAAATTATCTGATATACTTCCCTTACAAATAAGTAAACACACCAACACAGTACACACTAGCGTTCATGGCGAGTCATAATTGAAAATAGAGTTTGATATTTGATTATAAAAAAATGTAGCTGAAGATTTTACCTGAGGAATGGCAGGTGTTTCTTGTCCTAGATCTACATCTGAATACTGCCTTTCATTAAAAGGAGGCTCAGGAGTCACAGATTTGGGAGTAACCGGATCCACTTTAATAATTGTTGCTTCAGTGGCTTCAGGAATGTCCAATTCCTTTTTATCACCCAATTTGACTTGCTGCTGCTGGTAAAACACTTTAGAGACAACAAACTCCCCATCATTTTCCTCTTCATCTGTTCCTAGATGATACTGATGCATAACCCAATTTGTTTTCTCGGCTTTTCCTCCTCCAACACTGCTCATATATAGAACCATAATCTTCTTACAGCCTTTTTGGACTCCATTCAGAATTACTGGTTTAGTTCTTCCAGTTTTGTGCCAACGGACATCACCAAAATCCTGATCATGTATTTTTCGGCGCTTTCGGGTGCCAGTGTTATAAGCCTTAATTGCTCGGTGGAAGAAGTGGGATGCATTTCCATCTTGCATAACACCTAACATTGTCATTGAGCTTTTTAGATTGATTAAAAAATAATCATCGATTCAAATGAGTAAAAGGCAAGCCACCAACCGGGTAAGTTTTGAGGATGAGTGTAACAAATTCCATCATCCACTTCAAGAGTAGTAATAAACTCGTCAACGAAAGGATGAGGTTTTGAATTTCCTACACCAACTTTTGCAAGTAAGTGCCAAATTATCTCCTGATCAGATGGATCAAATTTGACCCCTTTTGGCAAGCCGGGCCACTCTTGTGCAACCTTACAACAGAAAAAAACAGATTAAATGTCAAACTTTTTCTAACTTTTAAATGCTATACGTTGACAGGTAGTCAGCCATTAAAACGATAAACCCTCAAAAATTAATTCAAAAACATAGTAACCAATTTAATGAATTGTTCAATATTTGTAACTCATCGACTTGCCATGACAGGTCCAACACATTGCATAGCTATTGCAGTCAGTAACTACAACCCACAAGTTCATGTTCTTTCACCAGAAGTTTAGGAACATTACTATATAGGGTAATCCGTGAAGAGTAAAAAGCCTTGTTGCTTCTACATGAAAAAGGCATCATGCTTTCCAAGGTGTATCATATCCATTGGCAAGAATTCATGTTAAAGTTAAACTTTAAAAACCGTTCACACACAGGCAAATAAGTAATTACATATGTGCAGGCAATACCATATCATGATAGTAATTAGTTTAAATCTGAAAGTAAACTGATGAATTTAATCAGACAATTAGATGGAATAATATTACGGTATATTGATGGATGATGAAAACAAAAAATTGCAAAAGAGCAAACAAAAGAAATCTGAAAGATCAACTCTGCCAGCCCAAGCCAAATTGGCCCTTTTACCAAAAATACTTCTTGAAAATCCCTCTCTTTCTTCTAATAGAACTTTAAGAAGATTCCCTTCTCTCTCTGTTCCTAATATTACTAACTGATTCCCACTCATCATTTCTCTCACTCCCCTGCCAACCCAGTGATACGAGGTTGAGTGTGATGTTGAGCTCACAACATAGAATGGACCAATTGGGTCTAATCCCTAATGACACCGTAAGTGGAAAGCCCTAAAGAAACTTTTCAGTCTTTCTTCTTATTTCCTTGCTTTCTAGAAATGATGAGTGACATTTAGCAATACCAAGTTTTGTATTTAGATTCCGTTCTGTTAGTCACTAAGTATTATCACAAGACACCTGTCATGTGATCCGTTCATTGTGGTAATGGGTTTGGCTATAATTACTAGTGCGAATTATGAATTGAGGCATAGAATAACTCATCCAGTTTTATTTTTCAAGTTCTCTCCTTCTTCCTAAATTTCTTTGAAGCTTCCCCTTTGCTCAAAAAATGTTCTATCATTTGGTGCTTTTATTGAGAGCTTCCCTACAGAAAGAGTTGCCTATAGGCTAGATTAAGGTACACTAATGAAAACTGATAGATGAGTAAAGCTGCTAAAGGGGAAACGGCTACCACCGGGTCAGTGCCGAAGCATTTAAAGCCGCCTTGGAGGTCACAATGCTATAAGTCCCACTTTGAGTAGATAAGAAAGTTCAATGTGGTACTTAAGCCATGAGGCTCTTTTGGAGTACTCTTTTGAACTGGGCTCTCATGGGTTTAAGTCATAACAATTTTCGAGCAAAGGATCCCCTATCATGTACTAAACTAGAGACAAGGAAAGTTGAGAGGGAATTTAATGTACACTATGAATAAATTGAACTCATATAAATACACCTAAGATTACATGCAATTCCCTTCCCATAACAATGTACCTAACATATAATCAAGAAAAAGAATAGTAATTTTCCTTTTAGAAAATGCACCTACATCACTATTGTCTATAGCATGCTGACAATTTGGGCAAGCCTTGGATGGATTGCTTTTCCATGTAACATTTTCAGGATGACATGCTCCTGATGCACTTCTTATTTTGGTTGCAATTCTACTTTTGTCCACCAACCATGATGGTCTGCATATAGAAGAGCGAGAAAGTGTGAAAATTTTGTGATCATACATAGAATCCTAGTCAACACACATAAAAATCCAAATGGTCCAAAAAAAGGTTTGAAGATAAAAAAAGTCACCTATTATCAAATGCAAGAATAATAAATATTAATGACAAAGAAATAATGAATCAGAAATGAAAGTAACAATTAGTAAATATTAATTAAGACAATCCTCTTAAGTAACAATTATTACAAATAAATATTATGCCGTAGACTTGCATTACCATGTAAACATAAATAACACGTACATACAGATATTCATTTAATGTAAACACATGTACAAGATTGTCATCTATTCAGTTTTTCCAACGCTCCAAATTCATGAAGTTAAAAATCATCTCAATTTTGAAGCAAGTAACTAGTTACACTTTGCGATTCAATGTATCATCAGAAAACAAATCAATTTTGAAGAGCATTCAACCAAATAACAAAAACAAAATCACATGAAACTTGCTAAGTTCATAGAACAATGAATAACAGACAGACAAAACAACCCAACAACTTGCATCAAAACACGAACTTTGAATCACAGAAGTTCGAACATCGCATAGACAAACCAGTTGAACTTGTACTATGATGTTTCAAAGGGAAAAGCAAGTGAAAAACAGAGTTTTGAACTCAAACACAGTGTAAGGAGGAGAAGGGAACATACCCCGCCATAGGAGAGTGGTTGATGATGGTAACACAAATCAGTCAAATGATTCAAAACCCTAGTTTTTCTGCTTTTTTAGGTTGTGTTTCTTTCTGTCTCTGTGTCTTTCTCAAAAACATAGTAATGATTAGTACATTCTTCATTTTTCATTTTCTTTATTTCTTATTCCACAAAATAATTAAATTTTGTTTGACACATAAACATAAAGTCTGGCATGTCCATCGAAAAGTCTCCAACGATTTTTCTAAAGAATAACCCTCCCAAGTCCCAACAACATATTCTCTAAAATAATTTTTTTAGTAAATTTGATTTGATTAGTTAAAATTTATATTAGTCTAACTAAATTATGTAGCTGTCGAATGAATTTGGTAAAATTTATCTAAATTTTAATTAATGAAAGAGAATATGTTAAATTGTAATTATTATAATTTTTTATATAAAATAATTACAAAAAATATTAATAAACAGATTACTATGTTTTTTAATTTAAATTATAATTTTATATATTTAGAGTTTCGTGTAGAGATAAAAAAAACCAATAATATGATAAATTAAAAAAATCAAAATCAATTAAATTGATTTTTTCGAGTTTGTATTTAATTTGAGTTGAATTAAATAAACTAAATATTTATTAATTTGAATATGATTTTACTCATTTAAAATCGACCATCGATATCTATAAAATCATTAAATTATATTTGTAGTGTTATCTTAAATATGTATTGCATTTTAATATTTTTTTAATCATTTACATATTATTTTTCTCATTGTAGTTCATATATTCTTATCGTTAAAAAAA
>JBBPBP010009778.1:16863261-16891237 GCA_037974735.1 Cicer chorassanicum | reverse complement strand
ATAAAAAATATAGTATTTTGGAAAATTGTTAATTCTGAAACAAATCAACATACTATTTATTAGTTTGATTTTAATTTTGTAAGAAAATTATAAAAACTCAACTAAACTATCTATCTTTTTTTATTTAGATTTTCTTTTCTCTCAAAACATACAAACCAAAATAATATATTATACCCATATCTCCCTCTCCACTAAATTTGTTCAACTTTTTACTTCAAATCTCATTATTTGTAGTGTTTGCAAAATAAGTTGTGTTTATATTGCAGATTTACGATCTAAAATTTTAATATACAATAAAATACTACATTAAATTATTAATTAAAATTTTAAAAATTTGATAATCTAAAGTATTTGTTCAGCAACCACTCATTCAAGTGTAAACCATTTTACATTGACCGAGAATACAAATCATTAATTATATAATCATTTTATGTGATAGTTACACTTGTGTGATGAAATTATAAAATCAACTATTTTTATTGTTATTGTGCGATGGTGTAAAACCATTTTATACTTATTGTTACCTTCTTTTTATTTATCAAAAAAATATTATATACTATCTACTTTCAGTTTTAATTTATATATGACTTATTTTTCAAAATTGGAACGTTGTTCCAGAGCAATGACAAATGAAATGTTGACTGGCTTTTTCTCATACTTGCTCGGGTCCCAACGGTTTTCCGGTTTCGAAATTGATAAATTCTAGATCATTATAACTTAATCTTTTTCTACTAGACCCCTAATTTTTCGGATATACCTCTTAAAATAAAATAGAAAATTCATTCAACCTTGAAAAATATCTATTGTTAACCTCTTCTTAACCTACTCACTTAGACTTAATTGAACGTGGAAAACTTGATGAAATATTGAAGCGCAACGTCTTCTAGTACCGTTTTATTGATCATATATGTAGTTTTTTTTAAGGTTCGTTAGGGGTGGTTGCAAATTTTTTATTTTGATTTTGAAAATTAATTTTAAAAGTAAAATTTGTTAGTTTAAAATGGAGTTGAGTTAAATTTTTTACTTAATTTTAAAACAATTTTTCCCTGAAATTCAAAACTATATAAATCAATTTTTATTATTTTTTGTTTTGTTTTAAAATTAACATATAATCAATCAATATACGACGATGTTAGCACTACTCCAACAACCACCTATCACTGCCGCCACCACTAACCACTCACTTACGACCACTGTTGTTATGGCAAAAGTGATTTTAGCTACAATCCTCTAATTCATGTTTAGAGGATAACAAAAATAATAAGAACAATTATGTCCTGACTATTTACTAAGTTTGCATATTAAGTTGGAAGATAAAAATTTATATTAATGATTATCTATTTTAAGGTAGCATGAATTATGAGTAAGTTAAATATAATAATTTAAGTGTTTTTAACACAAATAATATTATCACCTAATAAACAAGTAATTGTGTTTAATAATAGAGTAAGTCATGATATAACAATAAAAAGCATTGTAACAAGCATATGATAATCTACAATATGAGTCAAAACATTAAAGACAAATGAAATATAAGTGGAGAATTGATCCTCTAATCACAAAGGAAAAGAACGCTATAATGATCTTCTGCATCTAACTAAAGTTAACTAAGAGATACGACCTTTGTTGATCCTTTGACTCAAGACCAAATAAGAAAGCTCTGAATGAAGTCTCTAATAAAGTCAATATTATGGTAAAAGTCAAATCATTTTATAACTAATCAAGGCAAATTCACTATGACTCTAGAAAATCAAAACTTTTGTCTACCTCTGATCAACACACTCTGAACGTGCCTATGGTGAATCTGACTAATGCAAGTTCACTCTAATGATTATGTGTCATATCACTTTGGTAACCCAGTTGATCATCTAGTCAACACTTCAAGTCAATGCTCTAATAAAGTCAATATTATGTCAAAAGTCAACTATCTCAAGTCTATTTAAAGAATTCAACTTCCCAGTATCCTTTGTTCATCAAAGCTGGACTTATCCTCTGATTAAAGAAATGCAATAATATCCTCTGAAAATGTCATCCTCTGATATTTCTGCCGTTTTAAATAAAGATACGCTAAATCAATTATAAAGACAAATATGGACAAGCTTTAATTGCTAATTCAAGATCTCTAACACAACTATTTCCAATGGGTATATTCTTTAGTATTTAAGTATAAACATTTCTAAAATAGTGGGGAAATCGACAATAAGAAAAGAGCCAATGTTTTTTTTTTAAAAAGCCTAAAACAAATCAAAAGAATGAATAAAAATCTTCTTAGTAGAAAGTTATTAGAATTGATGTATATCAACCAAGTTTTTTATACATTGGAATTGATATAGGATTTGAAATGTAATATTATATCAATGAGAGTTAGAATCTTAAAGATAAACTTTGTGTCAATTCAGACACACTAGAACTAATGTAAATCAGTTCGATAGTGGCAACAATTCTTTCATCCATAAGAGGTATCTGAAGAGGTGTAAGAATACTTGTGAATCTCAACGGCAGCTTTTCAAAAAGTTGAGAAGTCTAGAAAAGGTTCTAATTGAAGTAGCAATGTCAATCACAAAAAAGGGGTTTGAATTGTGATCCTTTTAAAATTTTGATTCCTATGCTTAATTTAAATAAACTCAAGAATGATCTTGGTTTGATAAACAATAAAAGGAGAACGCTCTTCGTTAGTAATATAACAATAAAAACTTCACAATATGATCAGTGCTAAGTGAATGATAAATAAATGGAGATAAGGGAAAAAGAATTCACACAACAATATATCCTGGTTCACCCAAAGTGGGTTACGTCCAGTCCTCACAACCATGAGATTTTCACTAAGTGTTCAAGATGGAGAACGTTCTTGGTTTTTACACCACCAGTCCAGATCAACCTTGATCTGTTACACATCACTACCTTTCAACCTAGAAAGGATTTTTACAATCACCTTTCAGCCTTGAAAGGATTTTTACAATCACACTCAATCTAATATAATAGATAGACTTGAGTTACAAATGATGTGTATGATAAAAGCGTTTGGTATCTTGAAACTTCTCAACACTTGTTTGAGATAAATGAAAGACAAACTCAGTAAATAATGATCCAAAGATATAGTGAAGAGAGCTAGAGTTTGCTCGAAGAGTTTTTTACTTGTTATTACGTAAACAAGTGTTGGTAGATTTGTAGATTGAACTCTGCCTTCATCTTCCAATTGATCTTCAATTTATAGATGATAAAAGGATTTGAATATTCATTTTAAAATGAATATAGTCGTTGGACACACTTCCCAAGTGTTAGATATATTTTAAAGCAATTAAAAATGTGTTTATATTGTTGTCTAGAACGTTCTTGACAAACGAAGAACGTTCTTGCTTTTGGGTCTCATGGAAAACGTGAATGAGTGAGTGAATGAGTTGTCACATGTCAATTGGCAATGTTTTGAGTCAGATTTATGCAGAACTTTCTGCAGAATATTGTAAGTATGTAACATCCTGCTTTTTCGAGACATTAACTAACGAAATTCTAAACGTAAAGATACATATTCTTTTTTATTTATTTATATAAGATTATCTTAAATGCTGATTTACTTTAAACCAATTAATAACTTTTTCAATTGTATTTTCAAAAATAATGAGTCAGAGGATTCGCAATTACTAAAAGTAAATTTAATACGTTAAACAAAAGAAATTTCTAAAGTCAAAACTCTTGGCATTTTACTACCCAAAAATAAATCCTAGTTGGTCATAAACTTTGGACTTGTGGAAAACTCACCCAACAAGTCTAACACCAGCACAAAAGTATCTCGGAGCCTCCAACTGCATGTTATTGTACTTCCTCGCATTTCTCTTACTAGGTTGGCTACGATATTATTTGCTCAAGTAACACTATACACGACTTCCTGTCAAATGTAAGGGTCATCTCCAAATAACAAACACAGAGCAAATAAACATGCATATATAATTGTTATAGCAAAAATATAAACAAATCATAAACTTCATTTAACAGTTAAAAATCACAATGCACCAAAGATACAATTCAACAAAAATGCACAAATCATATTTGTTAGACTATATGTCAATGCATGATTCCGAAATATCACCTCCCCTGCAAGGGCTTTGTGGGTCCTTCCAAGCAACACCACTAACTCAAAATCCCCGCAAGGATCTGTGGGCTCCAACCAATTATAGACGCACCACACAACTTTGGGCTCCAACCAATTATGGATGCACCATACAACTATGAATGCATAAATGTAGACACTATTGTTAGTAACAATATAGACCACTAAAACAGAGTGTCCAAAATCATTCAACCTTGTCCTAAACCAATCTAGTTTAGACACAAAGTAATCACCTTGAATAACCACAACATGTCAAGCACAACCATTATAACAACGTATCATATAACATTCATTTTGAAGATAACACACAAACATAATCAATACACAACATCACAGTACATTTATATCACATATAATTCGAGTAAGAAAGCGAATGGATTGATGCCCTTACCGTTATGAATGTCGTTATAAGGTTCCTACGCAACGATCTTTGCTCCAAATACGTTACACCTTCATAAATTAATTTACTTCTCACTTAGTGTCAAAACTTTTTAGTTTTATTTTTATAGATTGACGTATAAAAACCAATTACTAGTGCGACCGTTATTACAATAATAATGAGATAATAGAGTTCTTAATAATCTATCTCCAACGATATTAAGAACTTTCCTTTCCTCTGTAACAATTCATCAACGACTATCTTAATTTATTTATAATAATTGATCCTACCATCTAACCTATTCACTACTTTATCTAAACATCATAACACAATTATGGCACCTATATTTCTGATAGTTGATTAAGAAAATAAAAATCAATAAATGAAAGATTCTTATCTACCAACAATAAAGATACAATTAAAGAGACATATTCATCGATCAATTTGATTCTATTTTATATTATTTTCTAGAATATCAATAAGGGGTTTTGTTCTACTACCAATAAAAAAATGGTTATATAAAGTTAATATGGTCATAATTAAAGAATTCTTACTTGAGGGGATGAATCACTAACTCCTTTCGTTCTGGAATTTATTCCCTTTTCTCTCCTAAGCCCTTTCTTTCTTTATCGCCGAGGATTTGAGAATGGGAGGCGTCGTTTTTTTTTTCAAATACTTAGCAAAATATTCAGTCAAATTAAATACATCATGTCATACACTCCGGCCATTACCGTTACCGGTGATGCTACCTCACGACTTTCTCGTCCCCCTTATCCACCTAGTAGAAATAACGAGTTTTTGTCTTCCATGGGATTCGAGCACGGTACCTGGGATAAGTACCGCCTCATTCCATTCCCGCTTAATTGGTAGTGGGAATGAGATGAGGCGGTACTTATCCCCCAGGTACCGGGCTCGAATCCCACGAAAGGCAAAAACTCGCTATTTCCAACGGTGGGAAAGAGGGGGTGAGAAGGTCGTGAATAACGGTAAGGCATGTAATTTCCTTTCATTCTTCTTTCTTTTCTATTATTATTGTTATTATTATAAACATTTGTTTTTTTCAAATACTTAGCAAAATATTCAGTCAAATTAAATACATCATGTCATACACATATATAGTTTTCAAAAAAAATAGTTGAATAAAAATATAATAATAATAATAATAATAATAACAACCACATTAGAAATTATAAAAATAAAAATAAAAATATATTTTGCACATTACTAATAATAATAAAAAAATGAGGATCTTACATTCTATCACCTAAAATAGTTTCGTCCTCGAAACTAACACTAATAGAGAAAAATGTGGGTCTTACAAAGTACAATGTACTTGTGTCCTTGCTCACAACTCATCAATTTGGAGATCAATCTTGAGGTTGTTTTCCTCCTTTGGGCATTCAGCTCGAGTTCTGGGCTTCACCATTGATTTGAGTAGTCTTGATACTCTTTATTATGTGGTTTAGATTGTGGAAAATTATATATTTTAATTATGCCTTTTAAAAGAGAATAACTAGAATGTTTTTTTTTGTAAAACAAGAACATTCTTCGTTTATGTTTTGTATGAGTGTTGGATTTTGACAGCTGTTGTGTGTTACTCCTTTGTCTTAGAAACATTATTTGCTTTATGCAAAAAGGTGTTGCAGCAGTGTCCTTGCTGTCATGGTTGTCCTTGCTCATAGCTCATAAATTTAGAGATTGATCTTGATGTATTGCTTTGCCTTTGTTAATCTTCTTTGAACGAATCTATCCAAAACGATCTTGTGTAGATTACTAAATTCCTCTATAATGAATACTGATGATTTGTACTGTAGATAGATGTACTTTCGTAGCCTAGATCGATCTTAAATTACAACAGATTTTATTCTTTGTAAACCAGAACGTTCTTGGATTAAAGCTGTGAAAACAAGAACATTTTTCGTTTTCTGTTTTGAGTGATTTGCTGGATTTTGAACTTCTGACAGTTGTTGCATGCCAAGCTTTTGTGTTCTGTACGTGTGTTAGTGATGCAGTGACTTTATCATTTATGTCCAGGCTGTAAAGTCTATGAGTAAATAGCTATGTGATCAAATAAACGAAGACTGTTCCTATTGAGCTTCAGAACATTCTTCGTTTTCTGTTTGGGTGCAGTTTCCTTTTCTGTTCGGATATGAATTCTATTTGTATACCAATTGTTCTACAAGTGTATCACTGATGTATTTTCTCCTTTGTTCATATCGAACTTCTTTGATTTTAAGTCATTACTCTTGAGGATCAAAACTTGTAACTTCATACATTGCTTATGACATTGTGAATTTATTGAATGAATCTGTCCAATGTTTCCTTGCGTGTTCCATTCTGATTATTCTGATAGTTACTTGCAATTTGTTTATGCATCTTGATGAGTTATTGTAGTTTGAATTAATCTTGATTTCTAGAAGGCTTTGTTCTTCGTAAACCAGAATGTTCTTCGTTTTTCTATTTAATAACCAGAACATTTTTCGTTTCTATTTTCTCAAATTTGATTTTGCTTCTTTCAAATGATCTTGCTTGTTTGATTATGAAATTCATCTTCCTTAAATAAAACTCAAGTGCAATCATTAGTAGATCACCATTCATAAAACTTAATCATTTATTTCATAAGGTCTGTTGTCATTAAAACTTATATCAAAAATGTTTTTTCTTCAACACTAATGGTAACGACCTGGAGAGGCTAAAGAAAAATACTCAAAGCCTAAAGAGGTAGAATAAATAATACTTGTATGTTATTGTTTAAATAGTGGATTAAATCATCGACTATACTAAGGCAAAATCTCTCTGTAAGGGGAGGACTAGATGTAACAAATATTTGTGTCTCTTCTCTATCTCTACTAAGCACTTAATCTAAGTTCTTTATGATTAAACTTTATTTTTACTTAAACTGTTTTTTAGTCATAAGTTGAATATTTTGATAAAGAGCATATCTTTTTGTTTAAGCAACACAAATAGTTTTCATAAATGGTAAAACACAAATCAAACTTCCGTTACCTATGTTTTCCAACACCTTCAATTGTCATAACCACCAACCACCTACATCTGACAACTGTTGGCCACCATCTTCGACCACCGACCTCCAACCATTGTGGTCGGTTACACTAATCACCATTAACCACATATAAGCATCATCGACCATCAACTTTTGGAAATTGTTGGCCACAAAACACATAGCTAAAGTACTTCTAAATTCTAAAGCTCGATTATTTTTGTCTTGTGCTTTGAGCAAGGAAGAAGGCGAAATATTTGATGAATGTGATACGGATAAAAAAGTACGGAATACATTACAAACTCATCATGAAGGAACAAGCCATGTCAAAGAAACAAGAATTGATATTGGTGTACAAAAGTTTGAACTATTTGAGATGGATGAAAGATAAACCATTGATGAAATGTATTCACGATTTAAAACCATAGTGAATGAAATGCGTTCTCTTGGTAAGGCATACTCATTCTAAGATAGAGTGAGAAAAATTCTGAGATGTCTCCCAATCATATGGAGACCAATGGTCACAGCCATAAGTCAAGCCAAGAATCTTGAGATACTTGGATTGGAAAAACTCAACTTTAAAAGCACATGAAGTATTACTGCAAGAGGATAAACCAGCAAAGAAAGGAAAAATAATAGCCTTAAAAGCCTCTCAAAATCCTCAAGAAAGCATATCTTCACGACAAGATGAAAGAGAAGACTTAGAAGAATTTGGTGAAGAAGAAGTTGATGAAGAAATAGTTCTTCTTACAAGAAAAATTCAAAGAATGATGATAATAAGATATCAGATCAAAAGAAGTTTTCCAAACAAAAGTGAAAACTCTAAAATAGAAAGAGATAAGAGTCAAATTACATGTTATGGGTGCAACATACACAAAATTGAATGTCCTTTAAACAAAAAGGCACCAAAAGGATTTCCATTCAAGAAAAAAATCCATGATGGTCACCTAGGATAATTATGAAGAATTAGACACAGAAGAAAATGAAGAAGCCAACATATGTCTAATGGCAAACTCAGAAAATGATGACGTAATCATTTATGAACTATGTCCTTTATGTGAACAAAAGGAAAAAGAATTTGATATTTTGTTAAATGACTTAAAATTTCTTGCTAAACTTCACATACTTTATCTTTATCTTAAAAATGATTTGTCATATTTTATTAAATCCACTGAAACTTTTCAAAGCAAAAACTCTATGACAATTTTTTTGCACCAAAAAGAAAAGAAGATAAATGCAAAACAAAATGTTCTTATTGCAATAAAATTGGACATATTGATTATGCATGTTATTTCAAAAAACGGGATGAAAAATTCAAATCAAGACAACCTCTCAAAAAAGAAGAACGTTCTGGTATCATGACAGAACCTTCTCCAAAAGCCATAAGAAAATGTTCTTATTGTTCAAAAATAGACCACATTGAACCAAACTACTACCTTAAGAAAAAATCTTGTATTAAAGAAAAATCTAACCCTCAAGGACCCAATACCAAATGGGTACCTAAAAATCTATTAATATCAGATGCAGGTTGGTTTTCAAAATCTCAAGAAAAAGTCATGGTATTAGGATAGTGGTTGTTCGAGACATATGACAGGTGATAAACAATGTTTTCTTTCGTTTGTGAAGAAGGATGGAGGATTTGTAACCTTTGGAAATAATGATCAAGCAAAAATCAAAGGTAAAGGTATTATAGGTAAAGAAAACTCTGCAAAAATTGTTGATGTTCAATACGTTTAAGGTTTAAAACATAATCTTCTAAGCATTAGTCAATTGTGTGATAATAGTTTTGAGGTTACCTTTAAACCAAACATATGTTAACTCATGTAGGCATCTTCAGGAAAAATTCTTTTCTCTGGATCAAGAAGAACAAATCTAAATCTTTTATATCTTGAAGAATTACCTACCGAATCATGTTTTATGTCCATAAACAAAGATAAGTGGATTTGGCCAGCACAAAGGAACTGGGCATGTTAACATGTAAACTATTTCAAAACTATCTAAACTTGATCTTGTTAGACGTATGCCAAAAATAAGTTTTGATAAAGATAAAGTATGTGAAATTTATGCTAAAGGAAAAAAAGTTAAGAGTAGTTTTCATTCAAAAGATTTTGTTTCAACTCAAAAACCTCTTGAATTACTTCACATTGATCTTTTTAATGAGATATGGCTTTGTTGTTATTGATGATTTCTCACATTATACATGGGTACTTTTCTTAAAACAAAAAAATGATCCATTTGATGCATTTCAAAACTTTTGTATAAAAGTTAAAAATGAAAAAGGCTATAACATAATTTATGTAAGAAGTGATCATGGAGGAGAATTCATAAACGCATCTTTCAAAAGCTTTTATTTATTTATTTAATGAAAATAGCATTTCACAAAATCTATCTTGTGCAAGAACTCCTCAACAAAATGGAGTTGTTGAAAGAAAGAATAGAACATTACAAGAAATGGCAAGAACAATCTTGGAAGAATCAAATATTGAGAAATATTTTTGGACTGAAGCAATCATCACTTCTTGTTACATTTAAAATTGTGTATCAATAAGAAAAATTATCAACAAAACACCTTATGAATTATGGAAAAACAGAAAGCCAAATACCTCACGCTTTCATATTTTTGGCAGCTACTGTTATATTTTAATAACAAAGACAATCTAGGAAAATTTGATGGTAAATCAGACAAAGCCTTTTTCTTAGGTTATTCCATTGATTCCAAAGGTTATCACGTGTTTAATCTAAGAACAAAAGTTGTGGAGGTAAGTATGCATGCATTATTTGATGAATTTAATTATCTTGATATACAAAAGTTAGATGATGAGGAAGAAGAACAATTTGAGCAACATCAGCAGATCATTCCTCATAAACACGAGATTGATCATCCATCACCATCTTAAACTCCTTCAAGAAGCTGGAAAGCCATAGGAGATCATTCACAAAATCAAATCATAGGAAACACATCTGATGGCATTAGAACAAGAATGTCCTTTAAAGATGATGACAACAACAACAACACGACAATGATCTTTCAAACGAAACCAAAGTCAAGAAGAACTTCTCCAATTTGAAAAGAATCAAGTCTGGACTCTTGTCCCAAACCACAAAATCAAACAATTATTGGCACAAGATGGGTATTTAGAAACAAAGTGGATGATGAAGAAGGAAAAGTAATAAGGAATAAAGCTCTCAAGGGTATAACCAACAAAAAGGTATTGATTATGATGAAACTTTTGCTCCAGTTGTAAGGTTAGATGTTATCGTAATCTTTCTTGCATATGCATTTCATAAACTTATTAAACTTTTTCAAATGGATGTTAAAATTGTCTTTTTAAATGGTTTTCTAAATGAACAAGTATATGTTCGTCAGCCTCCTGGTTTCGAAGATCAAAAGAAACCAAACCATGTCTGTAAACTTACTAAAGCTCTGTATGGACTAAAACAAGCCCCTAGAGCATGGTATTAAAAACTAAGTTCCTTCGTAATCAAAAATGGTTTTTCCAGAGCCAAAATTGACACTACACTTTTTAGAAAAATTGTTAAAAATGATTTGCTAATTGTTCAAGTGTAATTGACGATATCATCTTTGGATCAACAAATGAAAAAAATGTGTGAGGATTTTTCAAATCTCATGCAAAGTGAATTTGAAATGAGAATGATGGGAGAATTGAGATATTTTCTTGGGTTACAAATCAAACAATATGAAAATGGAATCTTTATATGTCAAGAAAAATATATCAAAAAGCTTTTAAAGAAATACAAAATGAATGAAGCTAAAAGAATGACAACTCCATGCATCTATCCTCAAGTTTGGACAAAGATGAACAAGGAAAATCCATTTCTAAAAAGGAATACAAAGGAATGATAGGTTCATTGCTATACTTAACGGCAAGTAGGCCATATATTGTTTTCGCAGTAGGATTATATGCTAGATTTCAATCTTTTCCTACAGAATCTCATTTATCTATTGTAAAAAGAAATTTTTGTTATCTTGTTGGTACCACTGATCTTGGCCTTTGGTATAGCACAAGAACTCATTTTGATCTTGTAGCTTACTTTGATGCTGATTATGTTGGGGATAAAATCGAAAGAAAAAGCACAAGTGGTGTATGTCAATTTCTTGGAGAAGCTCTAATAAGTTGGTCATGTAGAAAGCAAAACACAATTTCCTTATCAACATTTGAAGCTGAATATGTCTTAGCTGAAAATTGTTGCTCTCAAGTCTTGTGGATCAACCAACTTGAAGATTTCTCTATAAGTTATACAAATCTTCCAATTTATTGTGATTATACAAGTGCAATAAATCTGTCAAAAATACCCTATTCAACCTTCAAGATCAAAACATGTTGAATTAACATTTGTTGACACCAAAAATGAACTTGTTGACACCAAAAATGAACTTGTTGACATCTTTACTAAACCTCTTGTTGAAGATAATTTTAATTTTATTAAGGAAAAATTAAAAATAAAAAAAGTCCAAACTATCTCCTATGTAAAGTATGACTAAATCGTTTTGGCCAACACGACGAATGTTCTCCATTCTTTCTTCTTCACATAAGTCTCTGTGTCATCCAAGTGAAGTTTCAAAGTTTCAAATTCTTTAATTCATACAAAAAAGAAAAAGTAACGCTTTTTTTTCCTCATTCAAAAAACGTCTACCATAACCTCATCATAACCTACTCTCCTCCTTCCCAATCTCCGTTGTCACTTCTCAACAACCCACTCCTTTATACCCATTCGTGTCATTCTCTCCCTCATCTCTTTCCAAAAATCTGCTTTTATTTATTTTCATCTCAACCTCCGTACTCTCATCCTCTACAACTCTTTTTTTAGTTTTCCTCGTTTTTTTCTTTCTCTCTCAAAAACATGGCTCGCACCAAAGCTTCTACACGAAAGAAATCCAACTCCAAGAACCCCATCTCCCTCGCTATCTCTTTCTCAATCACCATCTCCACCACCACAACCTACCCCTTCAGAAGTTTCGTCACAAGAAAAAACCTTTACTGATTATCTCTCATCATCTCCTGAACCTAGTTCACCTCCTATTTCACTCGCCCCTCTCACCACTGTACTCCCTCATCTCTTCCAATGAATTCTCCAGAACACTAGTCAAGCTCCACATCTCTAGAAAAACCTCAAAAAACCCAATCTGATAATCCTCCATCAAAACGGAGATCAATGAGAATCATGGCTGGAGTTCGTACTTCCAAGCAATCCATGAGTGTGGGCACAACCATTGATACTATCTCAGATGACGATTCTGGTTCAAAATCACCACAAAAATTACCACCAAAATCACCATCAAAATCATCAAGAAATTTTGCATTAAAATCTTCAGAACCCTTTGCTCTAACACCAAAATCCTCGAAACCAACCACTTCACCATCAAAACCTGTAAAACGTCTCTTCCCGCCTTCAAAAACACCACCTAAGAAATCCAAATCCCTTCCTCAAATATCTACAAAGTGACTCTCAAAATCAACAAAATCATGCCCCACTTTATCTCATTTTTAGCCAAACAAAAATTGAAAAAACCCAAATAGCTTGCACAGAAAACAAAAAATACAGAACGTTCTCCATAAAAAACTATTCTACTAGAACGTTCTCCATCCAGTTCAAATCCACAAGAACAATCTTCACACAAACCTCAAACCCAACAAAAAACTTCAAAGAAAATAGCTTCAAAAATTCTTATCCCACCACTACTCTCAACCAAATATCAGAAAATCTTTCAAGACAAGTGGGCTGAAAGACCCATTGGCATTGAAAGAGTCTTTGTGTTTGAAAACCTTCAATTTGAAGGAATATCAATCAAAAAATACCCTAAAGCTCTTGGTTGGTCAGAGTTCTTGGAAATTTTAGACTACTTCTGTAACATCCTCTATATTTATTATTTAAAATAATTAGAACCTATCAATATTATTCAATATTAAATTATGTGTGATAATTATTTGTCTTGTTCGACTTATTGTAGTTGATAAAGTTATTAGTAAGAATTATTTAATCCATGGGAGAGTTCAAATATATATATATATATATATATATATATATATATATATATATATATATATCATATGTAGATGTAGATGTGTTTTTCTAGTGCAAAAAGAATTTGGGCTAAGGGTTTGAGGCTTGGTGTGACCCAACCCACTTGAATGAGTAGAAATTTGGGCTATGTGTTTGTGGCTTGGTTTTTATGATCAAGGTTAAAAAAAAAAGTGACATTTTATCCCTCTTATTCTTCATTTAGGCCCAACATTATCTAACCAACAATTTCCAATTTAAATTTTTCCTAAGTCCACAATTTCTGTATACTCACTAATAATAAACAAAAAGGAATATCGAAACCCTAGCCACCATCACCTTCACACCTCCATTTCTTCGTGTATCCAAAGCTTGGAACTTCTTTTCCTTGTAAACAACTTCGTGGGGCTTAAAGCTTTGTACTAGGAAGAAAAGTGACCAAGGTAAGGGCTTTTCCCCGCACAAATTATAGTTAGGCTGCTAGTTGGATGACATGAAATAAATAATCGTGATTACTTATATTTTAAAAGGAATAGATGTAGACTAATGGATTAAAATAATAAAACCCTAATTTTTGTTGAGATTGAATTGTAATATATGACTTCTATGGAGTAAAGTATGAAATTTTAGGCTATGCGTGATAAAATTGTAGTTTTATGATGAATATGAAATAAAGTTTGAATTTTTACCTTATATGTTGTAAAGTTTTAGCTTTTATTATGTATATGTTGAATTTTCTTGTTATATATGTTGAATTTTCTTTTTATGGGCTATATGATATCAATTTCTATTTTTATGTGTATGTGGTAAAAGTCATAATTTTTATGATTATTTGTCTACAATATGTGATACTCATGATAAGGATGTGCGGTATGTGCTCTTAGTGATATGTGAATAAGGTGATGATTTTAAAAAGTGATTTTGAATACATATGACATGATTCTTAGTGGGTTGTGTGGGAATATATCTCTTTGATACTATATCATCATGTCATGACATATGCATCTTCGTGGGAGTTGCCTTAGTGGCAGGTTTGTTTTCCCCATTGGTATGAGTGATCTTTCTGTGTGGAAGTTGCCTTAGTGGCAGGTTTATATCCAGATCATATAGTTTTAGGAGCATGTATTATGCATATGTTTTGATATACAATTTAACGGTTGCACATTTCTTTCTTTTAAATTGGAAGTTTTTACTTTTATATGTTTTGTGTTATTCTTCTATACGTTTAGATTTGGTTTGATGTGGATGATGGAAAACTGACCCTTATAACAACATTTTAGGTACTAATGAGTTCGAGGAGATTCAAGAGTAGTTAATGAGTAATGACGTGTGGCGAACGTGGGGTGAACATGGGTTTGTTTTTCAAGACAATTTTGTAATAATATAATTGCTCAATATATCTAAGTTCTTTTTAATCTTTTGTCACAAACTTTTAAAATGTACTAAAATTCTAGAAATACGGAAGTGGTTCCCTTCCGTTAGGAATAATTGCCTTTATTTTGTTTTAAATTTTGAATAAATATTTTCTTAATGATATCAAATAACGTGGTTGTTACTAATTATTTAAATGAATAAATGCTGAGTATTCTTAAAAAAATCGTAAACTTTTCTAAGCAATATGTATTTTTTTAAGTAACATTTTGGATAAAAAATCTGGGGTGTTGCAACTTCCATCCATAAGTCATTCTTGCATTTTACTGCAAAACTGAAGTCTTTCCTGACAAAGCTTTGCTTGTCTCTACTTTAAAAGAGGTTGAAATCCGACTCAATCCAACAATCTTAGCTGAAATATGGCATCCACCTATTGAAGGGCCAATAATCTTTGAAAAAGATTGGTAATCTGCCCTAAATGTCAACAAAGATATGATTTTTAATGAGCTCCTCATTCTTGGCTTAACCAACTATGTGTCTGTAGATTTCAATCCCCTTCCAATTTTTTTTGAACAATATCAGTCAGTATTCAATCCTTTCCCACTATGGTAGTCACGAGTATGTCTCTAACAATGATGCCCTAGTCATTTATCACCTCCTCAATTGCCAAAAACTCAACCATCCATATATCATCATCCAAAACATGACCACCTCCATCAATCGAGATTACAAAAGGAATACAATTCCATATGGCATGGTTCTCACCAAAATTTTCAAATATTTCAACGTCCCTCTCAAAAATGAAAAATGCATCATCAAAATTTCCAAAAAATTTCTTTAAAAAACATCTCCCACATGAAGAAAGATTCATTGATTCCACCAACTTTGTACTTCCCTCAAGATCAATCACCATAAACTCAAATGAAAACATCCTTAAAGCCATAAACTCAAACAATTTGGAGTTAACATTCCTCGAGAATATTCTCCCTTTCAGCAAAACGTTCTTCCTTTCACTACCACTCCATTTGACTCCAATCCATCTGACTCAACACCACTTACAAATGCTCTTGCTTTTGGTATTCCAACAACATAATCACTTCAAAATCCAATTCTTTATAGTCATTTTTGTTCCCAAATCCATTTTGACAGAACATCTCAAATGACTCCGACCTTTGTCTCCCTACAAAAATCCTTATATTCCTTATTTGACATCAACAATACCTCTCTTTTCCAGATATAGATCTTTATGGTTCCTCAATTCCTCATATACAGTCCATGTCCATCACTCACCCTATTATTGGCTCAACTTTTGCCATATTGTCTTATTTTTGCACTACATTTGTTCCCTCTCCCGGACAGACTTCTCCAACTTCTCTGCATATGGATGAAGACCGTCATCCTTCAAAGCGTTCCAAAATGGAGGAGGACACTTCAAAAACTCGCAAAGATATTTCCAGGATTTTTACAGCCCTTCAAATTATCATCGATCGACAAGTCCATCAAGATAGCGAGAATGCAATCTTAAGGGATTGGATGGCTACTCAGTTAGCTCCCAAACTGGTCCTCCATATCTTCATCCTCTAATGGGTATTTTCCATTTTTATCTTTTAAAAGATGCATTTTCTTTGAAATCCTCCCAACACTTTTTGCTACGACAAAAGGGTAGAAATAATCATTAGATTTAAAAAGTTTTTTTTTTTTTATCTCATTATGTAATTCTATGCTTTAATTTATTTTTGGTTATTAACCATATGTATGAATGCTTTTTTATTATTAATGAAGAAGATATATTTTGGTTAAAAGTTATTTATTATTAGATGCAAAAATTGAGGGGGAACTTTTTAACAAATGCACTTTGTATAATATCATCAAACTCAAAATTAAAATTTAATTAACATGTTTGTCATCATAAAAAAAAAAGGGAGATTGTTGCGGCAAAATCCCAAATCAAGTGTTTTGAAGATAAACAAACAAGTTAATTAATATGTAATCATGATCTTGATTGTGTTACTATTTAATTTGTGTTTTTGAATGTATTATTCAAATATAGGTAATCAAGTACACCTATGCAACAATTAAGATCATTCTGGTGTAGAACAGATCATTCTGGTTCATAAGAATATCAGTCTGAGCAAACCAAGAACATTCTGCTTTATAATAGTAACATTCTAATCGATCAAAGATCATTTTGGATAATTTGTTTTAAAGGATAAAAATGAAATGAATCATTTCCTAAAGTACATATCTTAAGCAAAACGAATATCAAGGCTACTCAAAACAATGATCAAGCCCAAATTTAGATTAGCTAAAGGCCCAAAAAAGCAAAACAACATCAAGACTAATAACCAGATCAATCTCCAAATTGATCAGCTATGAACAAGTATAACTAGGACACCAAGGGTGAAAAAGACACTGCTGCTGCACCTTTACAGAAAGGCCAACATGCGTGCAAGGCAGAAAACTTACACAAGACAACTGCTAAAAACCTCAGTCACGATATTCATTCAAACACAGAACCAAGAACGTTTTGGTTGCAAAGGAAACACGTTCTTGATAACATAGAACATGTGTCTATTAATTGTCACTCTGAACAACTGTCTCACTTAGAGATCATCAACGACTGTAATGAGATTTCTCAAACCTCCATCATGTCTATAAAAAAACATCAAAATGAAGACAAAAGCAAGAGTTTTTAATGCAACCAGTTCATCACTAAAACAATCATACTCGAGAAATCAAAACTTTTCAATCAAGCAAAAGCTCCAGTTCTCTTACACTAGATTCAAGGATCTTTTTATTGAGTTATTATTGATAATCAATCTCAAACAAGTGTTGAGTAAATTCTGATCCTACAACCTTCTTTCATAATTCCATTTGAAACTGGGGTCTATTTCTTACAAATAGTTTGAGTGTATTGTAAAAATCCTTTTTGTGATTAAAAGGTAAAGTGTAAAAAATATTTTCTAAACTAAAAGGTAACTATAAAAATCCTTTTAAGGTTGAAACGTGAATGCTGTAAGTGATCAAGAAAGATTGTGTGAAAGCGAGAACATTCTTGTTTAAAGCACATTAGTGGAAAAACTTACAAATTGTGAGGACTGGACGTGGTCCACTTTGGGTGAACCAGGATACATCATTGGGTGGTTCTCTTATCCCTATCATTTATTATTTCTCGCTCACTATCACTAATCACGTAGAAATAATCTGCTTCATTTATTTTTAACTAACCAAGAACATTCTAGATTTTTATGAGTAACCAAGATTGATCTAGAGTTAGTTTAAATTAAAAGTAGGAATTAATATTATTTTTTGAAGGGATCACAATTCAAACCCGCTTCCTTGTGATTGATATTGCTAGTGCAATGTGTACTGATGAATATTTTTGAGAATGAAGAAAAAGGAGAACGAGGGGTGTAATGAAGAAGAAGAGAGTGGTGAATTTAGAAAATTTGATATCATGTTAGGAGTATATGATATTATATTAGTGGATAATTATGTAATTAATTATTATTATTGTAATTATTATAGTTATGTAATCTTAATAATATAATATTATTAATAATATTAATGTAGAAAAAATACATTAAAGAAAGATAATCGTAATTTTATCAAATTATCCTTATTAGTAATTTGTATGGTTCCCAATATCATAAATGTACAATGACAAACACAATTCAACCCCTTTCTCGTGTTTGCACCTTCAAAAAAAACTTGGATAATAGAATGAGATATGCAGTGTATCACAAGAGTGGCATCTGATTTGGAAAAGTGATTGGGCCTTCCATTAGGTAGTTAGGCTTAGGTATAGAAGCACATAAAGATATGCTTTAGAAACAAAGGCTTTATGTGTAGCAAAGTGTTATAGATTATATATAACATTAGATCAATAAGAAGTGAGGTTAACCACACATAATTAAGGTTTATATGGAATATGAGGTTAGAAAAGGTAGGGTTAGGCATACATATATAAATGCCTTATATGGAGTGTAAGGTTTGTATATTGTAAGGATAAACCTACAAATTTAAAAAGGTCATGTGGAATATAAGGTTAACAGAGAATGAAGTATCCCTAACCTAGAAATCAAGTAGAAGATCATACCACGTCATGAATTACACGATTAAAACTTCTAGGACCGAATGTTCAAAACAAAAGTAAAGTAAAAGGCATCTGCAAACTACCAATTTCTATTATAGTTGTAGAAATGAAGAGTTGTTGCCTTTGAGGGTAAGTAGGGAAAGGGTAGCAAACTTGGTGAATAATGGACAACAAGGAAATTACTTATTTAGAAGAGTTAGAAGTAGTAAAACTAATAAGTTAGGCAAAATCTGGACAATATTTTTGTCAATTCCAAGTTGTTATACATTAGTATAGATTTTTATAGTATCGCAACATATTGATAATTCTGGTGTATATATTGAAAGCTCTAGTTCCCTTAGGTTTTAGTTTTTGGAGTGGTAGAATTATTAGTGGCTTATTAGATTGTTGGAAATGTGGTTCTTGTGGGATTGGAGTAATGCTTGACAACTGTTGTAGTTTTAGTTTTTAATCTAACCTGCATATGGTCGAGTCTAATGCACTTTTTGTGAGAAAGTGTTAAAATTCTAGATCCGAGTCTAGTCCAATTAAAAGGATGAATAAGGAGATTGAGAATTAGTAATGAGGATTTAAAAGATTTCAACTCCCTCTGATTAGGTTTACCCTGATCAGATCTATTCTAATTTAGTTATTCTATGATGCAGTTCTTCCCTCTAATTAGAGTTACTTTGATTAGATTTTCCTCTGATGCAACTTTCATCTGATCAGACTCTTCCTCTGGTGCAATCTTTCTTCTAATCTAACTTTCTCTAATCAGATTGTCCCTCCAACACGTTTTCTTCATATTAGATCATTGATGATCAAATTTCCCTCTAATAAGGTTATTCCTCTGATTAAATTACCTCTGATTAGATTTCCATAAGATATAGTTCTTCTCCTAATCAGATTGTCTATGATCAGACCTTTTTTGACCAGATTTACTCTGATTAGGTTCACTTTGATTAAGTTCTTTATCAAATCTATTCATCTCTGATCAGACTTCCTCTAATCATGTTTATCCTGATCTAGTTTTTCCTATGATCAGATTTATTTTGATCCAGCTATTCTATGAATATGTTTACTCTGATCTAGTTCTTCCTCTGATTAGATTATCTCTGATCAGATTTTCATAGAATACAGTTTTTCTTCTAATCAGACCTTATTTGATCAGATTTACCATGATATGACTTCTACTGATAAAATTCTTCCTCTTATCAGACTACATCTGATCCAGTTTTCCTCTAATGAAGTACTTCTTCTGATTTGACATATCTGATTAGATTTACTCTGATCAAACTTCATCTAATATGGAACCCCTCTGATCAGATTACATCTAATCTATGTATCACCTAATTAGACTTGATATGATCAGACTTCTTTTGACCGAAATCTCTCTAATCAGGTTGCATCTGATTCAGATTACCTCTAACCAAACTTCATCTGATCAGACTCCCTCTAAAATAAGATTCCTCTAATAAGATTACATTTGATCCAAATTTCCTTTAATCATACTTAATTTGAGCAGACTTCCTTTGATATAGATTTCCTCTAATACATATTGCCTTTAATTAGGATTCTCCAATCAGATTTCCTCAAATAAAGTTTTTTCTTCTTATAAGATTTTCCTCTAATATGATTCTTCCTCTGATCAAAGTTCCACTGTTTAGATTATCATAGTATACAGTTCTTCCTCTGATTAGATTGCCTCTGATCAGATTATCTTTGATTAGATTTTATCTAGTTAGACTTCGTCTTATTAGACATCCTCTTATATATACTTCCCCTAATCCAGGTTCCTTTTAATCAAAGTCTTCTGATCAAACTCCCTCAGATAAGGCATTTCTTCTGACCAAACTACTCATGGCTCTGATTTTTCTTTAGTATAGTTCTTCCACTGATCAAATTACCTTGATCTAGTTTTCCTTGGAAGCAACCTTTCATTAGATATGATATTCACTAATCGTACTTCCTCTAATATATTATCCCTCAGATTATACTTCCTTTTGATCCAATTTCTAAGGAAAATTGTAGTAAAGGGAGATGTGAATATAACTGAGCATGAGTTCTAGGATTAGGAGTGAAAGATCAGCAACATAAGTTAACAAGTACAATTGCTGCATAACTGTTGGATAATTATCAATATTGTTGAAGAAAAAACAAAGATCGATCAATCAATGAACCCAGAAAATAACGAAGATTGATGAAACAGAAATATCCTGGATCGTTCATCGGTCTGACTAAAATGAAGGTTGATCTTTCAAACAGAATTTGAAACTTGTAATTCTAAAATGAACACACACAATTGTTAACCCAGTTCAGATATTAACTCCTACGTTTGGGGGACTGGATCCGACTTGAATTATCACTAGTAATGAGATGAAAATGATTACAATTGGATTTCACTTATGTTGCCAGTTTTTCTGCATAATGAAAAACTGCAGCTTGCATTCTATTTTTCTAATCTGTTAGTTTTCCAGTCTTGCTTTGGCTTATATACAGTTTGTTTACAATTTGGAGTAACTAACAAACTAACTAAAGTTAGTTACAACTAACTAACTGCCCAAACAGTTTGGCTTCTTAATAACTAACTGCCCAAACAGATTGGCTTCTTAATTGAGTACCACTTTTAACAATTCTCCACCTTGGTACCAAATGAGAAGCTTCAGCTCGTGATTCTTCAAATTTGATCCCCTTAGTCCTTGATCTCAGTTTTTGGACTTGATTTGCAGCATATCCAAACAGTGTTTGAATTTGCTAAGTGTGACCGGTTTTATAAACATGTCTGCAGGATTATCACTTGTATGCACCTTTATCTCACCCCTTTCAATGACATCTCTAATGAAATGAAGTCTGATGTCTATATGCTTGGTCCTTTCATGATACATTTGATTTTTGCTCAAATGAATGAAATTTTGACTGTCACAATGTATGCAAACAGCTTCTTGCTTGACCCCAAGCTCTGTGATCAGTCCTTTTAGCCAAATTCCTTCTTTCACTGCTTCAGCAAGAGCAGCATATTCTGCTTCTGTTGTTGATAACTCCACTATGTGTTGAAGATTAGCTTTCCAACTGACTGTGTTATTAAACACTGTGAACATATATCCTGTAAGAGATCTTCTTCTATCTAAATCTCCAGCAAAATCAAAGTCTACAAATCCTTGGACTGGTTTTGATGGTTCTGAACTTTTGTTGTATTCCAAACACATGCTTTGTGTACCCTTTAGGTACCTAAAAATCCATTTGACAGCTTGCCAATGACTCATCTTTGGGTTTCCCATAAATCTGCTCGTGACACTTACAACATGAGAAATGTCTGGCCTTGAGCAGACCATAGCATACATGATACTCCCTATGGCACTTGCATATGGTATATTATTCATGTTTTCTGCTTCCAGGTTTGTGTTTGGTGACATGGTTGAAGAAAGCCTGAAGTGAGCTGCTAGTGGAGAGCTAACAACTGCCTTTGATTCACTCATGTTGAATCTATTTAGAACTTTTCCAATGTTGCTCTCTTGAGAAATTATCAGTCTTCCTTGTTCTCTAATTCTTATGATTTCCATTCCTAGGATCCTCTTGGCTGGCCCCAAATCCTTCATGTCGAATTCTTTCTTCAGCTGGCCTTTCAATTTTTCTATTTCTTTCATAATTTTACATGTTATTTGCATGTCATCCACATATAACAGCAAGTAAATGAATGTGGATGATGATACTTGTTTATAGTACACATAACTATCAAAATTACTTCTTGCATAACTTTGACTAAGCATGAATGAATCAAACCTCAAATACCATTACCTTGGTGATTGCTTTAGCCCATAGAGTGATCTCTTTAATAAGCAGACCCAATCCTTCTTTCCTTGAGTCCTAAAGCCATCTAGTTGCTGCATTAATATTGTTTCATTCAGGTCACCATGGAGAAATGTTGTTTTGACATCCATCTGCTCCAGTTCCATGTCAAAGTGTGCTACCATGGTTAGAATTATCCTTATTGATGCATGCTTGACTACAGGAGAAAAGATTTGATTGTAGTCTACACCTTCTCTTTGAGTGAATCCCTTTGCTACTAGTCGTGCTTTGAACTTGGGTGGTTTAACTCCTGGAATTCCCTCCTTCCTCTTGAAAATCCACTTGCTGCCTACAATTCTGAAGTTGGCTGGCTTGGGTATGAGTTCCCAAGTGTTGTTCTTCTCTAATGATTTCAGCTCCTCAGTCATAGCTGAAATCCATTTGTGTTTGTCTTGAGACCTAACACCTTGATTGTAGTTCATGGGATCTTCTTGTATAATCTCTTCTGCAGCATGTAATGCATAGCTGATCATGTCTGCATAACCATATCTTTAAGTGGGTTTTGATGGCCTTCTTTCTCTATCCCTGATGAGGATATAATCATCTAATTCTTGCTCTGGAAACATAGCATGTTCTGCTGGGTTTGCATCAGTTTTGTCTTGCTCAGATTGCTGTTGTTCTGAAGTCAGGATCGTTCTTGACTTCTGTTGATGGTTCTCCTTTTCTGTGGCAGGAGTCAAGATCGATCTTCGATTTTCTGCAACTTGCTCCACCTCAAGATCAAACCTCTCAGTTCTATTTTGTTGAATCTGCTGTTGCTCCAAGATCGTTCTTTGTTCCGCTCAATCTTTCTCCACCTCAGGATCAATCCTCGCACCTTTAATCTGATGTGAGCTTTTATTTGCAGCATTGGTTACAGACTTGTATAGCTCAACCTCATGAAACTTAACATCCCTGCTGATGATAAATTTCCTGCTTTTAGGACACCATATTCTATAACCTTTTACTCCACTTGGATATCCAACAAAATACCCTTTCTTGAGGGGTTTTAAATGATTATAGTTTGCAGCCTGTCCTGTCCACATCTCTTGAGGGGTTTTGAGTTCAATTGTAGTAGATGGAATCAAATTTATCAAATAACAAGCTGTATGGACAACTTTTCCCCAAAACTGTGCAGGCATCCTTGCATTTGACAGAATGCATCTCATTCTTTCAAGCAAGGTTCTATTCATTCTTTTAGCTAGTCCATTTTGCTGGGGTGTGTTCTTTACAGTCCTATGTCTGTTCACACCATGAGCTTTGCAAACACTAGTGAATTCCTCACTACAGAATTCTAGACCATTATCTGTCCTTAGAGTCTTAATTCTTTTGTCAATCCTATTTTCAACCACAGACTTCCAATCTTTAAAGGTTTTAAATGCTTCATCTTTGCTTTTCAAGAAGTAAATCCATACTTTTCTATTATAATCATCAAGAAATGTAATGAAATACTTGTTACCTTCATGTGAAGTAATCTTTGCAGGGCCCCATAGATCACTGTGAACATATTCCAGAATTCCTTCTGAGCAATGTTTCCCTTTGGAGAACATGACCTTATGAATATTTCCAAACACACAATGCTCACAAAATTCAAGATCACTGTCCAGAACTTGCATTCCTTTTAGACTAACATGATCCAGCCTTTGATGCCATTGGCTGGCTTTGCTTGATGCTTGAACAGCCACTGCTGCCATTCCTGTCACTGCTTGACCATTTAGAAGGTAGATTCCATGATCCCTTGTTCCCTTCATGATTACCAATGATCCTTTTATGACTTTTAGAGTGCCTTTCTCTATTTTGTATGAACAGCCAACTTCCTCTAGCATTCCTAGAGAAATTAAATTCCTTTTTCGTTCTAGAACATGTCTCACCTTTGACAAAATCTTCATTGTTCCATCTTCCAGCTTCAGCTTGATTGAACCAATTACAACTACCTTGCAGGCTGATTGGTTCCCCATAATCACCTTGCCTCCATCCATTTCATTGTAGTCAAGAAACCAATCTCTATTTGAGGTCATGTGAAATGAACATCCTGAGTCAAGTACCCAATCATCATCCATGATTTTAGTTGAATTTTCCATAAGGACTTCTGAGCTTTCATACCCTTCATAAGCTATAGATGCATTTCCATAATCATCATCACTATGTGATCCTTTCTTTCCTTTCCAATCTGGACATTCTTTCTTGAAATGCCCTTCTTTCTTGCATATGAAACATATCATTTTAGACTTGTCCTTTAATTTGTTCTTGAACTTATTGTTCTGTTTTTGATTCTTCTTCCCTACCTTGGCCTTGACAAACAGTCCCTCGCCACTGCTTTCTTCTTTCCCATCTGACTTCCTCTTCAACTCTTTGGATATTAGTGCAGCTTGTACTTCTTCTACTGTCACAGAATCTCTACCATACATAAGTGTATCACACAGATTTTCATAAGAGCTTGATAATGAATTTATCAACAACAGGGCCTGATCCTCGTCTTTCAATTTTTCATCAATATTTTCAAGATCTAATATGATCTTATGAAACTCATCCATATGATTTTCAATTGATCTCCCGGGTTGCATCTTGAAAGTATATAATTTTTTTTGGCTTAATTGCAGTTTTAGTCCCTCTATTTATACTGATTCACGAAATTAGTCCCTCTGTTTTAAAAGTCGACAGTTTTGGTCCCTCCCTCTAATGTTTTAGCTAAAAAATGATGATGTGAGATGTTTTAAATAACATGACATATAATACGATGATGTAGAGTGATTAACACCCATAAAATTGGAATAAAACGTCGTAAAAACTTAACTTTCAACTTCGAATTTTTTTTGTATTTTTAATTTAATTAATGACATATGAATAATTAATGGATCTAGATGGTTTTATATCATATAATTGTATGTCACGTCATTTAAAATATATCAAATCTTCATTTTTTAGTTTAAAAATTTGAGAGAGGGACCAAAATTGTCGACTTTTAAAATAGGGGGACCAATTTCGTAAATCAGTATAAATAGGGGGACTAAAACTGCAATTAAGCCATTTTTTTAAGTACAAACGATTCGCTAATGATTTTGTCATGTATAAAGATTCTAATTTGAGCCAAATACCTACTGCAGACGTCTCCTTTGACACTTCCCTCAGAACCTTGTTTCCAAGACTCAAGATTAAAGCACTATGAGCCTTGTCCATGATATCCCTATTCTCCTTTTCTAGTAGTGTGGATGCCATGTCTTTCTCTCCTCCCAGTGCTCCTGCCAAACCTTGATGAACCAGCAACGCTTTCATCTTGAGACGCCATAACCCAAAATCATTCTTCCCATCGAATTTCTCAATTGCATACTTTGTTGATGCCATCCTTCCTTTGAATCGAATACTCCCGTGCTCTTGATACTAGTTGTTGAAGAAAAAACGGAGATCGATCAATCAATGAACCCAGAAAATAACGAATATTGATGAAACAGAAAAATCCAGGATCGTTCTTCGTTTCTGACTAAAACGAAGATTGATCTTTCAAACAGAATTTGAAGAATCACAAGAGGAAACTTCTCATTTCGTACCAAGGTGGAGAATTGTTAAAAGTGGTACTCAATTAAGAAGTCATTCAGTTTTGGGCAGTTAGTTAGTTAGTTTGTTACTCCAAATTGTAACCAAACTGTATATAAGCCAAAGCAAGGATGGAAAACTAAAAGATCAGAAAAATAGAATGCAAGCTGCAGTTTTTCATAGTGTAGAAAAAAAAACTGGCAGCATAAGTGCAATCCAATTGTAATCACTTTCATCTCATTACTAGTGATAATTCAAGTTGGATCCTGTCCCCCAAATGAAGGTGCGAACACGAGAAGGGGGGGTTGAATTGTGTTTGCACAAAGTTGATACCTTTTTTAATAATTTATAAATAATTAAAAATTAGTTTGAATTTGGTTACTTACTTGGAGTAGAAGCAATCGAATTTAGAAGCAGCAATCAATGAAAGCATAAATAATTTGACGCGTAGAATTATCCTGGTTCACCACTAACTTGGCTACATCCAGTCCCCTCATTCAGAAGGCTTTAATCCACTAATTCAAAAACCTTGAATTACAAAGCACCTGACCCTCCAAGCCAGTCTTCCCAAACAGCCTGACAACCCCAGACTCTTGAGGAACTAACCACCTTGACCCTACAAGCCAAGTCTTCTCCTAACAACATGACGACCCCAGATTGAAGAAGGAACTAAACCACTATTGGGTTGGATACAAGAGATTGAAACTTGAGTAGTTGCTTCTAACAAAGCTGATAATAACAATAACTCTCACACTTTAAGAAAAGAACACTCAAAAGATATTTCTAACTTGAACAAGTGTTTCTCTCTTTGAACTCTAAGATGAATTGAGAAATTTTGAGCTTGAGTTCTTCTACTTTTTGATGCTTTTCTCCTTCGGCCTTGAGTGTCTATTTATAGTGAAAAATTGGGCTTCAACTTAGTCCTTATTTAATTCTGAATTGTATCTTGTTTAGATTGAGTTTGCAAATTCTTCAAATTGATTCTGTTCCTATTTTGTGTAGATTGACTTTGTAAATTCTTCAGAATGATTCTGTTCCAATTTTGTGTAGATTGACTTTGTAAATTCTTCATATCAAATACTCTTCAAATCTTCTTCAAATCTTCATTAAATGTTGATCAAATATTCTTCAAATCTTCATTAAATGTTAATCAAATCTTCTTCAAATCTTCACTAAATCTTCTTCAAATCTTAATCAAATCTTCTTCAAATATTTTTCAAATCTTCTTCAAATCTTCTTCAAATATTCTTCAAATCTTCTTCAAATACTCTTCAAATCTTTTTCAAATCTTCTTCAAATCTTCATTAAATGTAGATCAAATATTCTTCAAATCTTCACTAAATCTTCTTCAAATGTTCTTCAAATCTTAATCAAATCTTCTTCAAATATTCTTCAAATCTTGACCATATCTTTTTTTCAACTTGGTCAAAGATTTTCTTCAATTAAAAATATGAATCAAATCTTATTTTAGATTTTCATCAATTATAATTTTGAATCAAATCTTATTTAAGATTTTTCTTCAATTATAAATTTGAATCAAATCTTATTTTAGATTTTCTTCAAAAACATGAATCTTCTTTCATAATCTTTGAAGTCAAATATATTGTTCTCATAAAATACTTTTGTTAACATCAAAACTCTATATGTAAAACCAACTTGGTTCCAACA
>JBBPBP010009778.1:16811511-16863058 GCA_037974735.1 Cicer chorassanicum | reverse complement strand
TTTTTTTTTTTTTTTTTTTTTTTTTTTTTTTTTTTTTTTTTTTTTTTTTTTTTTTTTTTTTTTTTTTTTTTTTTTTTTTTTTGAATAAAATAAATATAACATAATATAAGAAAATATAATAACTAGTATAAAACTAAACTATTTTCAAGTGATCACAACATCAGTCAGATATGAAGGTAAGATTTAGGTTTTTCTTGATGAAATCAAACCTATCTTCAGGTAGTGGTTTGGTGAATATGTCAGCCCATTGGTGTTCAGTGTCTATAAATTGAATGGTTAGTACCCCTTTTTGAACAAAGTCCCTAATGAAGTGGTGTTTGATCTCTATGTGTTTAGCTCAAGAATGTAAGATAGGATTTTTGGCTAGACAAATGGCAGAAGTGTTATCGCAATAGATGGGAATGTTGGATTCTAGGGTGTTGTAGTATTCAAGTTGATGTTTCATCTAGGATGTTGTAGCCTCTGATGTTGACATTGCAAGGGTGTTTTGTCTCTTACTTGACCATGATATTAAATTGTTACCTAAAAATGTGCAGTTGCCACTGGTGCTCTTTCTCTCAAGTTTATCTCCAACATAATCAGAATCACAGTATCCACTAAGTTTTTTTTTTTTTTTTGCCTGAATCATCTTTTTCAAGTGAACAAGTAGGGTGCATTGGTGTAGCCATAGATCTGCAATTACTCATCTTAAACTTCCTAAGAAGCTCTTTTGTATATTTAGTTTGATGAATGTATATACCTTTTGACTTGTTGAATTTGTATCCCTAAGAAGAACTTAAGTTCTCCCATCATATTGAATTGAAATTCAAGCTGCATCAATTTAGAAAATTCTTGACAAAGAGTGCCATTAGTAGATCCAAAAATAATGTCATCAACATAAATTTGAATAATAAGAATGTTATCTAAAGAGTGTATTTTCAACTTGTCATCTTTCAAAGTTATTTTTAAATAAGAAGTTACTAAGTCTATCATACCACGCCCTATGTGCTTGTTTTAGACCATACAAGGATTTCCTAAGTTTAAAAACATGATTTGGAAATTCAGAACTTTCAAAACCTGGGTGTTGTTTAACATAAACTTCTTCACTTATATAATAATTTAGAAAATCACTTTTAACATCCATTTGAAATAATGTAATGTTATTATTTGCAGCAAAAGAAAGTAGGATACGAATAGCTTCTAACCTGGCCACTGGAGCAAATGTCTCAGTGTAATCAATGCCCTCTTGCTGACTGTAGCCTTGTGCGACAAGTCTTGCCTTATTTCTGACCACTTCACCTTTTTCATTTAACTTGTTTCTGAAAACCCACTTGGTTCCAATAATGTTCTTCTCTGGTCTAGGTACTAGATCCTAAACATCATTCCTCTTAAATTCTTGAGAACCTGCAAAATACTTATCTAGTTTTGATTTTTATGATCAAGCTTCTTATTATCACAGTAAACATAATATCAGAAAATAATTAAATTTAAAGAAAGATATCACCTGTATGTTAACAGTTTCAGTTTCACTATGAAAACCATGTTCTTCTTTTGTGGTTTTCAGATTCTGAGTTTGCATATTCTCTGATTAGAGAGTCTGGATGAAGGAATTTGAACTCCCATCCAGGTTTGTAGTCTTCATGAATTTGATTGGAGTGTTCAAAGAAGTCTCCTGATTCTGACTTTTAATCTGCCACTTCTGTTTCTGCTGATGTATCGGGTTTCTCTGATGGTAATTCTGGTTCTTATGGTAGTTCCAGTTCTGTTGATATGTGTGATTTCTCTGCCAGTTTTGAGTATGTTGATACTCCAAATATTTCTGATGTTTCTGATTCATCGTATGGTTCTGGTTCTGATAAGTATTGTGTTGACCATTCCTTCTTCCAACAGAGTCAGTTGGCTTCTGTATGGTAGAGCTTGGAACATAGACCTTTTTGCCTTCATATATTGCAAGCATCCATTGACCAGGCACCATGACTGGTGTTTCAATTTGATTGCTTAGAACATCTGCAACATAAACAATTTTATCTTTTGGTACCCAAATTTGGTTGGGTCCTGGTTTGTTAGATCTTAAAGATTTCTTGTCTTTCCATGTGGTTAGCATAGGACAAGATATTTTATTGTGACCTTTCTTATGGCAAATAATACATAAATCATCAGACGGAATAAACTTAGATTCAATTACTTTTTCTTGAAATCCTATTCCTCTTTTACCATTCCTACTAACCCCATAAATCATAGATGCATACTTGCTTCTTTCCATACCATTGTCAATAAAATCTTGAAATACTTCTTCATGCTTATCAGAGTTACATGTGATATTTTCAATTGATGTTGAACTATAATTACTTTTCAGAGTTAGATTTTCAGCCTTATATTCAGCAATATCAGTTTTCAGATTTGAATTTTCTGTTTTAAGTTCAATAATATCAGTTTTCAAAGTTGCATTATTTGTCTTAAGTTCAGTAATATCAGTTTTCAGATTTGCATTCTCTATATTAAGTTCAGTAATATCAGTTTTTAAATTTGTATTTTCTATTTTAAATTCAGTACTTTGATTCTTTAAAACATTAACATTTTCAATTAGATTGATATTTTCTTTCCTAAGTGTTTTTAGTTTTAAAGACAATTTGTGATTAATATTTAAAAAATCGTTTATAGCAATAATTAAATCAGATCGAGTAAATTCAGAAAATACCTCACTTTCTTCATCTGTTGATTCATCTTCAGAGTCAGAATCTGTGTTGGATCTAGAGGTAGAGTTGGTATGAGCCATCATACCCAAATCTACTTGTTCATCATCAGAGGATTCCTCAGAATCATCCCATGTAGCCATCAAACTCTTCTTCTTGGGTCTGGAATCTTTCCTTTTTCCTTTCTCCATATTTGGACATTCTGACTTGATATGTCCAGGTTCATTGCATCCATAGCAGATAATGCTTTTATCATCATTTCCTTTGTTGGATTGCTTGAAATATCGTTGGGGAAATTTCTTCTTTCTGTTGTGCCACATCTTTCGAACTTTTCTGGTTATGAAAGCAATCTCCTCTTCCTCTGAGTTCAGATTCTGATTATCTGAATCACTATCCTCTGAATCTGATGTTGCCTTTAGAACCTTCTTCTGCTTAGATTTCAAGGCCAGAGTCTTGTTCTTCTTCTTGGGCTCATCTTCTTCAAGCTCAATTTCATGTGATCTGAGAGAGCTGATTAATTCTTCCAGCTTTAGAGTATTCAGATCTTTTGCTTCCTGAATGGCAGTGATCTTAGGTCTCCACTTACTTGTCAGACTCCTAAGAATTTTCTTCACATGATCAGCAATAGTATAACTCTTCTCAAGTACCTTTAATCCTGATACCAGGATCTGGAATCTGGAAAACATTGTTTCAATGTCTTCATCTTCTTCCATCTTGAACAACTCATACTTTTTTACTAAGAGGTTGGCCTTTGCTTCTTGAACTTGCTTGCTTCCTTCATAGGTTAGAATCAGACTATCATAAATACTTTTTGTTGTCTCTTTGTTGGTGCACTTGTCAAACTCCTTGAAGGTGATTGCATTTATCATGAATGTTCTGGACTTATGATGCATCTTGTACATCTTCTTCTGATCAGCATTCATCTCCTTTCTTGGAATTTCAATACCATCTTTATTCTTCGGAGCAATATAACCATCTTCCACCAAGTCCCAAAGTTCAGGATCTTGTGAAATATAGAAACTTCTCAGCCTGTCTTTCCAATACTCAAAACGTTCTCCATCAAACAGAGGTGGTCTGTTGATATTTTCTCCAGCAGCTTCTTCACTGAATCCAGACATATTGAACCCTTGGATCTTTTCTCAAACACTGTAAAGTGCTCAGCCTAGAGACCGAGCTCTGATGCCAATTGAAGGTGCGAACACGAGAAGGGGGGGTTGAATTGTGTTTGCACAAAGTTGATACCTTTTTTAATAATTTATAAATAATTAAAAATTAGTTTGAATTTGGTTACTTACTTGGAGTAGAAGCAATCGAATTTAGAAGCAGCAATCAATGAAAGCATAAATAATTTGACGCGTAGAATTATCCTGGTTCACCACTAACTTGGCTACATCCAGTCCCCTCATTCAGAAGGCTTTAATCCACTAATTCAAAAACCTTGAATTACAAAGCACCTGACCCTCCAAGCCAGTCTTCCCAAACAGCCTGACAACCCCAGACTCTTGAGGAACTAACCACCTTGACCCTACAAGCCAAGTCTTCTCCTAACAACCTGACGACCCCAGATTGAAGAAGGAACTAAACCACTATCGGGTTGGATACAAGAGATTGAAACTTGAGTAGTTGCTTCTAACAAAGCTGATAATAACAATAACTCTCACACTTTAAGAAAAGAACACTCAAAAGATATTTCTAACTTGAACAAGTGTTTCTCTCTTTGAACTCTAAGATGAATTGAGAAATTTTGAGCTTGAGTTCTTCTACTTTTTGATGCTTTTCTCCTTCAGCCTTGAGTGTATATTTATAGTGAAAAATTGGGCTTCAACTTAGTCCTTATTTAATTCTGAATTGTATCTTGTTTAGATTGAGTTTGCAAATTCTTCAAATTGATTATGTTCCTATTTTGTGTAGATTGACTTTGTAAATTCTTCAGAATGATTCTGTTCCAATTTTGTGTAGATTGACTTTGTAAATTCTTCATATCAAATACTCTTCAAATCTTCTTCAAATCTTCATTAAATGTTGATCAAATATTCTTCAAATCTTCATTAAATGTTAATCAAATCTTCTTCAAATCTTCTCTAAATCTTCTTCAAATCTTAATCAAATCTTCTTCAAATCTTCTTCAAATATTCTTCAAATCTTCTTCAAATCTTCATTAAATGTAGATCAAATATTCTTCAAATCTTCACTAAATCTTCTTCAAATGTTCTTCAAATCTTAATCAAATCTTCTTCAAATATTCTTCAAATCTTGACCATATCTTTTTTTCAACTTGGTCAAAGATTTTCTTCAATTAAAAATATGAATCAAATCTTATTTTAGATTTTCATCAATTATAATTTTGAATCAAATCTTATTTAAGATTTTTCTTCAATTATAAATTTGAATCAAATCTTATTTTAGATTTTCTTCAAAAACATGAATCTTCTTTCATAATCTTTGAAGTCAAATATATTGTTCTCATAAAATACTTTTGTTAACATCAAAACTCTATATGTAAAACCAACTTGGTTCCAACACCAAATGTAAGAGTTAATCTCTGAACTGGGTTAACAATTGTGTGTGTTCATTTTAGAATTACATGTTTCAAAATTCTGTTTGAAAGATCAATCTTCGTTTCAGTCAGAAACGAAGAACGATTTTGGATTTTCTATTTCATCAATCTTCGTTATTTTCTGGGTTCATTGATTGATCGATCTCCGATTTTTCTTCAACAAATACAATGAAGAAGTAGTGGAGGACGGAGTAGAACTTAAAAATTTAAGCAATCACTAATACACCATGGTGAGTTTAAAGAGTACATTGACAATGGATTTAATAGTAGAGTGATGTGGCACCTTATTCTTTTAATGATACAAAACTAGTAAGTGCTAAAACGATTATGAAGAGATAATTTATGAGGGAAACAATTATGAAATAACTTAAGGCATTTGAACAAAAATAGGTGACTCAATTTCTAATTATAAGTTAAGTTCAGGACCAAGGTATTGAAGGATTCAAAGTAGTTAGGAATACTGAGTTTGAGGTGGTAGATTAGGAAAGCTAACTTACTTCCTTGATCTAATATTACTTAGGTAAAGAAATAGGCTGGCGAAGTATAAAAAGGGAGTATGCTGGTGAAACTTTGAGAAAACTTAACATGACTGGCTGTAATTTTACTATTACCCAATTTAGAGTCAATACCAAGTCAGAAAAGGAGTTGAAGGAAGACCATTGGATGTCGCTCCTTTCAAACAGATTGTTCAGCCATCAAGTAATTGTGCAATAGTAGGACTATTATGACCATTAGACATACCTAGAAAGAAATAGGAATTCATAATCATAATGGGTGTGAGTCTGCCATCAGAATAATAAAATTTCATTTGAATAATTATAAATAGGGTAACCAAGTCAACAAATTCTTACCTATCCAGATCCTTACAATGCTCTCAATGTTGACCAGACTAATTATAGAGGAAAAAGTGAGATCACCTGAGCACCTTTCAGCCTAATATTAGACAACAGTCCTAAGTCCACTCCCTTGTACTGATGGACCTTTTCTTGAATCTTTAGGAGCCTGCTTAAACTTTATAACTATCTTCCATTCACAATTTGATGAGAAAGCTGAAGAAATAATTCAAACTTCTGGAGATAGGTTGAATCTTTAAGTTAGAGGATCAAGGAAGTTGAGATAAGTTTTACCTCTGGTTATTCTTATTCATTTATGCCTCTAGTAGTCTTATTCATTTCTGCCTCTGATAATTTTCTTTAATTTTGCCTCTAGTGATTCTTATTCATTTATGCCTTTGGTAGAACTTACCTTTCCTTGGTGAAAGTTGTTGAAGGAAATTCATTACAAAAGGAAAGTAGGTTCTCAAAATTTTGAGGGCAAAATTTTATTAAAGAGGGAGAATGTAACAATCCACTTACTTAAAATTCATTAAAATAAATATTCTAAAAATATTAACCCATTTAATTAATGCGTTTAATATAAATATTAGTTAAAATATCAACATGTTAATTTAGAAATAAGGAATTTCAATTAAAAAAAAAGGATTTGACAAAAAGGGGCAAAAGAGTAATAAGGGAAAGGGACAAGGGACAATATGGGAATTTCATTCCATTTTTCTCTCATTTATATTTTATGGGAAAAAGCCAAGGGATTACTCTCACTTTCCCAATCTCCTTCTTCTTCCCTTGCCCTCTATCCCGCGGAAAAGCCCATCGTTACTATTCACTTCCATTTCCAAACCTTCCATGATACTTTCTTCTCCAAATCCTCCAAAACCAAAAGCTTCATAAGGTTCCCTAAACCTATTTTCCAGCCTTGCATATCTGACTCCATTAGTGAAACACGGGCGACAACCCATCAACTGAAGAACTTGGTTCAAGGTAGAAATTCTACTCAGTGAGGGGTAGCTCGAAATTGTTCTAATCATACCTTAATCTCTCCCTAAAACACAAATTGTGAGTTATTTACATTAATCTATTTTATCATGAGTTTGAGGGGTTAAATTGATTTAAATTTTCCTTCTTGTTCTGAAATTATTTTGTGAAAAAGGGGATTAGGGAAAAGAGTTGGAATGAGTGAGGAAAAGAAAAGATTAAGCATATATGGAATTTTCGAAAATTGCATATAAAGGTATTTGATGATCATGCATGTTTGTAAACTCTGATTGTGTGATTTTTTAGAATTGATTTATATGATAAGAATGTTTAGTTAGATGCGCATACCTTGTTTTAAGGTTAATACCTATGTCGAGCACGATTTCTGCAGTTGCCTCTGATAGGTATGCAAATCTAGGAGTTTTGCCTCTGGTAAAATAAATGTCTTCAACATTTTTCTTCTGGTGATCACCCTTAATTTCTATGTATTGTAGCCTCTGATAATCGGCTGATAAGTTTTGCCTCTGGTCCGATTTTACCTCTGATTTCAGTTATGAATCAAAGACTTAGGATTTATTTTTAAATAAATTAAGTATGGTTTCTTAAGCTGATTATAAGTATAATGTATGCATGACATAACATTTCATAATGCATCTCATTCATAAAATTGATGGCATGCATGGCCCAAGTACACGGTGGGACATCTCAAGCATGAAACAATTGGTAAAGGAAGAAAATCAAGACGCTGGTTGGGGCTGTGGCCAAGCCAACTTTATCATTCAGGCTTCAATTGTTTTGGTGACCCACACTAAGACAATTGGGCAGCTTTTCCATACTCCAAGGAAAAGTTTCAGTCATGTATTTTATGGGTTTCGAAATCAGAGTTAGGTTTCATTTGACAAAGTTTTATAAAAAATGTTTTATTGCATAAAATGCATAATATGTCATGTTTTCTAAGCTTCATTGAGAGGGATATTTTTATTGCCCTTCCCCTTATTTTTTGAACTCATTGGGAATTATTTCTCACCCTATTTGTTTTCAAAATTTAGCAGCTAGAGGCAGTTTAGGTTGAGCTTGATGCCAGAGGAACAATTCAGATTTAAATGTTTAGTCATGATGTATTAGGATCTTGGTGTATTGGAAGTTCATGTAAAAGTTTAATTTAAGAATTTAGTTGTTCCATTGTACCTTATGAATCATTTTGAAACAATTGTAAACTGTGATTTATATGTAGTTCAATTGCTTAAATTTGGTTTGTATTGTTCATTATATTTACTTGTCTCTAATTTATTAAGATGTATGGATTGTAATGTCAAATTCTAGATAATTGGTATTAGGTCTTACACATATGTTAAATAATAATTAAATTAATGTTGCATTGCATAGATGAGGAATAGTACGCACATGCATATCCTATTTGCATGGTGACCCTGATTGGCTACGAGGGTGTGATTATTGGGAATGGATCTACTTACCTTTGCAGAGATTATTGAGTTGTGATGGCTCGTGATAGACATCACTATGCTAGTTTGTGTGGGATTGTAGTTTAGTGAATCTTATTGGTTTGTGAGCGAGTGTACTTGTGTATATCTTGCTATTTGTGGAGGATTATATATTCTGGAATCAAGTGCATTGACATGTAAGAGTTGCATTAGAAGTTGTAATTTTTATTGAGATAAATGCATGTACTAGTGTATATCTCGTTGCTCTGTATAAATGTATAGTTGTTACTCTATTTGCTTTGTATGTCTACATATGTTATTTTCCATTTGTGAATCATGCTGTGGTTTTTATTTGGGCAATACGCCACCCCTTAGATGATGAGGGATTATACCCATCTAGACTTGATGACATTGATAGAGACATCACTAGCCTTCCCTGATCGCGAAGATCAGATGTTCTAGAGTTTTGACCTGACTTTAGGACGAGAGACCTATACAGTGTTGGTAGTAGAGATAGTGACTTTCGGACGTAAGTCCATCCAAGTGAACATGTCAAATAAAGTAATGGAGCTCTTATTTCTACTTGACCTTGTCATAGAGAGTAGGAAAGCCAACTTGATACATGATAGATGGAGATCAGTGACTATCCGTCGCATGCGTACACCATTCTTTGGACAATCTCAAAGTGATGAGACTTACGTGCATTTGATAGCGAGGAGACATGCAAGTTTAGAGGATCATGATAGGGAGAGAGTGAACCCAATCCTATAGGTTACTCTTACTCCTTGTATGTTTCTTGGAGAGACCTCGACGAGAGATGTTGTTGCGCTAGGGGTGATAGGGAATGAGGAGCATCATACAGATGTGAGGACAATGTTAGTTAAGTATGACAGTGATTGTGTGAAGATCCTCAACCCTGCCATTTATGCAGTGGTTTTGGTCATGTATGGTGATAAGGTGGACCCTATAAGGTGGACCTTATGGAATATTTTGCTGATGTGAATGTTAGTTCATATTGGGATGTTGTGTCCGGAGAGTCATCTATCTTTTGTGGCAGTTACCGTCGATTGTGTTATTGTAGCTTGTGATGAGTTGTAGGTGTCTAAAGTATTAGTTTTATTTGAGATTTATGTATTATGGTGGATTTATATATGTTTTTGGATAGTTTTATTTTGATGTAGAATGCACTTGGTGGACACCACGTGTGGTTATTTTGGACCTAATTGATGTAGGGGCATGTATATGTTGGTTCACCAGAATTTGTGCATGACACTTATATATTATGATGACTATTTTAATATCACTTTGTGATTATTATTATTATTTCAATTGGAACTGTTAATATTAACTTTTAACTTATACGTTGCAGAATACTTATTTCGAAGTTGTTTTAAAAAAAAGTTTAGCAATTTAGCAATTATTTTGACAAAATGATTCTAAAAGTAGAAATTCTAACTTAATTTTAGTTTTTGAAAATACACTCACAGTTAAAAATTGGAAAAATTGGAGTGTTACACAGATGAGAGTAATCTCTATCACAAATGTAATCTCTATCACAAATGGTAAGCATAAGAGAATCAGACTTGGAATCAATTTGCATTTGCAAAGTAATACTCAACAAGACCATAAAGAAGCTGCAAAAGGGCAATAAAGAAAAAGGTGTGAGATTCTCTCCTCACATCATTGACAATTATCTCATTTAGAAACCATAGAGCACCCCGAAGACAAGTTATCATTTGAGGCATCTCGTTGTGTAACAACCTCCATAAAAACAAGGATTTAGAGGGAGAGATGTGACGATACCAAATTTTCATTGCCCAAGGGATCTGCTGATCTGGGGGATTATAAAAACGATATGCATCTTTGAAGGTTTAATACTAAAAAAATAGAAGTTATCTAAACCACATGATCATCAGAGTAAAGTTAGGAATAATCACTTTGTTTAACAAGCTAACCAGCTCAAGGTATAACTTAATGAGATAAAAAGGAACCCTTCAATGTCCATTATGAATGAAGTGCATAACCTTGGCCTGTAGATGAACGTGCTTATCTTCAAAAATATTTAAAAGAGAGACCAATGAAAAGGGAAGCCAATCATCCAGCTAACAATTAATTTTATCTCTTTTGCCAAGCTATCAAAGACTATTATCATGTACAATTGAGTGCTTTGATTTGATTCCCCCAAATAGAAGAATCAATGTGATAACTAATTGGACCTCTCCACCTTAAAGTTCTACTCCAAAAGGACAGTCCAATGCTGATTAGAAATAACCAAGTATCAAGATAACTTAAGGATACTTGTTTCATCTATATCCCTCGGAGATGTCACAATCACCAACTTTTTATGCTATATGTCCTTATTCCAAATGATGATCAAATTTTCTTGTCAATAATTCATATCTTCTTGTGATAAATCTTGATCAAATCTTTTTGTAAATAATTCATATCTTTTTGTAGATGAATCTTGATCAAATCTTCTTGTAAATAATTCTTATCTTCTTGTTGATAAGATCTTGATCACATCTTCTTTAAATTTTGACGGTATATTCTTTTCAACTTGGGTAAAAATGTTAGTGCATTAAATTGTTCCCACAAACGATTTTGTTATCATCAAAACAAGTGAGGGGCATATTTCTTCAAAAAATCTCCCCTTTTTTGATGAGGGCATGTTGGAACCAAGGAGGTTTTCTACTTAGAGTTTTGATGTTAACAAAAGTATTTTATGACAACAATATATTTGACTTCACAAGTAGGTAATACACTTTTCAGAAAATCAATAGAAGATGACATTCTTATTATTCAAATTTATGTTGATGACATTATTTCTAGATCTACTAATGGCACTCTTTGCCATGAATTTTCTAAATTGATGCAGCTTAAATTTCAAATGAGTATGATGGGAGAACTGAAGTTCTTCTTAGGGATACAAATTCAGCGAAGTCAAAAATGAAGGTGCAAACACGAGAAATGGGGTTGAATTGTGTTTGACTAAGTTTGATCAAGATTTATCACAAGAAGATACGAATTATTTACAAGAAGATTTGATCAAGATTTATCTAAAAGAAGATATGAATTATTTACAAGATTTGATCAAGATTTATCTACCATAAGATATGAATTATTTGCAAGAAGATATGATCAATAATTGTGTACAAGAAGAAATACTCACAAAATGATACATTTATTATTTGTAACGATATGATTCAGATTTTGACATAGGAAAAAATAATGAATTGGACTTAGTCATATTCCTACTAGTGAAAGTTCAAGAACCGGTCCAACACTATGTTCCCACCCAAATCAAAGCAAGCAATAAGAAGAAAGTTTCATATGAAGAATTTACGAAAACAATCTTAACAAAATACAAACAATATCAATATGAAGAGTTTACAAATTCAATCCGCACAAAATAAAAACAAAATTAATCTGAAGAATTTACAAAAATCAATCTGAACAAAATACGAACAAAATCAATCTAGAAGAACAATTCAAATTGGTTTCAGATATAAAGAATTGGCTAAAGAACATATTATCAAAAAACATCTTGTTTAGAATTATTTTTGAATAAGATCATTGTTGATCAAGCTGGAATGAAGATACAATTTAGAATTAAACAAGGGCTAAATGAAAGCCTTAGTTTTATCTATAAATAGATACTCAAGGCTGAACAAGAAGATCATCAAAAAAAATAAAAAAAGAGTAGAAGAACTCAAGCTCAAAATTCCAAATTCATCTTAGAGTTCAAAGAGAGAAACGCTTGTTCGAATGAGAAAAAATTTCTAAATGTTCTTCTTAAAGTGTGATACTCATTGTTATAATCAGCTTGTTAGAAGCAACTACTTAAATTCCAAACCTTTTATTCATACCCGATAGTGGTGTTAGTGTACCTTCAATAATCTAGGGTTGTCAGATCGTATGGGGAAGACTTTCATGGTAGAGTCAAGGTATGTGTGTTCCTCAAAAGCCTAGGGTTGTCGGGCTATTTCATAAAACTGGCTTGGAGGATTAGGTGCTTTGTAATTCAAGTTTTTGAATTAATGGATTAAATTCTTCTAAGTGAAGGGATTGGATGTAGCCAAGTTTGTAGTGAACCAAGATAAATTACTTGTGTCACTTTATTCCTCCACTCCTTAGTTTTGTTATTGATTCTAATCCAACTAAATCATCAAGTCTTAACCAATTTAATCAAATAATGAAAAGTTATTAACTTAGTCAAACACAATTCAACCCCCCTTCTCGTGTTTGAACCTTCAATTGGCATCAGAGCTCGGTCTCAAGGTTGAGCACTTTACAGTGTTTGAGGAAAGATCCGAGGGTTCAACGTGTTTGGGTTAAATAGAAGGTCGGGGTGCAAAGTTTCATTATTTCACAAGATCCTGGACTTTGGGACTTGGTGGAAGATGGTTATACTGCTCCAAAGATTATTGATGGTATTGAAATTCCAAGGAAATAGATGGATGTTGATCAGAAGAAGATGTACAAGATGTATCATAAGTCTAGAACATTCATGATAAATGCAATCACTTTCAAGGCTAAAGAAGGAGGTACAACCACAATGTATAACAAACTCAGAAATCCTAATAACAAAAGTCATTCAAAAAAACCACATGAGCTCAATTTTTTCAAGTATTCAGAGTTTAAGGTTTTAAGTTATAGCAAAGCACTCGTTCAATTTTATATTCTTCAGTGCTTAGTGCTTCACTGTAGTGTGGGAAAGTCATTGTATCAAATCAGCTTGTTAGAAGCAAACCAATGAAGTTCCAAACTCTTGTAACCTAGCCCGATAGTGACTTTAGTGTTTCTCAAGCAGTCACTGGGGCTGTCAGATTATGTTGAGAAGACTTGACTTGTAGGGTCAAGGAGTAGTGTGCCTTCAACAATCTGAAGTTGTCATATTGTGTTGAGAAGACTTGGCTAATAGAGTCAAGGTGCTTGTGTTCCTCAAAAAGTCTAGGGTTGTCAGGTTGTTTTGGAATGACTGACTTGTAGGGTCAAGTGTTGTGTAATTCAATGAGTTGAATTAGCTCTGAAAGGAGCCATAGAAGGGCACATGTTTAATTGAAGGATAAGAAAAAAAATGGTTGCACTACGCGAAAAAACGCATTTTACAGCGCTTTTTTTAAGCCACTTACAGCGTTTTTTCAAAAAATAAGCGCTGTAGTTGCTAGCGCAGTAAAAAGATACAACAGCGCTTTTTAAAATAAAAAAGCGCTGTAAAAAAGGTGGATATATTGCGCGCTTGTTATACTCGTTTTATATCGCTTTTTTGAAAAAGCGCTGTAAATCCCTGTAACAGCGCTTTTTAAATCCCTGCAATAGTGCTTCATATGCATGCACCTATTACAACGCTTATGTGAAAAAGCGCTGTAATAGGTGCATTCAATAGATGCATTATTATGCACCTATTACAACGCTTTTTTGAAAAAGCGCTGTAATAGGTGCATTTAATTGTTTTATTATTATGCACCTAATACAGCGCTTTTCCAAAAAAGCGCTGTAATAGGTGCAATTATATAGATGCATTGTTATGCACCTTTTACAGCGCTTTTTCCAAAAAGCGCTTAGTAGGTGCATTCAATAGATGCATTATTATATAACTTTACATTAAATCATTTCCAAAAATTATTATATAACTTTACATTAAATCATTTCCAAAAAGATGCATTATTAAGGCATTTCACAAAATCAGTACACAACAACAACAAAACTACATATTCACAACAATCAGTTCATATTTACAACTATATAACTTTACATATTTACACAATCAGTTCACAACAACACAGAACTACATGAATACAACAATTCCTTGCACATAATAGAACTACCATATTCACATTAGCCCAGAACTACATGTATACAACAATTCCTTGCACATAATAGTGGTTTGATCATCTTGTTCTTTGGTATAAAATGTGTAGCCATTAATTACATAACCGGTGTAAGAAAAGACATGTAAACTCGGACCATTTGCTAGCCACCTCAATCTCTGTGAAATTGATTCGGGGTCTACATAAAACTTTGACTTTATGTGATTATTTAACCATGTTATGAAACTTCGATTGTGCTCTCGAGTTACCAATTTTGATTCATATTCATGTTCAAACTAGATAACTGATCCATGTGTATTGTAACATACGGTTGAACCTCATCATCATTGTGCAGAACATACAATTGTGCCTGCTCCCATTCTGTCCTTGATATAGTCATTAGTCTCTTTCCAATTATCCCTTCTTCTGATAATCTTCCTGAATGACGAGACATGGGAAGCCCTATGGATTCAACGTTTAACAGATATTCAGTACAAAATTCAGCAGCTTCTACGACAATGTACCGTTCTGCAGTACAACCTTCTGGTCAACTTCTACTTTTTACGTACCCTTTTAATATTTTCATATATCGTTCTATCGGGTACATCCATCTCATATAAGCTGGCCCACAAAGTTGTGTCTCCTTAACAAGATGAATAGTAAGGTGAACCATTATATAAAAAAAAAGAGTGGGAAATACATTTCAAGCTCACACAAAGTAACAACAATTTCCCTCTGCAATGTCGCTAATTTCTGAGGATCGATCCCTCTGAAGAAGAAACATAATTTAGTTATGGCTGGACGAACTTTTTTCAGGTAAAATTGAACGTATACTTATTGGTAGAAAATGCTCCATTAGAATATGAGCATCATGTGTCTTCAAACCTTTTAACTTGAGGTCTTTCATACAAACTACAGTTTTAATGTTTGAAGAGTATCCTTCTCGAACTTTGACTTCGTGTAGAAATTTACACGAAACAATTTTTTCTAGATAGAGTATGAGCAACTCGAGGTAGAGATATGCGATTTCCTTTCTTTACGGGACCCAATTCATTTCTTATTCCCATATTGACCAAGTCCAATCTTGCATTGATGGCATCCTTATACTTTCTTGGTACATTGAGCAACATACCAATAACACTGTCAAATACATTTTTCTCAATATGCATCACATCGAGAAAATGTCTTACATACAATGATTTCAAAGAAAATTGATTTTTTCTTCCACCTAGTTTTGACCAGCTTTCCCACAAAAGGTTTGCCAAATTTATTGGTTAAACCTTGTACTTTCTCAAGTATTTGATATCCAGTCGATGCTACAGGAGCTATATCTTCCTCTGATTTTCCATTGAATGCATTTCTCCACCCAAGATACTGATAACTATAAGGTAAAAATCTACGATGTCCAAGAAATACATTTTTCTTACAATGTTTCAACCGCATCCAATTTGTACTCTCTTCACATATAGGACATGCACACTGACATTTAATGCTATATCCTGATAAATTACCATATGCTGGAAAATCATTAATTGTGCCGAACAACATAGCCCTCGAATTGAAACATTCTTTCTTATACCCGTCATAAACTTCCACACCTGTCTCCCACATAATTTTTAAATCTTCAATTAAAGGAGCCAAGTATACGTCGATATCATTCCCCGGTTGTTTGGGTCCATAAATTAATAGAGACAACATCATAAACTTACGCTTCATACATAACCATGGAGGTAGGTTATAAATCAACAAAATCACAGGCCACATGTTGTGTGAGATGCTTTGAAGACCATGTGGATTCATTCCATCAGTAAAAAGTGCAAGGCGTAGATTTCTCTACTCTATCTCGAATTCAGGATACTCGTGATTAATTTTTGCCCATTGCAAAGAATCTGCAGGGTTTCGAAACTGTCCATCTCTAAATCTTTCATCTGCATGCCATATCAAGTGTTTTGAATCTTCTTCACTGCGATACATGCGCCTAAATCTTGGTAGTATAGGAAAATACCACACGACTTTTGCTGGAGTAGATTCTTTCTTCTTATATTGAGAGACATTGCATTTCGGACACGCCTTTAGTAATTCATATTCCTTTTGAAATAAAATGCAATCGTTAGGACACGAATGAATCCTTTCGTAACTTATACCGATAGAGAAAAAAATTCGTTTAGCCTCGTAGGTTCGATTGGGAAGTTCATTATCATCTGGAAACATATCTTTTAAGAGTGTTAGTAATTATGTGAAGCTTTTCTTAGACCATCCATTACTCGCTTTTAAGTTGTACAACTTTAATATCGTCGAATGTCTTGTGAATTTAGTACAACCATTATATAATGGTTTCTCTGCATCACTCAACAAGCTCCCAAACATTTTAGGACAATCACGAAGATCTTCTTCAACTGCTTTTGCAATCTCCTCAACTCGGTCCGGCTCATATGTATCTGTGTCAAAATCTGTTGAAACATATGTATATGTGCGGGTGTTTCCATTGATTTTCTCACCATGTCTTATCCAACATGTATAGCTTTGATCAATTCCATACCATACTAAATGTCCTTCCAATTCATCTGCTCTAATGGGTTTTTCAAAACAACATTTTAAACAAGGAAAAACGACTTTATTTGGATCTTTTGCATTCATCACTCCATTTTCATACTCTTTTGTCAATCGATTGGCAGACATCCATTTCCAGTCCGTTTATATGACCTATATATATAAATGCAGTTACACAAATAATAAGCATGATTTCAAGTCTGATATATATGACCTATATATAATACACATATCTTATAATATTGGTCCAAGATTGATCTCAAAACAGAACATATATATCATGAGAACATATCTAATATCATTTAACAATTTCAAAACAGAACATATCTAATATGTAACAATTTATTAGTTTTAATTAGTGACAACAACAAATAAATAAAATACAGTACACAAGACAATGTTGATCAATTTGTTTTAGAGAAGGAGCAGGGTAAATCAATTTGTAGATGGGCGCGCAATAGATGAGAGGAAGGTTCGCTTGGTAGAGGAGATGAGGGTTCGTAGAGTTTAGACAACGTATTAAATTTGTTTTTATTTATTTAAAGTGAATGTTTTTTATGTAAAATATATGATTTTACAGCGCTTGTTCAAAAAGCGCTCTAATAGGTCCTTTAAAAATGTGAAAGGGAAAGCTTATTATAGCGCTTGTATAAAAAGCGCTGCAATAGGTCATTTGATTATGTGAAAGCGCAAGGCTTTTACAGCGCTTCAACAAGAAGCGCTTTAAAAGCTATGTAACATAAGGTGGGAGCGCTACATTTTACAGTGCTTGTGTTTAAAGTGCTCAAAAAGCGCTGTAAAAGACTATGTGAGAGCGCTTCAATTTACAACGCTTTCTAAAAAAACGCTATAAAAGAGTTGTAAACATTATGTGCAAGCGTATGTGACCCTATATGACCCGACAACAGCGTTTTTTTTACAGCGCTTGTAAAAAAAGCGTTGTTGTATCTTCCGTTATTTTTAAAAAATTATACAACAGCGCTTGTATTTAATAAGCGCTGTAAAAGACGCGCTGTAAAATGTCATTTTTGGCGTAGTGAAATTAGATTAATTACCAATAAATTAAATTAATTACAAATAAATGCAATTAAAAGTATTTTTTACCTCATGTATAACCTGATGACAGTAGCAGTCAGCTCCTCAAGGCCGAGAAGTTCGTATATGTGCTCTTTTTCAAAAAATTCTTCATACTCATCTCTGAATATAGCTTTATCCATGCTTATTATTCGTGAATCGTTGTCGCTGCCCATATTTTTTTTGCCTGTATGTCAAGACACAACCCATATTGAGCAAGTCGTGGCTGACTTATTTTAGAAGTAGGAGCAGAAACTGATTTTTCACGATCCAGTTTTTGAGCAACAACTTTGGCCGCTTTATTACCCTCCAGCTTTTGCAGTTTGCCAGCTTTATTACCCTCCAATTTTTGAAGGGTAATAAATGTGACAAACCTTTTCGGGCGATGTGACTGACTCGTTTCTGGGAATCTTCTTATCATTCCCTTTAGACTCTGTTAATACTTTGATCTTCTCTAATACTTCCTCGTTAGATGGATTTTGGCGTTTCTCTTGTGAAAAATAGCTTCTAGGAGTTATGCCAAATCCTTTCCCCCTCATGCGGCCAGAACATTCAGGACATTAAACACTTTACCAAATATGTCCCTGCAACTACCCTTGTTGTCCTCTTGATTTTTCGAACTTTGTTCGAGATTTGCCTTAAATATATACACGTAGGATTAAAAAGATTAGTTCAATATCAATTTTAAATTACAATATTAAAAAATATTAAAGTGATAAATATACTTACACAAAGTTCTATTACTTTTTGAACATTTTCGTTATCAACCACTCCGTCTTTATTTACGTGAGCTTCCTTCCACAATATATGACGACCCAAAGGTTGATCGGATTGGGTGTCTTGTAGCTATTGCCGTTAAGATCATAAACAAAATATTAGTTAGAAAGTATAGTTTATAAAGTACCACATTATATAAAAGTGATGTTTAATTACTTACAAGTTTTTGCTCTAGACGTGCATATCCCATACGAGATTTCTTGTTTGGGTGGAGAATAATTTTTGCCCTCTTGCGATATAGCTTACTAATATTCTATATAAAAAAATAACAATCTTGTAAAAATTTAAAATACGCTATGAATATGAATAATAAAACACAAATGCTAATAAATTAATCACTTACAACAAACGCGGGGTTCGAACGTTTTGCTACGAATGCACTCCATTCCTCATTTGATATATAATGTTGATATATTTCTGGAGCTTCCACATTCATATTTCCATCTCGGTCTCTTAGATAGCAATTTGAGAGGTGAGATTGAAAACCCCAGTGTATTTTCTCGACAACTCTCAGCATGTAACTCTTTCTCACCTCGTCAACATCAAAAGGTGTCTGCAAACCAAATAAATATATAGTTTGAGTAAAGTACTTCAAAGCAGTTTGTAAAAAATTATAAGTAAAATAGTGGAGTAAAAAATTACTTGTGTATCAGCTCACAATACATCTTTTGCATCCTTCAATGCCTTATCTCTCCAATTATCTATTGTGATGGGGATATTCTGACGAACAACAGCTCCAATATAACTCATAAACATTGAACTGTTGGGGTCAATGGGTTGACCACATTCCATCCCACCTTATAAACTCATATAGTAAGTATCTCAAATTATAAACAACAAACAAAGTAAACAACAAACAAATGATAGTATAAACAGCAAGCAAAGAAAACAGCAAACAAAGTATACCTCAAATTTTTGCGCAGTACTTCTTGCTTTTATAACATTTTGCATTATGGTTTCACCACGTTTGACTTCATATTCGCAAGTCTTGATGTTGCCAACTTCTTCATTTTGAAATTTTAAATCTTTGTTTGTATCCATTTATCTACAACAAGTTCAACATGCAGTTCAGTATAACTTCAACAAGTTCAACATGCAGTAGTCTAAGTATGTAGCAGTATAAGTTCAACATGCATTTTAGTGAAACAAAAAGCTAATAAATACAATACCTGAAATAGCGCTTTTTAATAGTTAGGGTTACTGGTTCGTAGGGTTCGCTTAGTAACAAAGAAGAACAAGAACAACGCAGAAGACGAATGAAGACGAAACGATCGTAGGGTTACGGGGTTCGCAGAAATTCGTAATAAGGGTTACTAAAAATATATGGTTACGTAATGAGAAGGAGGATGAAGATGAGGAGTAAACAAGTGTATGAAGTTTACGTAATGAGGGTCAATAATGAGGAGGAAACAAGGGTATGGTTCGCAATGAGAAGGAGAACAAGAGGAAACTGAAACACTCGTATAAAGTTTACGTAATGAAGAGGAAACAAAAGAGGTTTACTACTATATATAAAACCCTATTACAGCGCTTTTTTGAAAAAGCGTTGTAATAGGTCTCATTATTTTTTTTAAAAGCCTACTACATCGGTTTTTTAGAAGCCTTTTTAAAGTGCTTGTGAAAAAGCGCTGTGAAAGACCTCCTTATTTTTATTTATTTAAAAGCCTTTTACAGCGCTTTGATACAAAGCACTTTAAAAGGCTTCTTTGTTTTATTATATGCAAACGTTGTGTGACCCTTTTGCAGCGCTTACGCAAAAAGCGCTTTAGAAGACCTTCTTATTTTATTTTTTTAAAACCCTATTACAGCGCTTTTTCAAAAGAGCGTTGTAATAGGGTTTTATATATAAAATGCCTCTTTGTTTTATTATGTCCAAAGGTTGTGTGACCCTTTTACAGCGCTTATGAAGAAAGCGCTTTAAAAGACCTCCTTATTTTATTTTTTTAAAACCCTATTACAGCGATTTTTCAAAAGAGCGTTGTAATAGGGTTTTATATATAAAATGCCTCTTTGTTTTTTGTTATGTCCAAGGGTTGTGTGACCCTTTTACAACGCTTATGAAGAATGCGCTTTAAAAGACCTCCTTATTTTATTTTTTTAAAACCCTATTATAGCGCTTTTTCAAAATAGCGCTGTAATAGGGTTTTATATATAAAATGCCTCTTTGTTTTTTGTTATGTCCAAGGGCTGTGTGACCCTTTTACAGAGCTTATGAAGAAAGCGCTTTAAAAGACCTCCTTATTTTATTTTTTAAAAACCCTATTACAACACTTTTTCAAAAGAGCGTTGTAATAGGGTTTTATATATAAAATGCCTCTTTGTTTTATTATGTCCAAGGGCTGTGTGACTTCATTATTTTGGGATGATCAGTTAAGTTCAAGAAAAATTCTAAATAATTTTGTTTTCTTCCAAATAGTTAAATTATTTTTTCTTCCAAATTGTGTTTAATTATTTTTTTTTCAAATAATAATTTTTTCATACAAAATAATAATTATTTTTCTTCCAAATAATACCTATATATATATATATATATATATATATCAATGCTAAATTACATGATCAGCTCATATTGGGATGATCAGTTCAAGTTCAAGAAAAGTTCCCAGTATAAGCAGAAAATCAATATACAATTACATACAGTATAAGCAGAAAATTACATACAGTTCAAGCTAAATACCAAAATGCTCAATTCTGGCAGATCAAACAATTAAATTACATGAACTCAGTTCAGATTTCATGGCTTAAAAACAATTAAACACATTAAGATGCCCTTCTTCTTTTGTTGGTGGGATTCACATTTGTTTGTCCATTAATGATACGAAACGATGGATTAATCTGAATTCCCTCATCATAATCATCTCTATGATATAAACCATCATCAGTTGAATCAATTTCATGTGGTTGTGATGTTGAAAAGTAAAGATCATTACCAACATCTTCATCATTATTGTTATCATCACTGATTTTATTGGTCGATAGAACAACAGAACATTTATCATCAGTAGGATCACTGACATAAAACACTTGTTGAGCTTGCGACGCAAAAATAAAAGGCTCATCTTTGTATCCTACCCTATTAAAATCGACAAGCAAGAACCCTGACTCATCAATCTGAACGCCATTATTATTATCTACCCACTTGCAACCAAATATGGGAACACGAAATATTGTGTAGTCTAGCTCCCATATGTGGCCGATAACCCCAAAATATGATAGATTTGCATATATTGGGTTCTTGTCTTTTGCACTTGAGATATGCATCGCTTCAGCTACGAGAGTGACTCCGCTATTTTGCATAGTGGTTTGATCATCTTGTTCTTTGGTATAAAATGTGTAGCCGTTAATTACATAACCGGTGTAAGAAAAGACATGTAAACTCAGACCATTTGCTAGCCACCTTAATCTATGTGAAATTGATCCGGGGACTACATCAAACTTTGACTTTATGTGATTTTTTAACCATGTTATGAAAATTCGATTGTGCTCTCGAGTTATCCAATTTTGATTCCTATTCATGTTCAAACTAGATAATTGTTCCATGTGTATTGTAACATACGGTTGAACCTCATCATCATTGTGCCGAACATACAATTGTGCCTGCTCCCATTCTGTCCTTGATATAGTCATTAGTCTCTTTCCAATTATCCCTTCTCCTGATAATCTTCCCGAATGACGCGACATGGGAAGCCCTATGGATTCAACTTTGGACATATATTCAGTACAAAATTCAGCAGTTCTTCGACAATGTTCCGTTTAGCAATACAACTTCTGGTCGACTTCTACTTTTTACGTACCCTTTTAATATTTTCATATATCGTTCTATCGGGTACATCCATCTCATATAAGCTGGCCCACAAAGTTGTGTCTCCTAAACAAGATGAATAGTAAGGTGAACCATTATATCAAAAAACGAGGGTGGGAAATACATTTCAAGCTCACACAAAGTAACAACAATTTTCGTCTGCAATGTAGGTAATTTCTGAGGATCGATCACTTTACTACAAATTTCCCTGAAGAAGAAACATAATTTAGTTATGGCTCGGCGAACTTTTTCAAGTAAAATTGAACGTATACCTATTGGTAGCAAATGCTCCATTAGAATATGATAATCATGGGTCTTCAAACCTTTTAACTTGAGGTCTTTCGTACAAACTTATGTTTTAATGTTTGAAAAGTATCCTTCTGGAACTTTAACTTCATGTAGAAATTTACACAAAACATTTTTTTCCTTTCTAGATAGATTACGAGCGACTGGAGGTAGAGATGTGCGATTTCCTTTCTTTACGGGACCCAATTCATTTCCCATATCGACCAAGTCCATTCTTGCATTGATGCCATCCTTAGACTTTCCTGGTACATTGAATAAAGTACCAATAACACTGTCAAATACATTTTTCTCAATACGCATCACATCGACAAAATGTCTTACATACAATGACTTCCAATATGGCAATTCAAAGAAAATTAACTTTTTCTTCCACCCAGTTTTGACCAGCTCTCCCACATTTGATGGTCTTAAATTTATTGGTCAAACCTTGTACTTTCTCAAGTATTTGATGTCCATTCGATGCTACAAGAGCTTTATCTTCATCTGATTTTCCATTGAATGCATTTCTCCACCCACGATACTGATGACTATAAGGTAAAAATCTACGATGTCCAATAAATACATTCTTCTTACAATGTTTCAACCGCATCCAATTTGTACTCTCTTCACATATAGGACATGCACACTGACCTTTAATGCTATATCATGATAAATTACCATATGCTGGAAAATCATTAATTGTGCCGAACAACATAGCCCTCAAATTGAAACATTCTTTCTTATACCCGTCATAAACTTCCACACCTGTCTCCCACATAATTTTTAAATCTTTAATTAAAGGAGCCAAGTATACGTCGATATCATTCCCCGGTTGTTTGGGTCCAGAAATTAACAGAGACAACATCATAAACTTACACTTCATACATAACCATGGAGGTAGGTTATAAATCAACAAAATCACAGGCCACGTGCTGTGTGAGACGCTTTGAAGACCATGTGGATTCATTCCATCAGTAGAAAGTGCAAGGCGTATATTTCTTGACTCTATCCCGAATTCAGTAAACTCGTGATCAATTTTTGCTCATTGCGGAGAATCTGCAAGGGTGTTGAAACATTCCATCTCTAATACCTTCATCTCCATGTCATGTCAAATGTTTTGAATCTTCTTCACTGCGATACATGCGCCTAAATCTTGGTATTATAGGAAAACCAAACGATATTGCATTTTGGACACGCCTTTAGTAATTCATATTCATTTCGAAATAAAATGCAATCGTTAGGACACAGATGAATCATTTCGTAACTCATACCAATAGAGCAAAAAATTCGTTTAGCCTCGTAGGTTTGACTGAGAAGTTCATTATCATCTGACAACATATCTTTTAAGAGTGTTAGTAATTCTGTGAAGTTTTTATCAGACCATCCATTATTCGCTTTTAAGTTGTACAACTTTAATATCGCTGACAGTCTTGTGAATTTAGTACAACCATTATATAATGGTTTCTGTGCATCACTCAACAAGCTCTCAAACATTTTAGGACAATCACAAAGATCTTCTTCAACTGCTTTTGCAATCTCCTATAGTACACATATCTAATATTGGTCCAAGATTGATTTCAAAACAGAACATATATATCATGAGAACATATCTAATATTATGTAACAATGTCAAAACAGAAGATATCTAATATGTAACAATTTATCAGTTTTAATTAGTGACAACAACAAATAAATAAATGTAGTACCTGAGACAACGTTGATCAATTTGTTTTAAAGGAGGAGCAACGTAGATCAATTTGTAGATGGGCGCACAGTAGATGAGAGGAGGGTTCGCAGGGTAGAGGAGATGAGGGTTCGTAGGGTTAGGACAACGTATTAAATTTGTTTTTATTTATTTAAAGTGAATGTTTTTTATTTAAAATAAATGATTTTACACCGCTTGTACAAAAAGCGCTCTAATAGGTCCTTTAAAAATGTGAAAGCGCGAGGTTTTTACAGCGCTTTAACAACAAGCGCTTCAAAAGCTATGTACATAAGGTGGGAGCGCTACATTTTACAGCGCTTGTGTTTAAAGTGCTCAAAAAGCACTGTAAAAGGCTATGTGAGAGCGCTTCAATTTACGGCGCTTTTTGTAAAAGCGCTGTAAAAGAGCTGTAAACATTATGTGCAAGCGTATGTGACCCTATATGACCCTACAACAACGCTTTTTTCACAGCGTTTGTCAAAATAGTGCTGTTGTATCCTCCGTAATTTTTAAAATATTATACAACATCACTTGTATTTAATAAGCACTGTAAAAGACGCGCTATAAAATGTCATTTTTGGCGTAGTGTTGTAAAACCATTGACATCTCCCTGAAAGCACATGTTTGTCAAAGTTGGGAGGACACATAATATGTAAAATGAAGCCCTGAAAGGCTTATCACCATTAAGACAAAGACCTTAATACAAGGTGTCTTAAACGATAACCATGTTTTCCAAAGTCTGCAACAAAGTGCCGAAGGAAGCATGACTAAACTAAGAGAAAGAATAAGGAAGAGAAAGAAATAAAGCATGAGGTGATATGAATTGAACTAAGAGAAGCTTGGTATTTATACTGAAGAATCTGTGTGTTAAGGGCAAAAAATATTATAAAAACAGTTTGATTCATTCAATGCATGCATCGACATAATTTATTGCAGTCAAAGCAAAATTGTCATATATTATGCATTGTCAAATCATGTCAAAAACGCATCAGGGATTGTCTTAACAACGTAACAAAATAGTAAAGTCAAGTTGTTACATATTGTTCAACAAATGAAAAGCTTAAATAAAAATTACATGACAAATCAATTAAGTAAAGGCTGGAGATTGGTCCGAGAATCAGCGAACACAACTTTCTTGTTGACGGCCTGATGGTAGTTTTCCTCATAGGCTTTTTCCTATTGAAAGACCTTATCTTATTTCGGGCATTTTTTCTCCATCTTTGAAACTATTTATTGTTGTCAATATTTGCTACCTCTAATCTAGCATCTACTTGTGTCAAATCCTCTTTTTCCTTCTAAAGAAACTCTTTCAAACTCTTAATATATTGTGTTTTATCAGTTCTTCCCTTGATAAGAGTCACTGGACACAGGTCAATAGCTTTCTCTTCTCGATGTGAGACATTGAAAAAGACTAAGAGTGTCACCATGTTCCTTGTCGAACGTCTCATATTCCTTTAGAGTAGAATTGATGAAAGGGATGCTGGTAATGACTTGAGCAACATAAAAAAAGCCTATGTTCATAGCAGAAAGATGTTCTTTCAGCTCATCTAGATATTGGATGAGTTGGAGCACATCAACCAATTTTTTGATTAGTCAAGACTATGTAAAAGGTTGTACGAAACTAGTACTTTGAGTTTCGCCACCATTTCAGAAGCTCAGTTGACACTTGGACATGGAGGGTGTGCATTATGTAACACCCCAAATTTTTAATTAATATATAACGGTAATATTATAATAAATCATAGCATATGTGTATTTGTTGTGGTGTTGTAACACCCCAATTTATCATTATTTTATTTTAATAGTATAATGAAACACTATTATTATTATATGAGTGTTAATATGTGTTCTAATTTCTTTATGTGTGTCTAGTGTGTTTGCCTTAATAATTGATTTAAATCATTAATATTAATTATAATTAACTTACAAAAATTAAAACAAAATAAAATATATATATATATATATATATATATATATATATATTTATATTTAAATAAATTAATACACGGAGTGAATTTGTGAATTTAGGTTGCTACACTAATTGTTACCTTTAGCACTAGTGGAATGAGATAATAATAATAATAATAATAATAATAATAATAATAATAATAATAACATTTATAATAACAATAATAATGTGAATGGAGTATTGCTTTATGATCAGCCGAATAAGGCCTGGTAACAAACCTAAGTTACCAATAAATATATATATATATATATATATATATATATATATATATATATATATATATATACAAATGGTAGGCTAGGGGTTAACGTGTTGCTGCCCTAAGTTTGTGTCTTCCGTTCGCGAAAAAAAATTGGCGTGCTGCCTTGTTGCCTAGAAGGATCAAATTGACGTGCTGCCTTGTTGTCCCAGTCGTGTCTCTTAATACTAAAACCATATATTGATTTCAAACATCAGGTACACCTTCTTAATTCCATCAATTCGATGCAGTGTGGGCTGAATAAAAAGAAGAAGGCGTATATTTCTAATTCCATCAATTTGATATACTTTTCCCAATTCCATCAATTAAATCAAAATAGGGTTGTTGATCAAAGTATATTAATGCTGGACAGTATATGTGTAGTCATAGTTACTTGATCGAATTATATGAGTACATGGCATATATTATTTTATTTCAATTTTTAGTAATAGTAGACTTTGGCATATGATTGAATTATATTACTGGACACATATTCTAAAATTAATCTGCATCTAAAGAATTCATTTTATTTTATTTATAATTAAAAGTGATTTGTCGTACGCATCAATTTCATTATATATATATATATATATATATATATATATATATATATATATATATTATGCGATTATGCCTTATCTTAATTAAAATTATACATTATTATCAAGTATTTCATTATTTTATGTTATATATATATATACATAAGTATGTTTTTATCAAGTATTGTTCTATGCATTTTTGTTAAAGTAGCAGACTTGCTACATTAGGTTGAAATTAATATGAATTACTCTCAATTTGCTGTCGACTTCCTTGTGATGGTGTTTGCCTAATGCATTGTTTTTACATATGTTTTTTTATTTAATTTTTATATATATTTGAAACACACTAAAAGGGCTGGAAATTTTTAAATGGTTTTTATTGGTTGTTTGAAGGGTTCTAAAAAACAAAAACTGTGACTTTGTTAACTGATATGTGAAATAAAATGTATATTCTGACGATATTAAATATATTTTTGGGTTATATTACAAATAGCAGATAATTTATTTATTTAGTTTTAGTAAGTAATTTATTTATATCTCGTTGTTGTGTTGTTATAATTCTCTCATGGGTTATTAGAGACGACGATCGACGAAGACGCGGCACATTAGCATATCAGATTCGTTTGGCGAAATCTTCAATCGAGGTATGGGGTGAGAGGAGGTTCGACTTTATGAATATAAAATAACTTGGGATGAATGGGAATACCGTAATTCCCAGATATTCATCCGGGGCTTACTACGTACGGTTGAGCCCTATTGAGTAATAATAATTAATTAATAAAATATGAACGGTAATAGGGAGGACTAAAAATATAATTTAGCAACCTATAGAATTGTCGTGGATCTATTTATATCAAGATTGCATGTTGTCTGATTTTATAAAATGTTATGTTGATTGTTACTGTATGAATGATATGTACTGGAGTGTTCTTGCTGCTTGATTGAAATTGTGATATTATTTGAATGTGCCACCTGGTTGATTTTTTTTATTGCGATTGATAAGATTGGATTGTGCATTGTGAGAAGTGTAAACCAAATATTGGGATTGTATCGTGATTGACTGATATACATATATAGTGATGAATATTGTGAAGTCAAACTGAAACTTATTGAGTTGTGATGATCGAGTAGGTCTGAGATATGCGTTGTAGATTTTGGAGTTAGAATTATTTTGTCATCATATAGGGAGGGTCTAACAAACCTAGTGATTAGAGGAAGTACAACTGAATGAGCCTGATCGTGGAGGGCTACAGTCGAACTGTAAGGTAAGACTGATAGACCTTGGGGGTACATCTAGTGGGGAATTCCTAAGTGGATTAGTGGGTAATTCCCTAAGGTCGGGAGCTACCATGCAACACAAGAGTACCCCGACTGTCGCGTATATGTGTCTCGGGTTGAGTTGAGGGGATCTATGAGGACTTGGCCATTCATGAATTATCCGTCCACTCTGGTAGTGGCATAGTATCAGGCCTCCTAACCAAGTACTTCAGAGTAGAATGGTACCAAATGATGAAGTATAGAGTATAGGACATGCATTGCATTTCATCCTTGTAACTGTTTTATTGTGATTGAATTAGAATTACCTTTGATATTATGTTCTTGAATGTTCTCTTTATTTGTGTTGTTTTGACTAATTGCGTGTTCTCCTCGTTTATTTTATATTGTTACATAATTTCGAAACTCACCCCTCGTTGCTTGTGTTTGGCGCTTGCGAGAGCGCAGTTATTTCAGGTTATCGATTGATGGTCCATGCTCTGATAGGTGATACTGGGTGGGAGTAATTCGTGGTGTTTTATCGAGTTATGAACTAATTTTTGTTTTGTAAATTATATTGATCAATTGTGGTATATTCGATCTTTTGTTCGAAGATAAAAATTATTTGTCCCTAAATTTTGAACATGTTTTTATGTTAGAAATATTTGTTTAATAAAATTCAGTTATATTTGATGTTAAATGATTTTTTATTAAGAAATTATATGCAAAGGTCTTGTGTAAGTGTGAGTGTGACGTCATAATCCTTATATTTTATTAAGAATTTTTTTTATACTCTACTTTTAGACCGCTGCGAATCTCTTTCAAAACTAGTGCATTTTACTTTTTATATCAATTTAGGTTTAGGGTGTCACACATTATATGAAGGAGCAGAAGTTGGAGAACTGATTTGGCTTGGAGCATATATCTTCTATATGATCTCATAAAATTGACCACTAAAGAATATCTTTTGCTTGGTGACTTTTATGAAAGGTCGTCTTGTTTAGTTGGAGGAGCGCGTTGATTGACACAAGTTGTTGCACAAACAAGTGTTCTAAGATTTCCACTTCCACCATTGAGAAAGGTTTATCCACCACTTCTTGTGTAGCAACATCGACGTCCATAACAACTTTGACATTTTTGGGATCAATGGATTCAAATGACAACTTGCATAGGTGTTTGTTGATGGGAAGATTGCTTCTATAGAAGAATAAATGATTAAAATTGATCAAAAACTAGAATTTTGAAGAAAACAAAGCTAATATGTTGACATTATAGCTAACCTCTGAAGATGCAACACTCGACTGAAATACCACAGAGAGAGGCTAAAAGAAAAATTGAAGACATGTCAACATAAGAAAGAATACTCAAAGTCAAATTAAAATAGAAAGAAAATATGCCAGACATGACATGATCATTAACATGTTCTTTAATAAAATCTTATTTATTAAAGTGTCTTGAAGATTTCCTTATCCTAAGAGAGCAAGGGACAACAGTCGCTTTGATAGGATTTCCAATTTTGTAAGGGCCAGCGCTGCAGCCAGCTTTAGACTTGGAAACTCTTTGATGGAAGTCTCATGAGAGCTTTTGCTTCTAAGATAAAAAGAAAACAATATTTCAAATAATAAAGTCATTAAAATAAATATTTTTAGAAGCAAATTTTTAATTTAGTATACCTTTGGATGTCGGTTCAGAGGGTTTGACACCAAATCCAACTAAGATTCTTTTATTGCATCACATTTTGTTCAATTGGTAAGCGGAAAAACGATCATTCCACCATTCACTATGCGAAAAAACGCATTTTACAGCGCTTTTTTTTAAGCCATTTACAGCGCTTGTTCAAAAAAATAAGTGCGGTAGTATATAGCTCTGTAAAACGATACAACAGTGCTTTTAAAAATAAAAAAAGCGCTATAAGTAGGTGGATATATTGCGCGTTTGTTATACTCGTTTTACAGCGCTTTTTTGAAAAAGCGCTGTAAATCCATGCGCTTTTTAAATCCCTGCAATAGCATTTATTATGCACCTATTACAGCGCTTTTTTGAAAAAGCGATGTAATAGGTGTTTTCAATACATGCATTATTATGCACCTATTACAGTGCTTTTTCAAAAAAGCGTTGTAATAGGTGCATTCAATAGATGCATTAGAATGCACCTACTACAACGCTTTTTCAAAAAAGCATTGTAGTAAGTGCATTCAATAGATGCATTATTATGCACCTACTACAGCGCTTTTTCAAAAAGCGCTGTAATAGGTGTATTCAATAGATATATTAGAATGCACCTACTACAGCGCTTTTTTGAAAAAGCGTTGTAATATGTACATTCAATAGATGCATTATTATGCACCTACTACAGCGCTTTTTTTAAAAAAAAAAACGTTGTAGTAGGTGCATTCTAATGCACTTTTTACAGCGCTTTTTCAAAAAAGCACTGTAATAAGTGCTTTCTTTTTTTAGTTTTATTAAAAAACGCTTTTTGGTTTTTTATGACATTTTTTTAGAAAGCGCTATCTTTTAATTTTTTTTCCAAAATTAGTTCACAATCAGTTATCATAATCATTTCACACAATCATTTCACAATCAAATTAACTTTATAACTATACATATTTACACAATCAAATGTGCCCAGAACAAATTACAACAAATTTTTCACATAATCAGTTCACAACAAATTACATAATAGCACATAACAAATTACAGCGTATCAGAATACAGATTCATATATATATATTCACATATTCACATATAACTACATATTCGCAGCTTTTCAAATGTGCCATATTTATATAACTACATATTCATATACATATAATTATCAGAAGTACATTTCAAAGCAGAATTACCCCTTGCAGCATATAACTATCCCTTGCAGCATGCTATTTCCCAACAAATCAAATAATCTTCATTTCAATCACATACTGACACCAGTCTTCCTTTATTTCAATTAGATCTCTTTCAGAGTATGTTGAACTAGAATTGTCAAAGTACTATGCGATATAAAAATCGAACATAAAAAAGTTAGAATCAAATATATACATAGTTTATATATGAAAATCAAATAATGAAAATACCGTACCGTTTCTGGGATTATAGTTTGATTATTATCAACAATCTCCTTCATGAATCGCAATATATAGCACCCACAGTCGATTTTGTTAGTTTGACTAGGGCACTATAAAATAAAACATATAAGTCAATAAATATTTGTGTATTGATTGTAAATGAAATTTTAAAAACATATATTTCAAACCTTTATTGGAATCCATGTGATGTTATTTGACTTTTGCTTCGACACTATAGCACCTCTTTGAGCTCGAAAAACTTGTAAAGCATTATCGAATAAATAAATGTGATTATTATAGCATTAACAAACACATTATTTATATATATATATATATATATATATAGATATGAAATAAATGAATATTACTTACGTGTCGAACATAGTCTTTATATCGGAGTGATTGTTGTAATGGCTGTGCAAGGGATCTAAATAGTATATAACTTCAGAGGTCGCATTGATTACAAATAGCACTCAATGTGCCCTACAACAACAAAATTTTGGTTTACACAACTAATAAATTAAGATCTCATAAATTAAAAAAAGATATAAATAAAGAATATATAATTACGTAATTATGTACCCTGAATTATATGGTGCAAGGAACAACTTATCATTCTCTTTATTTCCTCATAGGATATCTACAACGTATTTCTTTACATTCACTGGATCGTGTTTAAGCATCGAAATCTTATGCGGAGACAAGAATGAAAATCTATTTGACAATCTGCACGTGCACACAATCTTCTCATGCAAAAACCTTCAATGAAAATTTCAAATTAGATGAATTACCAATAAATTAAATTAATTACCAATAAATGCAATTAAAAGTAATTTTTACCTAATGAATAAGCTGATGACAGTAGCACTCAGCTCCTTATGGTTGAGAAGTTCGTATATGTGCTATTTTTCAAATTGTTCTTCTCACTCCACTCCGAATATAGCTTTATCCATGCTTATTATTCGGGAATCGTTGTTGCTGCCCATATTTGTTTTTACCTGTATGTCAAGACACGACCCATATCGAGCAAGGCGTGGCTGACTTATTTTATGAGTAGGAGCAGCAACTGATTTTCCCTGATCCAATTTTTGAGCAGCAACTTTGGCCGCTTTATTACCCTCCAGCTTTTGCAGTTTGCCAGCTTTATTACCCTCCAAATTTTGAAGTTTGTCGGCTTTATTTTTACCACGAACATCCAGTTGTGGTGCGGCAGCTAGCTTGTTGTGCGGGTGGCTTATTGGATTGAATATGAAGAAAAAAAATGAGGTTAATCAGTTTGTTAGTTTATTGAATCTGAAAAAATGATAAACCTTACAAAATAAATGTGACAAACCTTTTCCGGCGATGTGACTGACTCGTTTCTGGGATTCTTCTTATCATTCCCTTTAGACTTTGTTTAAATCTAAATAAATGTGAAATTAAAGTTAACAGCGGAAAAAAATCAACAATTAAATATAATCAATCATAATCATATATCGTGCAATTAAATATACAAATCAATTAAGCATACATTTCAATTAATTAAACATTCCTTATCAAGGGCAACAATATGTTTGGGTCATGCCACGTAACTACCAATTGCTTCGCCCAAATACTTCATATCTACATCGTTGTCCGGTATAGGCAACGATGCATTTGGTTCCAAAGCAATAACTGGTGATACTTTGACATGGCCCGCAGGGATCGGTGTATTGTGCAATACTTCTCCCAAAGTATTGTACAATGTTCCTTTTCCGACCTTGCGATGAGTAAGGGAGGATAAGTACAGCACGCAAGGAGTGACACCCTAAATCAATGGTTAATACATAAGTATGTGAAACAATTAGGTTGAATGAATTTCTTATTTTATTAAGTAATTAATTACCTATGGAAGACTTTTGAGACCAATGTTGCAACTTGCGTTTAATTACTTACAAGTTTTTGCTCTAGACGTGCATATCCCATACGAAATTTCTTGTATGGGTGGGTCAGATTTTTTGCCCTCTCGCGATTTGCCTTACTAATATTCTATATTAAAAAAATAACAATCTTGTAAAAATTTAAAATACGCTATGAATATGAATAATAAAACACAAATGCTAATAAATTAATCACTTAAAACAAATGCGGGGTCCGAACGTTTTGCTACAAATGCGCTCCATTCCTCATTTGATATATAATGTTTATATATTTTTGGAGCTTCCGCATTCATATTTCCATCACCGTCTCATAGATAGCAGTTTGAGAGGTGAGATCTAAAACTCTGGTGTATTTTCCCGGCAACTCTCAGCACGTAACTCTTGCTCACCTCGTCAACATCAAAAGCAGTCTGCAAACCAAATAAATATATAGATTGAGTAAAGTACTTCAAAGTAGTCTGTAAAAAGTTATAAGTAAAAAAGTGGAGTAAAAAAGTTACTTGTATATCAGTCCACAATACATCTTTTGCATCCTTCAATGCCTTATCTCTTCAATCGTCTATTGTGATGGGAATATTTTGACGAACAACAGCCCCAATATAACTTACACACATTGAACTGTTGAGGTCAATTGGCTGACCACTCTCATTCCATCCCACCTAATAAACACATATAGTAAGTACCTCAAATTATAAACAGCAAACAAAGTATACCTCAAATTTTTTCAACAAAGATAAAAAATAAACAGCAAACAAAGTATAGTATACCTCAAATTTTTCCCCAGTACTTCTTGTTTTTATGACATTTTGCATTATGGTTGCACCACGTTTGACTTCATTTTTGTAAGTCTTGGTGTTGCCAACTTCTTCATTTTGACAATCTAATTCCTTGTTGGTATCCATTTATGTACAACAAGTTCAACATGCAGTTCAGTATAACTTCAACAAGTTCAACATGCAGTAGTTTAAGTACATAGCAGTATAAGTTCAACATGCATTTTAGTGAAACAAAAAATTAATAAATACAATACCTAAAAAGTGCGAAGAAATACTTAGGGTTACGGGTTCATAGGGTTCGGTTAGTAACAAAGAAGAACAAGAACAACGCAGAAATACGAACGAAGAGGAAACAAGCGTATGGTTACGGGTTCACAGAAATATGTAACGAGGGTTAGTAAAAAATATATGGTTCGCAATGAGAAGGAGAATGAAGATGAGGAGGAAACAAGCATATGAAGTTTACGTCATGAGGGTTAGTAATGAGGAGAAAACAAGTGTATGGTTCGTAGGGTTCACAATGAGAATGAGAATAAATAGGAAATTGAAGATGAACAAGCATATGAGGTTTACGTAATGAAGAGGAAACTGAAGAGGTTTATTGTTATATATAAAACTCTATTACAGCGCTTTTTTGAACAAGCGCTCTATTTTATTTTTTAAAACCCTATTACAGTGCTTTTTTATAAGCATTTTTAAAGCGCTTGTGAAAAAGCGGTGTAAAAGATCTCCATATTTTACTTTTTTAAAAGCCTTTTACAGCGTTTTCCCAAAAAAGCGTTGTAATATGGTTTTATATATAAAAGGCTTCTTTGTTTTATTACATACAAATGCTGTGTGACCCTTTTACAGGGCTTATGCAGCAAGCACTTTAAAAGACCACCTTATTTTATTTTATTTTTAAAAGCCTTTTACAGCGCTTTTACAAAAGAGCGCTGTAATAGGTTTTATATATAAAAGGCTTATTTGTTTTATTATATACAAACGCTACGTGACCCTTTTACAACGCTTATGCAGAAAGCGCTTTAAAAGACCTCCTTATTTTATTTTTTTAAAAGCCTTTTATAGCGCTTTTCAAAAAGAGCACTGTAATAGGGTTTTATATATAAAAGAATTCTTTGTTTTATTATATGCAAACGCTATGTGACCCTTTTACAGCGCTTATGCAGAAAGCGCTTTAAAAGACCTCCTTATTTTATTTTTTTAAAAGCCTTTTATAGCGCTTTTCAAAAAGAGCGTTGTAATAGGGTTTTATATATAAAAGAATTCTTCGTTTTATTATATGCAAATGCTATGTGACCCTTTTACAGCGCTTATGCATAAAGCACTTTAAAAGACCTCCTTATTTTAATTTTTTAAAAGCCTTTTACAACGCTTTTCCAAAAGATTGTTGTAATAGGGTTTTATATATAAAAGAATTTTTTGTTTTATTATATGCAACCGCTATGTGAGCCTTTTACAGCGCTTTTCCTAAAAGTGCTTTAAAAGACCTCTTTGTTTTATTATGTCCAAGGGCTGTGTGACTTCCTTATTTTGGGATGATCAGTAAAGTTCAAGAAAAATTCCAAATAATTTTGTTTTCTTCCAAATAATTAGTTAAATCCATATATGTAAATACATAAATATAAATATATATATATATATATATATATATATATATATATATATATATATATATATATCAATGCTAAATTACATGATCAACTCATATATTGGGATGATCAGTTCAAGTTCAAGAGAAATTCTTAGTACCAAACAAAGCTTTTTCAAGTTCAATATAAGCAGAAAACCAGTATAAGCTAAAAATCAAATACAGTTCAAGCTAAATACTAAAATGCTCAATTCTGGCAGATCAAACAATTAAATTACATGAACTCAGTTCAGATTACATGGCTCATAAAACAATTGAACACATTAAGATGTCCTTCTTCTTTTCCTGGTGGAATTCACATTTGTTTGTCCATTAATGATATGAAACGATGGATTAATCCAAATTCCCTCATCATGATCATCTCTAAGATATAAACCATAACCAGTTGAATCAATTTCATGTGGTTGTGATGTTGCAAAGAAAATATCATTACCAACATCTTCATTATTATTGTTATCATCACTTATTTTATTGGTCAATAGGACAACGGACCATTTATCATCAGCAGGATTAGTGACATAAAACACTTGTTGAGCTTGCGACGCTAAAATAAAAGGCTCATCTTTGTATCCCACCCTATTAAAATCGACAAGCAAGAACCCTGACTCATCAATCCGAAAGCCATTATTATTATCGACCCACTTGCAACCAAATATGGGAACACGAAACATTGTGTAGTCTAGCTCCCATATGCGCTCGATAACTCAAAAATATGATAGATTTGCATTGGGTTCTTGTCTTTTGCACTTGAGATATGCATCGCTTCAGCTACAAGAGTGACTCCGCTATTTTGCATAGTGGTTTGATCATCTTCTTTGGTATAAAATGTGTAGTCGTTAATTACATAACCGGTGTAAGAAAAGACATGTAAACTCGGACCATTTGCTAGACACCTCAATCTCTGTGAAATTGATCAAGGGTCTACATCAAACTTTGACTTTATGTGATTTTTTAACCATGTTATGAAACTTCGATTGTGCTCTCGAGTTATCCAGTTTTGATTCCTATTCATGTTCAAACTAGATAACTGATCCATGTGTTTTGTAACATACAGTTGAACCTCATCATCATTGTGCAGAACATACAATTATGCCTGCTCCCATTCTGTCCTTGATATAGTCATTAGTCTCTTTCTAATTATCCCTTCTCCTGATAATATTCCCGAATGACGAGACATGGGAAGCCCTATGGATTCAACATTGGACAGATATTCGGTACAAAATTTAGCAGCTTCTTCGACAATGTATCATTCAGCAATACAACCTTCTAGTCGACTTCTACTTTTTACGTACCCTTTTAATATTTTCATATATCGTTCTATTGGATACATCCATCTCATATAAGCTGGCCCACAAAGTTGTGTCTCCTTAACAAGATGAACAGTAAGGTGAACCATTATATCAAAAAACGAGGGTGGGAAATACATTTCAAGCTCACACAAAGTAACAACAATTTCCCTCTGCAATGTCGGTAATTTTTGAGGATCGATCACTTTACTAAAAATTTCCCTGAAGAAGAATGATGACTCTTCATCATATGCATAGTTTTCATTGTTTTTAGTCTTATTTATCTTTTATTCATTAGTTAATTTAAGGAGTTATTTAATATATTTTGTTGATTTTAGTTCTTTGATTTATTAAAATATTTATGGTCTTATTTCCTTGATTAAGTGGATATTTTTCGTAGTTTTGCGTTGTTTCTTTGTTTTAGTGTAGTGCTGAATTTTGGTGAGAAATCAACATGAACTATGTGGAGTATTTCAGCCATATCTGGAGTTTTAGATGTCCAATTGAAGTCAAACCAAGTGAAAATGAAAGCTAAGATCCATAGCTACAACGTTCATGAAGACATCAAAACCAAAATCGAATTCAAAATAGGAGAAAAATGCACTAACACCAGATAGAAGATGTTGTGCGCTGGAAGCGCGCCCCAAGCGCATTTCGCGTTGATGCTACTGTCATTTCACGCCTAGAGCGCGCCAAAAGCGCGTGACGCTCACTAGAATGTATAAAAATACGCATTTTTTTTATCACTTTTTAGGTATCTTTTTTACTATTGAGAATTGGGGAGACTTGTTCCCTAACAGAGAAACTCAAAGACGACCATTTCTAACATCATTGGAGCAGTTTTATCAAGAATCATTCATGAATCATTCTTGTAATTCTTCTTTAATCCCTATCTTTTGTATCTTTATCATGAGTAACTAAGCAAACCCTACGAACCCGTAACCCTAAGTATTAAAAAGTGCCATTTCAGGTATTGAATTTATAAGTTTTGTTTCACTAAAATGCATGTTGAACTTATACTGCTACGTACTTAGACTATTGCATGTTGAACTTGTTGAAGTTATACTGAACTGCATGTTGAACTTGTTGTAGATAAATGGATACCAACAAAGATTTAGAATGTCAAAATGAAGAAGTTGGCAACACCAAGACTTACGAAAATGAAGTCAAACGTGGTGCAACCATAATGCAAAATGTTATAAAAGCAAAAAGTACTGGGCAAAAATTTGAGGTATGCTTTGTTTGCTGTTTTCTTTGTTTGCTGTTTATACTATACTTTGTTTGCTGTTTACTTTGTTTGCTTTTTATAATTTGAGGTACTTACTATATGAGTTTATTAGGTGGGATGGAATGAGAGTGGTCAGCCAATTGACCCCAACAGTTCAATGTCTGTAAGTTATATTGGAGCTGTTGTTCGTCAGAATACCCCCATCACAATAGATGATTGGAGAGATAAGGCATAGAAGGATGCAAAAGATGTATTGTGGGCTGATATACAAGTAATTTTTTACTCCACTTTTTTACTTAAAATTTTTACAAACTGTTTTGAAGTACTTTACTCAAACTATATCTTTATTTGGTTTGCAGACAGCTTTTGATGTTGACGAGGTGAGAAAGAGTTACGTGCGGAGAGTTTCCGGAAAAATACATCGGGGTTTTAGATCTCACCTATGAAATTGCTATCTAAGAGACCGAGATGGAAATATGAATGCGGAAGCTCCAAAAATATATAAACATTATATATCAAATGAGGAATGGAGTGCATTCATAGCAAAATGTTCAGACCCCGCGTTTGTTGTAAGTGATTAATTTATTAGCATTTGTGTTTTATTATTCATATTCATAGCGTATTTTAAATTTTTACAAGATTGTTATTTTTTTATATAGAATATTAGTAAGGCAAATCGCGAGAGGGCAAAAATTATTCATCACCCATACACGAAATCTCGTATGGAATATGCACATTTAGAGCAAAAACTTGTAAGTAATTAAACATCACTTTTTATATAATGTGGTACAACTATACTTTCTAACTAATATTTTGTTTATGATCTTAACGAGAATAGCTACAAGACACCCAATCCGATCAACCGTTGGGTTGTCATATATTGTGGAAGGAAGCTCGCGTAAATAAAGACGGAGTGGTTGATAACGAAAATGTTCAAAAAGTAATAGAACTTTGTGTAAGTATATTTATCACTTTAATATTTTTTTAATATTGTATTTTAAAATAGATATTGAACTAATCTTTTTAATCCTACGTGTATATATTTTAGGCGAATCTCGAACAAAGTTCGGAAAATCAAGAGGACAACAAGGCTAGTTGTAGGGACATACTAGGTAAAGTGTTTAATGAAGCGCCAAAATCCATCTAACGTGGAAGTATTAGAGAAGATCAAAGTATTAACAGAGCAAGTGGTATTCTTGGTGAAGACGAATAAAGACAAGCAACTTGCGGATCAGCTCCAATGTAAAAATCAAATGGAGAGTGAAAACGATAGTTGCAACGTTGGTCTCAAAAGTCTTCCTGAGGTAATTAATTACTTAATACAATAAGAAATTCATTCAAGCTAATTGTTTCACATACTTATGTATTAACCATTGATTTAGGGTGTCACTCCATGCGTGCTGTACTTATCCTCCCCTACTTATCCTTGTACCTCAACAAAATAGCTCACAAACATCCCCTAGTAGAGAAGAAAAATTTGTCTTCCAAGAATTTATTCAACTAAAGGTTGTATTAAGGAGGAAAATGGAGGTTTGTGTTCATTAATCAAAACACCAACACTCTTGTGTTAGTTTTTATTTTCAAAAACATAAAATAAAAGAAGAAGTAAGAGAGATGGAGCATACGTGAACTAAGGAGGGGGGAAGTGATTTTGTTTTTTTGTTTTTCTTTTTATTTTAAAAAATTAACATAAGGTGAAACTTGGTCACCAAGATTGGATTATAATAATAGGATTTAATCCTAACCACCCATTCCTCTAAATATCCTACTAACTTTTGATTAAATAATTATCCTCTAAATATTTAAAAATTATCTATCCCGACGCAACTCAGCTCGTAGATAAATCTAGACGTCAGTTAAAACTCTTAAAATATTTACCAATAGTTATAATTACGACATAAATACTTTGATTATTATAATAATCAAATTTAATAATATTCGCTAAAAAAATATTACTCATAAATAAAACAAGTCTCAAATCACCCAAGAACTTGAATAAGAAATTTTATCGAAATCAAATATATTTTAAAATTTGAAAGCGGCAAAACTCTCTGTCGATTTCAAACACTGAGAAATTTCAGTTTCGGATTTTGACTATTTTTACATGTGAACTAAATAAAAATATATCACTCGTGAAAATATATTTTTTGTACCTTTATTCATAAATAAAAGGAATTGATATACTCAACAACACGTTTTAATTACAAAACTAAACTAAATATATTTAATTAAGAATTCATTTTCTACGGGTCTTACATTTTTACCTTGAGCACCTTTTTAGCATTAAATATACTTTGGCATTAAATATACTTTTGTCTAAAGACATTGTCATAGTCGACATAATTTGTATGAGAATTATGAAAGTGCAAACACAAGAAGAGAGGTTGAATTGTGTTTGATAAAGTTGATAACTTTTTGCTAATTTGATGAAGGCTAGTTGGTTGTTATGAATTACTTGGATAAGAAGCAATCAGATTTATCCTGGTTCACCACTAACTTGGCTACATCCAAATTGCGTTTGTAAATTCTTCAAATTGTTTATGTTCTAGTTTTGTTTAGATTGAGATTGTAAATTCCTTAGATTGATTATGTTATTATTTTGTTCAAATTGTGTTTGTAAATTCTTCAGATTGATTCTGTTCATATTTTGTTGTAGATAAATCTTGATCAAATCTTCTACAAATCTTGACCATATCTTCTTTCATACTCTTTGAAGTAAAATATATTGTTCTGATAAAATATTTTTGTTATCATAAAAACTCTAAGTATAAAATGAACTTGGTTCCAACAATCTCCCCCTTTTTTATGATGACAAAACTTGTATTTTTTATAACAACTTTTCTTTGTATTTCTTTGACTCCCCGTAAGTCTAAGTGTCATTTTCTCTCCACTTTATCAAATATCTTTCTCCCCCTTTTGTCATCAAACAAAAAGACTTAAAAGTGAGACATAAATATAACATTTTACAAGAAAATATAAAAACTAATGTAAAACTAAACTACTTTGAAGTTATCACAACATCATTCATGTATGAAGGTAAGGTTTAGGTTTTTCTTGATGAAGTCAAACCTATCTTCAGGTAGTGATTTAGTGAATATGTCAGCCCATTGGTGTTTAGTATCTACAAACTGAATGTTTAGTACCCCTTTTTGAACAAAGTCTCCAATGAAATGGTGTTTGATCTCTATGTTTTTAGCTCTAGAATGTAAGATAGGGTTTTTGGTTAGACAAATGGCAGAAGTGTTATCATAATAGATGGGAATGTTGGATTCTAGGATTTTGTAGTCTTCAAGTTGATGCTTCATCCAACGTAGTTAAGAACTGCAACCAGCTATTGAAATGTACTCAACCTCTGTTGTTGACATTGCAATGGTGTTTTGTATTTTACTTGAACAAGATATTAAGCTGTCACCTAAAAAGGTGCAGTTGCCACTAGTGCTCCTTCTCGCAAGTTTATCTCTAGCATAATCAGAATCACATTATCCACTTAGTTTATACTTAGGAGATTTCTTGTGGAACAAGGTAAGGTTGGTAGTGCCTTTTAGGTATATAAGGATTCTCTTAACAGCAATTAAATGCGATTCCCTAGGGTCATCTTGAAATCTTGCACATATAAACTAAACATGATGTCAGGTTTGGAAGCGGTAAGGTAAAGTAGGGATCCTATCATTCCTCTATAGGTTTTTTAGTCAACTTTTTCGCCTGAATCATCTTTTTCAAATGAATAAGTAGGGTGCATTGGTGTAGCCATAAGTTTGCAATCACTCATTTAAACTTCCTAAGAAGCTCTTTTGTATATTTAGCTTGATGAATGTATATACCTTTTTGACTCTGCTGAATTTTTATCCCTAAGAAGAACTTAAGTTCTTAGATAATACTCGTTTGAAATTCAAGCTGCATCAATTTAGAAAATTCTTGGCAAAGAGTGCCATTAGTAGATCAAAAATAATGTCATCAACATAAATCTGAATAATAAGAATGTCATCTCCTATTGATTTTCTAAAGAGTGTATTATCTACTTGTCCTCTTTCAAAGTTATTTTTAAGCAAGAAGTTACTAAGTCTATCATATCATACAGAGATTTCCTAAGTTTAAAAACATGATTTGGAAATTCAGAACTTTCAAAACCCGGGGGTTGTTTAACATGGACTTCTTCACTTATACAACCATTTAGAAAAACACTTTTAACATCCATTTGAAATAATGTAATGTTATTATTTGCACCAAAAGAAAGTAGGATATGAATAGCTTCTAACCTGGCTATTGGAGAAAATGTCTCTGTGTAATCAATTCCTTCTTGTTGATTATAGCCTTGTGCGACAAATATTGCCTTGTTTCATACAACTTCACCTTTTTCATATAGCTTGTTTCTAAAAACTCATTTGGTTCTAATAATGTTCTTATTTTGTCTAGGTACTAGATCCCAAACATCATTCCTCTTAAATTCATATAACATAATATAAATCAAATAATTGAAGAATGAAATCAATACAGCCAAAACATTAGTTTTGTTGGTGATTTCTACTTGTTTCTGAAAACCAAACTTGTATGCTACTTCAGCTAAAGTGTTCAGATTCTGTAGATTTCCTTGTTCCTTTAAATCTTTAAGAACCTGCAAAATACTTATCTAGCTTTGATTTTTAAGATAATGCTTCTTGCTATCACAGTAAACATAATATCAGACAATAATTTAATTTTAAGAAAGATATAACCTATATGTCAACAGTTTCAGTTTCACTCTGAAAACTTCTTATTTCTTCTTATTCTAGTTTTCATATTCTGAATTTGCATTTTCTTTGATTAGAGGGTCTGGATGAAAGGATTTGAATTCCCATCGAGGTTTATAGTCTTTATGAATTTGACTGGAGTGTTCAAAAAAGTCTCCTGATTCTTATTGTTAATATGACAGTTCTGTTTTTGTTGATGTATCAGGTTCCTCTGTTAATTTTGGAACTGATGGTAATTATGATTTTTCTGGTAATCCAGTTATGTTGATATGTGTGATTTCTCTGCCAATTTTGATTTTGTTGATATGTGTGATTTCTCTACCAGTTTTGATTATGTTGATACTCCAGTTTTTCTGGTTCATCATATGGTTCTGGTTGTGATAGGTATTGTGTTGATCATTCTTTCTTCCACCAAAGTCAATTGGCTTCTGTTTGTTAAGTCTTGGAACATAAACCTTTTTCCCTTCATATATTGCAAGCATCCATTGATCAGGCACCATGACTGGTGTTTCAAATTGGTTGCTTAGAACATCTGCAACATAAACAATTTTATCCTTTGGTACCCAAATCTGGTTGGGTCCTAGTTTGTTAGTTCTTAAAGGTTTCTTGTCTTTCCATGTGATTAGCATAGGACAAGATATTTTAGTGTGACCTTTCTTATAGAAAATAGTACATAAATCGTCAGAGGGAACAAACTTATGTTTAGTTACTTTTTCTTAAAATCTTATTCCTCTTATAACATTCCTACTAACACCGTCAATAATAGATGCATACTTGCTTCTTTCCATACCATTATCAAGAAAATCATGAAATACTTCTTCATGCTTATTAGAGTTACATGTGTTATTTTCAATTGATGTTGAACTATAATTACTTTTCAGTGTTAGATTTTCAGCCTTAAGTTAAGCAATATCAGTTTTCTGATTTGCATTTTCTGTTTTAAGTTTAGTAATATCTGTGTTTAGAGTTGCACTTTGATTCTTTAAAAAATTAACTTTTTCAGTTAGATTTGTATTTTCTTTCCTAAGTGTTTCTAGTTTTAAAGACAATTTGTGATTCTTATTTAAAAAATCATTTATAGCAGTAATTAAATCAGATTTAGTAAAGTCAGAAAATACTTCAATTTCTTCATCTGTTGATTTACTTTCAGAGTCAGAATCTATGTTGGATCTAGAGGCAGAGTTAGTATAAACCATCAGAGCCAAATCAGCGTGCTCTTCATCATTAGAGGATTCATCAGAATCATCTGATGTAGCCATCAAACTCTTCTTCTTAGGTCTAGAATCTTTCCTCTGATGTTTTCCTTTCTCCATATTTGGACATTCTGAACTGATATGTCCAAGTTCATTGCATCCATAGCAGATGATGATTTTCTTGTCATATTTATCATCCTTTCCTCTACAGGTTTGTTTAGAATATCTTTGGGGAAATTTTTACTTTCTATTGGGCCACATCTTCTGAATTTTTATGCATATAAACTCCAGTTCGTCTTCCTCAAAGTCTCTATTTTGCTCATCTGAATCATCATCCTCTGATTCTGTTGTTGCCTTCAAAACTTTCTTCTGCTTGGATTTCAAAGCCAAGGTTGGTTGCTTCTTCTTGGGTTCATCCTCTGCAAGCTCAATTTCAGGTGATCTGAGAAAGCTGATTAATTCTTCCAACTTAAGAGTATTCAAATCCTTTGCTTCTTGAGTGGTAGTGATCTTAGGTCTCCACTTGCTTGTCAAACTCCTTAGTATCTTCTTCACATGATTAGCAGTAGTATAACTCTTTTGAAGTACCTTTAATCTTGAGACCAAAGTTTGGAATCAGGAAAACATTGCTTCAATGTCTTCATCTTCTTTCATCTTGAACATTTCATACTTTTTGACTATGAGGTTAGCATTTGCTTCTTGAACTTGCTTGCTTCCTTCATAGGTCATAATCAGACTATCATAAATACTCTTTGTTGTCTCCTTGTTGGTGCAATTGTCAAACTCCTTGAAGGTGATTGCATTTATCATGAATGTTATGGACTTATGATGCATCTTGTACATCTTCTTTTGATCAGCATTCATCTCCTTTTTTGGAATTTCAATACCATCAATATTCTTTGGAGTAGTATATCTGTTTTTGACGAAGTCCCAAAGTTCAGGATCTTGTGAAATAAACAAACTTCTCAGTCTGTCCTTCCAGTACTCAAAGCGTTCTTCATCAAACAGATGTGGTATGTTGATATTTCTTCCAGCAGCTTCTTCACCGAATCCAGACATGTTGAGCCCTTGGATCTTTCCTCAAACACTCTAAAGTGTTCAGCCTTGAGACCGAGCTCTAGTACCGATTGAAGGTGCAAACACGAGAAGGGGGATTGAATTGTGTTTGATAAAGTTGACAATTTTTTGCTAATTTGATGAAGGCTGTTGGTTGTTATGAATTACTTGGATAAGAAGCAATCGGATTTAGAGGTAGCAAACAATGAAAACATATGTAATTTGGCACATAGATTTATCATGGTTCACCACTAACTTGGCTACATCCAGTCCTCTCATTCAGGAGGCTTTAATCCACTAATTCAATTACCTTGAATTACAAAGCACACGACCCTCCAAGCCAGTCTTCCCAAACATCCTGACAACCCCAAACTTTTGAGAAACTAACCACCTTGACCTTACAAGCCAAGTCTTCTTCTAACAACCTGACAACCCCAAATTGAAGAATGAACTAAACCACTATTGGGTTAGATACAAAAGATTGGAACTTGAGTAGTTGCTTCTAACAAAGCTGACAATAATTATAATAACGCTCACACCCTAAGAAAAGAACACTCAAAAAATATTTCTAATTGGAACAAGTTTTTCTCTCTTTGAATTATAAGATTACTCATTTATGCTTTTCGATGATTTTCTTCTTCAGTCTTGAGTATCTATTTATAGTTAAAATTTGGGTTTTAATTTAGTCCTTGTTTAATTCTGAATTGTATTTTGTTCAGATTGCGTTCGTAAATTTTTCAAATTGATTATGTTCCTTTTTTGTATAGATTGAGATTGTAAATTCTTTAGATTGATTTTGTTCATATATTGTTCAGATTGTGTTTGTAAGTTATTCAGATTGATTCTGTTCATATTTTATTGTAGATAAATCTTGATCAAATATGCTTCAAATCTTCTACAAATCTTGACCATATCTTCTTTCATACTCTTTGAAGTTAAATATATTGTTTTCATACAATACTTTTGTTATCATAAATCTCTAAGTATAAAATGAACTTAGTTCCAACAAATTAGCCATCAAATTACTCCACCCTTAATCAATTATTGGTCAAGTGATAAATAATAAAACTGTTCAAGACCCCACATTTAAACATTCTATTTGTTGATGTTTTGATAGAATCCCTACTCAAGCTAAAATCAATGTTAACACTTTCTCACTATCATCATCCTAGCCAGCATGATCCTCATCATGACTAATTGAAATAGATTTTTCCTGATTACGAGGAGAATTGTCCTTGACTCGAACAAAGACTTTCCTTGTCAGATACACCTTCGAATATTTCTAATTGCCATCCCTTGCTCAACCTCATTCATATCAGCATTAGCTCTAACCTTTTTGCACTCATTCACAGTATGGTTCATGTGTTTACAATAATTGCAAAAGCTTGAAAGGGTTCCCTATTCTACACCAACAAAGAAGGAAAACTATTTATTTCCACTAAACATTACACCAAATAGGACATTTTACGGTGCGTCTTTTACAGCGCTTATTAAATACAAGCGCTGTTGTATAATTTTTTTAAAATAACGGAGGATACAGCAGCGCTTTTTTGACAAGCGCTATGAAAAAAACGCTGTAACAGGGTCATATAGGGTCACATAGCGCTTGCACATAATGTTTACAACTCTTTTACATCGCTTTTTAAAAAAATCACTATAAATTGAAGCACTCTCACATAGCTTTTACAGCGCTTTTTAAAAAAGCACTGTAAATTGAAGCGCTCTCACATAGCTTTTACAGCGCTTTTTGAGCGCTTTAAGCACAAGTGCTGTAAAATGTAGCGCTCCCACCTTATGTTACATAGCTTTTAAAGCGTTTTTTGTAAAAGCGCTGTAAAAGACTTGCGTTTTCACATAATTAAATGACCTATTAAAGCGCTTTTTATACAAGCGCTGTAAAAGGCTTGCGCTTTCACATAATAAAAGGACCTATTAGAGTGCTTTTTATACAAGCGCTGTAAAATCACAATTACATAGGGTCTTTTAAAGTGCTTTTTATAAAAGCGCTATCGTAGGGTATTTCTAATTTTTTAAGTATATACATATGTAAGAGGTTTTCTTCGCTTTTTTTTCTTTTAAAACTTAGGATTTTCTAAATCATTATTTCCACACAAAAATTTTCCTTTCTCTCTAGGGTTTTCTAAATCTGACAACCTCTTCTTCTCCACCACCAATTCCATCACTCCCTCCCTCATTTCTCTTCCATCTCCAACAACAACAACAACTTTAAAGAAGATTCATCCATCACGACGAATAGGGTTATTGAAGACGACAACGACGACCTTGAAGAAGATTCTTCCGCCACGACGAAGACAATTCTTTCGCCACTTCCAAATCCCACACCACCGCCATCGTCCATCAACCTCGGCCCCTCGAGAATTCTTGGACCTTCTGGTTCGATAACCCTTCCGCTAAATCCAAACAAGCTGCTTGGAGTAGTTCTATTCGACCCATCTACACTTTTGCCACTATTGAAGAGTTTTCGAGGTAAAGTTTCAATCTTTTTATTTTAGGGTTCCATTAAAAAAAACGTTTTTTTTTTTATTGTTTCTTGAATATTTCTGAAATTTTAGGGTTCCATCAGCAACCTTGTTTGTGAAATTTTACTGTTGTGTCGAAACCTATTGATGTTGCCAAAACGAATAAGGAAAGCTCAGATTCTGATGATGATAGCAGCTTTGATGAAGATATCGTAAAACTTATATTTTTTGCCTTCTATTTTTAATAACATGCATTATTGTTGGTTACTTTTACAGGAATTCCTTTGTGTCTATATTGAAAATTAAAAGTATTAAAACTAATCTTGATAGTTACATACTTACTCTTTGAACATGTTTCATGAAGTTTTATTCATTTTATTGTGTAGTGTTTTTATGTTGCAATTGGCTTTCAAATGTTGCAGAAAACTGAAAAAGTTTCTAATGAAACCAAGAAACCCGCATCTGTTCCCAAGACTGTTAAGAAAGAGTCTAGTGACTCAGAGAGTAATTCTTCTGACGATGAGGTAATTGATGAACATGTTTTTGTTGTTTTAATTCTGCATGTTAGAGTTGCAAATCTTTAAACATGTACCTTAGTCTGGCTATATTGTTTTACAATCCATTAATGGATTTATAAGATGTTAATCTACTAATGTTTCAATAACAGGATAAAATGAAAGTTGACAAGGATGGTGATAGCTCTGAAAGTGATGAAGAGCCACCAAAGAAAAAGGTAAAATGTCTTGACTTCTAAAGATGAATGTTTTTCCTAGTTGTTATTTTTTTATTCAGTCATTTGTTATGGTTGTGAGTATAGTTTTTCATTTAATATTTCACTATTTATATTGTAATATAGCCCGTGAAAGATTCAAAAGAAAGTAGTGATAGTTCTGACGACAGTGACGATGATAGTGAGGAGAAACCAGCAAAAACTCCTCAAAAAAAGGTTGGTATATTTATAGATCTCTATTTATGTTTATTCTTCTTTAATGTTAAATTTGGCATGTAATAATTTTTCTTACTCGTGAAGTTTTGGTATTTTACTTGATTCACTATGTATTTTAACTAATTTTACAAATTATCAGAGAAAATTTCTTCCAAGATTGCGGAGAGGTTGTTGATGTTTGTCTTGCTATGGATGAAGAAGGAAGATTTAAAGGATTTGTACATGAAGAAGGAACCATACTAAATGCACCTATTACAGCGCTTTTTTTAAAAAACGCTGTAAAATTAGTAAGAATGCACATATTACAGCGCTTTTTTGAAAAAGCGCTATAAAACTAGTAAGAATGCACCTTTTTTGAAAAAGCGCTGTAAAACTAGTAAGAATGCACCTATTACAGCGCTTTTTTGAAAAAGCGCTGTAAAATATGTATAAGACTGCACCTATTACAGCGCTTTTTTGAAAAAGCGCTGTAAAACATGTATAAGACTGCACCTATTACAGCGCTTTTTTGAAAAAGCGCTGTAAAACATGTATAAGACTGCACCTATTACAGCGCTTTTTTGAAAAAGCGCTGTAAAACGAGTATAACAATCAACGTGTTTTGAGAAGGTATTTACAGCGCTTTTCAAAAAAGCGCTGTAAAACGAGTATAAGAAGCGCGCAATATATCCACCTATTTTACAGCGCTTTTTTATTTTAAAGAGCGCTGTTGTATCTTTTTACAGCGCTAGATACTGCATCGCTTATTATTTTGAAAAAGCGCTGTAAATGACTTAAAAAAAGCGCTGTAAAATGTCATTTTTCGCGTAGTGAAAACTTGGTTGCGTAGATTTGAAGCTAAGTCATTATCCACCATGGACTTTCGATGATTTTGAGCCTTTTGTCCAGATCATACAACCATGAAGGTTATTATTGCATGTTTCAAGACTAAGAATGTATTCCTCTTTAGAGATGGTGATTGCAATTTGATTTCCCTTTTTACGAATAGACATGGGAGCCGACTCAAAGGAATATCACATACATTATTGTTCATTGGTTGAACAAACATCTTTTGGGCTTGGCTGAGTCATTTTCTTGTGTATCATGTTTGTATCATGATGAGAGGTTGCAAGGTAAGTCCATGGAAGTGCACCATAGGCTATGGTAGCCATATGGTGGTTGCCACCGCCAACAAGGGTTGTTGACCTGTAATGGGAAGCTCTAGGTGCAAAAACCTAGTTGCGCTACAACAATCACAGACACACAAAAAATTGGCGGCATATATTGTAATTAAAAATCGAGAAAAAAAAAAAAAAAGAGACAATTTAGTCCATACATTTATACTTTTAGAAAAGACACAATTAGATCCCCTAATTATTTAGAAAATAATTTGGTTCTTGATAATGATTAAAAAGAGACAACTTAGCCTTTACAAAATTAAAGGTCTCTAAATAATTTCTTCTGATAAATCACTATTTTATGCTTTTTTTTTCTTTTCTTCTTTGCCATTCCAGCAACCACCATCTACATAGATATATTTATTAACTATGTAACATGTAGTTTTTCTTTGATAAACTCTTGGTACAATTTTTTTGAAATGTTGTGAATCTTTTGTTGAATTGCCAAATATTTTTTGTATTGTATTAAATCATTATTGTTATAAATTGAATGAATTTAGTTGAATGCTAAAATTAGATAAAGAAAGACATATAGAAGAAAAAATTAGTTTGGTGTTTTTCGTGTCGTAGAAATCAAGTTGGCTCTTTTAATTATTGTGGTGTATCTAAATATTAATTCTCTAATAATGATTCAGTAGAAACTAATGAATTAGATGCCTCGGTTTATGTTTAAAAAAACAAAATTTGTTTTTACTTTATAGAAAATGATTATATGTATTTTTAGAGTACTTGTTAGTGTATTAAAAATAAAAAATTTATATTAAAAACTGTGCACTGTGACACTTTAATTTCAAAGAATCTCCAATAATTTTTTAAGAACCAACATCAACATGGATGGATATTCATCTAAAACTATACCAACCGAGAAAGTGGTGGTGATGCATGCATGTTGTTTGTTCCGTGTCCGTGTGGGGATGCACCACATGACGTTAACTAAATCGTCACCATCACGTAAGAGTGTTACTTCTTACGCACTTGTTTGGTTTGTACAGCACTGAACTGTAGGGAAATAAAAACAAAGCTACAAGAAAAAAACATCATAGCAAAATTCCAAGAGCTCCTATAGAGGTTATAAATACATTGAAGATTTTCCTCTTCTCACATATATAGACATCAATGTCTGATTTTCCATGTTAGGATTGTATATAATGTTTCTCTTCCCACGAAAAAGATCCTTCCCTGTTTTTGCCCTTAACCAACTCGAGAACACAAGTAGACGTACAAAAACTACATCATATATATCATTACATAATTGCTTCATGAATCATAACGTTTCTTAATATCTATGAATTGATGAAGTTACATAACAAACAACTTCAACTGCAATTAAATATAAACAAAAATAATAATTAAAATGTTGATACAAGAATAGTAGTTAAAACATTAATATATTTAATCTTAAATTAAAAATGGCAAAATAACTCGCATTGTCCCTTAATTTTATTTTAGAGAATAGTCATTTATCTTTTTTTTCTTGATTTGTTAACTTATTTAATTTTAAATAACAATTTGATCTTTTATATTTTAAATGTCAACAATATTATTCTTTTCTTACATAAACTAAGAAAATTCATTATCAATTTTAAAAAAATTCTTATATTC
>JBBPBP010009778.1:16785671-16800198 GCA_037974735.1 Cicer chorassanicum | reverse complement strand
TTTTTTTTATTTGATGAAATTACCTCAAATTTAAACAAACAAGTTGAGTTGAGCACCCCACACTTATTTAAGGAAAAGAAAACTCCTTTATCCCCCAAGATTGGGTCAATTCATTGTTTTTCACTTTTAGGCTTGTAATGAGCTATATAACAAAAAATGGGATAATTAGGCTCAAAAGGGCTTAAACAAATGGATAATTGAAGGGTAGGCTTATTTGGCTAGTAGCTTAACAAGAAACAAATGCCTAGATCATTTCAATATATGCATGCGGACAAGAGTCAAGTCAAGTTCTAGCGTAACTAGCAATCATGAGTGAGATATCACACAAAAAAGATGGAAAATTGTATTCCATTCATAATAGGCTCAAAATCTCACAAGGGTTAATGACCTGTCACAAATGATACGCAATTTAGCATTTAAATCCAACTTATTTTACCAAGAATGCAAAGATAATATCCAATCATGTCAGTCCAAACAAACTCACAACATTTGCTCACAACATTTACAACCACAAAATTTGATGAAAAAGCATGCAATGCAATGCACATTTTTATTAATATTTTTTTTTTTATTTTTTTTATTTTTATTTTTATTTTTTTATTTTTTATTTTTTTATTTTTATTTTTAAATCCTATCACAGATAAAATCCTCAATACTACCCCCCACACTTAAATTACACATTGTCCTCAATGAAAGTAACAAGTATGAATTAAGAGTAAGGAAAGGGAGCTCCCTGTTCAATCTTCAGTGTAGGTGGGCTTTTCCAAGGAGAGTTCTTCTATGGTAGTATCTTCAAGTACAGAGCTCTCATGGAATAGCTTGAGGCGTTGTCCATTTACTTTGAACACTTTGTCGGTGTTTTCACTTTTTATTTCAACTGCACCATGAGGAAAAGTGTTAGTAACAACAAAAGGGCCAATCCACTTGGATCGAAGTTTACCTGCCATAATTTTCAAACGGGAGTTAAAGAGTAAAACTTTTTGGCCAATGGAAAATTCCTTCCTAGAAATCATTTTATCGTGATAGTATTTAGTTTTCTCTTTATAGATCCGAGAGTTCTCATAAGCTTCTAGTCTAAGCTCTTCAAGTTGTTGCAATTGAAGCTTTCTCTCCAAACCTGCTTCCTCCATCTCAAGGTTGCAGCTCTTAATAGCCCAATAAGCACGGTGCTCTATTTCCACTGGGAGGTGGCATGCCTTACCAAACACTAGTCAATAAGGAGACATTCCTATTGGTGTTTTGTAGGCTGTTCTGTAAGCCCAAAGAGCATCTTCCAGCCGACGGCTCCAGTCTTTCCTATTTGGCTGCACCATCTTTTCTAAGATCTGTTTGATTTCCCTGTTTGAGATTTCAGCTTGCCCATTAGTCTGGGGATGATAAGGTGTAGAGACTCTGTGCACAACCCCATACTTCCGAAGCAAAGCATCCATGGTGCGGTTGCAAAAATGAGTGCCTTGATCACTTATGATGGCCCGGGGTATTCCAAACCTGCAAAAAATATTTGATCTGATAAAACCTGCAACAACTTTAGAATCATTAGTCCTAGTGGGTATTGCTTCCACCCACTTCGAAACATAATCAACAGCAAGCAAAATATAGACAAAACCAAAAGATACAGGAAAAGGGCCCATAAAGTCAATGCCCCACACATCAAATACTTCACAGAAAAGCATAGGTTGTTGAGGCATCTCACTCCGACGAGTGATTGCTGTTCCTGCTATTTGACATTGTTCACAAGTTTTGTAAGTCTCAAAAGCATCTTTAAATAGAGTGGGCCAAAAGAAACACGAGTCTAAGACTTTTCTGGCTGTCCGTTGAGGACCAAAATGTCCCCCAGCTTGAGAGGCATGACAGAATTTGAGAATGGATTGAGCCTCATGGTGGGGAACACATCGCCTAATCACCTGGTCACTACAGAATTTCCACAGATATGGATCATCCCACACATAATATTTAGCATCACTTTTAAGTTTATGAATTTGTGTTCTGGATGCATCTGCGGGAAAGACTCCAACAACTAGATAATTAACTAAATCAGCAAACCAAGGAATTACCTCACGCAACTGTAGCAGTTGCTCATCAAGGAAATCATCTTGAATGGGGATGGGATCCTCATACAGTTCTATTTTTCTCAAATGGTCTGCCACCAGATTTTCAGCTCCACTCTTATCTTTAATCTCTAAATCAAATTCTTGGAGTAACAACATCCACCGGATCAATCTCGGTTTTGCTTCTGGTTTCTTCAGCAAGAACTTCAAAGCTGCATGGTCAGTAAAAACAACTACATTCGAACCTAGCAAATATGATCTAAACTTATCAAGAGCAAAAACAATAGCTAAGAGTTCCTTTTCAGTGGTAGTGTAATTAGCCTGTGCAGAATCTAAAGTTCTAGAAGCATAATAAATAACATGGGCACCCCTACCGACCCTTTGTGCAAGAACCGCTCCCACTGCATAGTTAGACGCATCACACATAATTTCAAAAGGGAGGGTCCAATTGGGTGGCTGAATGATGGGAGTAGAGGTCAGTGCTGCCTTTAAGCAATCAAACGCCTTCTTGCATTTGTCATCAAATGTGAAACTAACATCTTTTTGCAGCAAATTCGACAGTGGAAGAGCTATCTTGCTGAAATCCTTGATAAAGCGCCTGTAAAAACCTGCATGACCAAGAAAAGAACGACTCTCGCGGATGCAAGATGGGTAAGGTAAATTAGAAATCACATCAATCTTGGCAGGATCCACTTCCATCCCATTCTTAGAGATCACATGTCCCAAAACTATGCCCTGTTCAACCATAAAATGACATTTTTCATAATTCAGTACAAGGTTAGTTTCAATACATCTATGCAAAACTCTATCTAAATTGTTCAAGCATACATCAAATGAGGAACCATACACAGTAAAATCATCCATGAAAACTTCTATACAACTTTCTATCAAATCAGTAAAAATACTAATCATGCAGCGTTGGAAAGTTCCAGGAGCATTGCATAGGCCAAAGGGCATCCTCCTGTAGGCAAATGTGTCGAAAGGGCATGTGAATGTGGTCTTTTCTTGGTCCTCTGGTGCAATATGGATCTGAAAATAACCAGAAAAACCATCAAGAAAACAATAATGTGACTTACCAGCCAACCGTTCAAGCATCTGATCAATGAATGGTAAAGGAAAATGATCCTTTCTAGTTGCCTGGTTTAGTCTCCTGTAATCGATGCATACCCTCCAGCTGTTCTGCACTCGTGTGGGGATAAGTTCATTATTTTCATTTTTAACCACTGTGAGTCCAGTTTTCTTAGGAACTACCTGCACCGGACTCACCCATTGACTATCAGAGATGGGGTATATAATGCCTGCTTGCAAGAGCTTGGTCACTTCCTTTTTCACAACATCCAGAATTAATGGGTTGAGTCGCCTTTGGGGCTGCCTTACTGCTTTTGCTCCATCCTCTAATAGTATCCTATGCATGCACATGGATGGACTAATACCAGGAATATCAGCCAAGGTCCATCCTATTGCCTTCTTGTGTTTTCTCAAAATCTGCAACAGCTTCTCTTCCTGTTCATCTTCAAGTTTAGCTGAAATAATCACAGGTAAATTGTCACTTCCATCTAAATATGCATATTTCAAATTTTCAGGAAGTGGTTTAAGGTCTATAGTCGGCGGCTGCTCAATGGAGGGTATGATACCAGTCGCTGAAGCTAAGTCTGCAAAATCAATTATATTAGTAGAAGTATCAACATCAGCATAATGATCAATCTGCAAAGCAGCTTCAATCTCAGCACACACAGAGCACAACTGATTATCTATGCAAAATTCACAAATAAAAGTATCATCAAAATCAGACAGTGAAGGAAAATCAGCAGTAAACATATCAGGGTAAGTGTCATCAACCAAATCAGCAAGTAATTCAATTTGAAAGACAGATTGCTCTTCCATGGGATGTTTCATAGCATCAAATATATTAAATTTTACAATGTTATCACCAAATTCCATGGATAGAGTTCCAGCATGTACATCAACTTTAGTTCGAGCAGTTTTCAAAAATGGTCTGCCTAAAATGATAGGCGCCCTGTTGGAGTTATTCTCTCCCTCCATGTCCAGAATGTAAAAATCTACAGGAAATATTAATTCATTTACTCGAACAAGTACATCCTCCACAAGTCCAGCGGGGCGAGCGTTGCTTCTGTTCGCCAGTTGAATGGTAACACCTGTACTATGTAAAGGTCCAAGAGCAAGAGAGTTAAAAATAGATGTGGGCATAACATTAATAGAAGCTCCTAAATCTAACATGGCATTTTCAAATTGACTACTGCCTATGGTACATGGAATGGAAAAAGTTCCTGGATCTTTGCATTTTTGGGGCAATGGCTGAATGAGGGCTGAAACATTACGCCCCATGTTTACTCTTTCATTACCTTTTAACCTCCTCTTGTGTGTGCACAACTCTTTTAGAAATTTGGCTTATCTCGGAATCTGTTTAATTGCTTCAAGGAGGGGAATGTTCACTTCCACCTTCCTAAATGTATCCAAGATCTCCCTGTCCCTATCTGCCTCGTCCATTTTCTTAGTCTTCACCGCCCTTTGAGGAAAAGGAAGTGGTATATTTTGGTCATCACCAACAATTTCAGGTATCAAAATTTCTTCAGCAACCTTGTTATTTTTCACAACAGTTTCAGATACCTTTGGTGTTTCAACAGCTTTCCCAGACCTCAATGTAATTGCACTGACATTAGGGGCATTTGGATTTACTACCGACTGGGCAGGTAGTTGGTTTGATCCCTGAGTTCCCTGAGTTTGCATCTGATTAATTGAAGTGGCCAGTTGACCAATCTTTGTCTCCAAATTCTGAATTGTGGAATCTGTTCTTTGTTGGAATTGAAGATTTTGGACAGCCATTTGCTTGACAAGGTCCTCTAATGAAGGTGTACTGTTTTGCTGTTGAGGAATGTTTTGTCGTTGATGCGGAATGTTTTGCTGCCTAGGCTGCTGTTGCTGTTGTTGTTGTTGTGCAGATGAATTCCCCCATCTCAAGTTGGGATGGTTTCTCCAACCGGGATTGTACCTGTTAGATGACAAATCATAGTTGGCTTGAGGGGTGAATATGTTTGCTGCATATGCTTGAGGAGCATCAGCAACTGGATCGTCTTGCAAGGTAGGACATGAATCTGTAGGATGTTATAGAGAAGTGCAAATACCGCATACCACTGCTTGGGCTTTACCTACTGCCAATTTCTTCACTAAAGATGTAAGCTCATCAAGTCTGCTTTCCAGATTCTTGTGTGAAGAAGTTTGAATCTCATTCACTCCCTTTGTCAAAACAGCTGAATTGCTTCTAGTTGTAAACTGTTGGGAATTAATGGACATGTTCTCAATCAAAGCTTTTGCCTCTTCTGGTGTCTTATCGACAAGTGCTCCCCCACTAGCAGCATCCAAAATACTTCTATCCATAGGCAGCAAACCTTCATAAAAATACTGGATGAGCAATTGATCAGAAATCTGATGGTAAGGACAGCTAGACACCAATTTCTTGAATCTCTCCCAATACTCATGTAGTGATTCTCTGTTAATCTGTCTAATGCCACATATTTCTTTTCTGATTGAAGCAGCTCTTGAGGCGGGGAAGAATTTTTCTAAAAACAATTTCTTCAATTCATTCCAACTTGTAACAGAACCTGGCTGAAGGTAGTATAGCCAATCCTTGGCAGTATCTTGAAGTGAAAATGGAAAGGCCCTCAGCTTGATATGATCTTCTGAGACTCCTTGAGGTTTCATGGTAGAACACACCACATGGAACTCCTTCAAGTGTTTGTGGGGATCCTCACCTGCAAGACCATTAAACTTTGGAAGCAAGTGTATTAAACCAGATTTAAGTTCAAATGGTACAATAACTTCAGGATATTCAATACACAATGCATTATAGGTAACATCAGGTGCAGCAAGTTGTCTTAAAGTTCTATTATTCATATCAGCCATATTGTGCAGCAAAATGTCACTTTTTTCACTATCACTATCACTATCTAACTCTCTATTTGACACGTTAGCACTAGCAGCTCTATTAAGTCTACGCCGTAAATGAAAAGTTCTATCTATTTCAGGGTCAAGGGGGTGCAGATTTACAGAACTAGCCCTAGTCATGCATCATCATAACAGTAAAATGCAAAATCACAATTCTGAAAATTCCAACAATGTCCCTATTGCTAAAATTGAGATGAAAAATCGAAAACACTATCAAATAAAATCCAAAAAATATAAAAATACCACCAAAAATCTCTAAAAATCAAATAAAGGCCACACAAATTTTTTTTGGATTTTTTTGAAAATATCAAAAATTCAAAAAATTAAAAAAATGGTCCAAATGAAGGAATTTGGGAATTTGAGCCTGGAATCCCGTAATAAGTCCCTTATAAGGGAGTCCTGTTCCTTGATTTTTTCCGGATTTTCTGGCAAAATTCGGAGCAATCCACCACAGTCGCCTGAAAATCGGATTTTTTTGGACTAGCAACGTGCCTACGAGCTAGCACAACCCTATCTGACCTATAGAACAACAGAGCACAAAGAAACAATTGTTAGGAAGGTTAGTAATAATCTAAAACTGGTTAATATTATTATCAGAGAGTCCCCGACAACGGCGCCAATTTGATCCGCTGTCGCATACGGATCAAATACGATTTAAAATTAGTGCAGAAAAGGGTAATAACCCGAGTCGTTTCGCAAGGACTCCTGATATAATGATATTAACCGAGTTGAAATTCAAAATTGGGGGTTTGATAATGATTTGGTTTGGACAGATGAGCAAAACGATTAATCCACTTATTCGAGTTTCGAACCTATCACAGATTCTATCAATGAAATTTAATTAATTTCTAATTCGTGATTCTATTCTTATTTGACTACATAATTGATCAAACAAGCGTACAATCAACCCTATGTGAATTCGATTTCATTGACTGGATTAAGCATCACAATCATTAAAATATTACAATTAACGATTAAGCATCGCAGAATTATAATTCAATTAAATTATAGATTGAAACCGAATTCTGTCAAATAAAATTAATCGATTTTATTGAAATTCAGTTTAAGCAATCAGAAAATCAATATAATTAGATGAACGAAAATAGAATCATGAACTAAAAATCGACGGTATAACCTGAACCTCCAGGTGTGATGAAACTCTGAATTCGTGGATTAATCTGATGAAATTAGCCTTCCATTGAATTCAAAATAAAAAAATTCGCGTATATCTTTTATTCTGTCTGAAAATACTCTCCTCTAAAAAAGAAAGCAATCCCAAATATATAGTAATCGGGATTTTGGGCTTTAAAACAAGGAGCCCGCTATTTAAGTTATTACAAAGGTCCAGAATATGAAATCTGTAATTTAGACTCAGTAGAATTCGGAATTCAGATTTTTTTCAAACACAAAAGTTGTAGCTCTGATTTTTAGCTTTCCAACGACTGCTCGCATGCCTCAATCGGATATCCAGAGCTCAAGTTATGGCCTACAAAGCGAGCAGGGGTTAAAATGCAAATAATAAAATTGTAATTCAATTTCAACCCAAAGTTTAGAAATAAGCTAAAAAATTATTCTAAGCTATAAAGTGATTTTAAAAATACTAAACAAAAGGATAGAAACATGTGCCCAAGTGCTATGATCATTTCTCTTCAACATGATGATGAGTTTACTTCAAAGAAAGCAGAGATGTTTAACGACAACGAAGGTGGAGCAAATGTAGACAAGTTTGTGCAACATTTTGACCTCAACAAACTCCCTGATGAACTTGTGTTTGCAATAAATGTGTGCAATGAAGATGCCATGAGTTCAAGTGTGTCAAATGAAGTTGTTCAACCATTTGAAAGAACATTTTTCAACCTCAACAAAGACGTTTTGGATTTGAATAGATTTCCAAATCAAGGGATAGACTTTGGCTTAGAGAATGAAGAATTTGGGAAAGAGGTTCATGACATGTTGAAGATTTTATTAGAATCTTTGTATTAACGTTTTATTAAGGTGAAAGGGATTTTGTATCATATTTAATTGAAACATGCATAGCCTTAAATCAATATCCTCAACAACAATCATAAAGCATCCAATACAAAATCAATATCCTTAGCAAGTTAGTACAAGACCAAAATCAATATCCTCAACAACAATTAAAAAGCATGTAGTATAAAATCAATATCAGTAGCAAGCTAGTACAAGACCGAAATCAATATCCTCGACAATAAAAAAAAAAATCATAGCCAGAAAATCACTAATGCAATAGTAGTTGCACAAGTCATGAAACAACTAGTGCCTTAATCCACATTGTATAAATATTCAATAAGTTGATGAACATGTTCACAATCACATTTGAGTTCAATGGGTCGGCTGCCTTGATTAGACATCGTATCTTTCTTTAGATGATGAATTTTGTAATTATCCTTTGACATTCATGATTTCAATCATGCATGATTGGAGTGTGATAAAAATCTTGTTTGAAGATTTGCTAGAAAAGTTATCATAAGATTTTTGCACAGCCTAAATAAGCTCACAAGTTCATCAACTAACTTAGTCACTTCCATTTGCTGCAATGACTGAATCACATTAAAAAAACCCAGAACCAAAACATTCGTATCAAAAAAATTAGGCGGTTTACAAGTCAAACGAATATTGAACCCACCGTCAGAAGCCACTTGACAAAATTCTTCATCATCTACAGAAATATGGACCAGTGCATTATCTTGTTGTATGTAAATTGTTTCCGATGCTTGTTCTCGTGGCCATTTTTCTTTGATGGCTGGTCAAATTTTATATATAAATAACATCCAACTAACCTCTTTATTGATAGATGCAATATGTTTTGTTTCAAGTGTCCCTACTACTTTATTATCACTTGACCTTTTTGCAGGTACTTTATCAACTAGAGGAAACACACCAATTTTTTCCTAACCCTCGCGATGTAAATTTTGTTTCTGCACGTGCGATATGGCTCATCCTCACTTGGAAGAATGTAATAGTTTGTGGATTTCTTTGATAGACAAAACCATTTCTCATCAATGTGCAAAACATTATACATGGACTTAAACTTTAGATATAAGGAGTGCTACTTTCTTCAAGCACAGACAAACAAAATCTAATGCCAGATTTCATATTATCATCCTTCAAGTGTGGTTTTAGTGTGCTTGAATGTCAATGCAAATACCTTTCTCTTACATATCTAAACAATGATGTCTTAGCTAATGAAATATCACACATTTTCTCATCACTTGTTGACGTAGTTGTCTTCAAATCTGATAAATAACGACAATAGATAGCAAAAATGAAGAAGCCACCCTTCTTACAGTCCCGCATCTAAGTTTCCCACTATAACTTAAATGTATCAAAAATTCAGAAACCATTCTTCGTTGGTGGTTGTCAAGGAAAATACATTTTTTTTCTAAATGATTGTGCCTCATGAACAATGTTGCCTCCTGCAATGTTCAAGGAAAAAAGCGCAAAAAAAATCAATTTTTAATAAACGAATTGCACCAAAACTACAAGTAACTCAAAATGGAACAATGATGCAACTTACACACTTATACTACGCTACTTTTTATATGTTGTGACCAAACAAATAAAAAGATTAAAATAATAGGTAATGTGAAAATTAAAAAAAGTTATTCACCTTCTTAAGATAATGTGTCACCAGTGTCATCGCCATCTTCATCATTATCATCTTCATCAAAAAAACAAGTCACTCACATCTGAAGGGTAAATGTTGTCATCTTCATCGGAAAACAAATCACTCATATTTAAAGGGTACATGCTATCATCATAAAACTCTATAGGTTGAATGTTATAATCTATCACCAAACTTGAGGAAGGATTCATCGGAGTTGCTCTGTTTTCATCATCAAACAACTCTCCATGATGTATGTTGTAATCCATTGTCAAGCTTGAAGAAGGGTTCATGAGAGCTACCCTATTTTCATCATTAGAAAATAGTAAAGGTGCTTTGTTTAGATCAAGTTCTAAAGGTGATTTTTTTAGATCAAGGTCCAAAGACATGTTTACAAAGATAAACCAATCATGAAAAAATAAAAGAAAAATAACCAAACCTAATTCCAGCTTCAGTTTAATGGATATATTGTATTTAGCGCTGACAAAATGAAAATTTAGATGAAGTAAGAAATCAAAAGGTTTGATATAAGAGGTACAAAAGATGAATAGACACTCTGAAAATTGGAGTAACAATAAAGAGGAAGACATCACCCATTTTCTTTTTTGTGTGATATACTTTTTTGACTCGCTAAGGATATTTTTTTAAATATATATATGTTTTTTATTAAATAAAAAATATTTATTAACTTTACCTTATGCAATTGATTGAATTTCCTTATTGATTAAATTTCCTTATTAAGGAACGGAGGGAGCACAATAATACTATACGACCGTATGGAGTTTTGATTGAATACAATGCTCATGCTTTAAATATAGAGCATTTTTTATTTGAGCCAGTCCGCTTTCCTTTCTTCTTATGCTTTTAACTTTATCTATATCCATCATATCATCTTGCTTCCAAATGTGTAAATGTGAGTTGTCTTTTTTGCAATAAAAATGTTATATCCTTAAAGAATAGGTAAATATTTATGAGGTATGTTATGGCGTTCGTTAAGAGGACCTTTAGATCACTTGTTAAAGAATCAAATATAAAAAAATTTGTTAAAAATATATGAAACTTTGTATTTTTAATTCTTAAAAAAAATTTAATTCTTTAAAAATTGAAAAATTATTATTTTTAATATAAAACTTTTAATTATGATTCTTTAACAACTGCTATGTAAAATATAGTAAGAATACTTGTTAACAACTAGAATATACTACTTTATGTAGCATTATTTTTCCGTCGTAGCCTTTATGCATAATTACGCATAATTACACAAGCTATGTGAGAGAGATGAGGATGGGAACACCAGGCAAAAACCAGGGTGAACGCAACACACATAATGTCGACCGACCAGGGCCCAAAAGGGCTGATATTGTATCATCACGATAAAAGGTTTAACTTACTTTCTCTTTCTCTATTTTATATTGAGTAAATTATTTGATTACTTCACACATTAAAAAAAATTATAAATAAAAGACAAATGATATTATTTTTATCAAATTATATTTGTTAATTATTGATGTATTATCAATATCATAAGTGCATATTAAAATATATTGCATTAAAAATAATGTAAGTAATAATAATTAAATGATACAATTGAAAAAAAATACATTGAAAATTAAAATCGTCATTCATTTTGAGACAATTGAATTTTGTAAATTAATCACTCATTGTAGAACGGAGGGAGCACCGTTTTTTCCTTTAATTTTCTTAAGATCATTAAACACATGCCTAAATAATTCCTTTAATTTTCTTAAGATTAATTATAATTCAAAAACAGTTAAATTATTGATTGCTCCATAAATTGTTCGCGTCTACGGGTGGAAATAGGTCAAAATAACTTATGATCAAATCTATAATATACTTAGGTTAAATTAGATTTATTTTTTATATAAATTAGATCAAAAAAAAAATTTAAAAGCCTATTTAACTAAAAGGATCAGACTTACATATGAAAAAGTTCTTTTGGCGTACCACATTAACCAACTTAATTAATTATAAATAAATTTTTTTATTACTATTATTATTATATATAGTAAATTTGTATTATATATCAAAATAGAACTTAAACTCATAGACATAACATTTTTTGTAATTTAAAGATACTAATCTACATCAATGTTAAACATAAAAGGTATTCTTATAAAATAGAGTTGAAAAAGGGCCGGGTGTAAAATAATCTTAGATACTCTAAAAGTTAGTGTTATATATCAAAATAGAACTTAAAATTATTGACATCTTAACTTGTTCATCTATTTACAAAGTATAGGGATGAGTGATGTAGACTTTCATAATATAATAGTGAAGTAAGCTTTCAAACAGGTTTTCAGATATTATTAGACTTTGAAAAAAGTCATATCAGACCTTAACAATAAGTCTTTGACAATTAATAAGATATGCTCGTGCCTAACATTTTCAACATATGCTAGGCTTAGATCGTGCGAAATCTAACTCGACCTAACCTAACTCCACCCTTATTTAAATCATTGAATTAAACAACTAGGCTTTCATTCACATCTTAAACTTAGTCCATTCATATTCTGGCTATTTTGCTAAACTTTGAGCCAAAATTTATTATTTTGTTTAATATTTTCACTTCCTTATTTTTAGTGTAGGCAACACCTTTCGTGGAGATTTTAGAAACAGCCACACTACTTGATGTGCATGTTTGTGGCGGTTTGCAACCGCTCCCAATCGCAAAATTGTAATTTGAATATTTAAATTACAACTGTTACAAATGGCCACTAGCAATGAAATTTATTTTCAAGAATTTTGATTTAACACAAAAAGACAAATTCATTCAAGCATTGTTTTATATAATTCTTCAAAAGGGACGGTAGTTACATTTTTAAAGCAAAAGCAAATTAAATTCTTAACTGTATATAAGAATTAATCCATAAATCAAGTTTCATAAAATATATTTTATGAATTTCGCTTTACAACAATAAATGGTTGAAAACATTTGAGAGTAACTTCTAGTCACTCAACTTCTTAACAACGGCATCAATTGTGCTATTAATCAATAATTTTAGTTATGATGATAACAAAATATATTTATTCTTTGACACTTGGTCTAAGTGGGAAGATCCACTAGTGAAGATAAAATTCAACTGTCTAAAAGCATCATCTGGTCACAAGTGATGAGTTTGCTTCAAAATGAAGATAAAATTCAACTAAATCATCTGACTCAAAAGTAGCACTACTTTTGTTTAGGTGTCTCTAGTAAATAATCTGGTATCGTCTAAAGTGTCATTACTATGATAAAACATTTCCTATGATGCAACAATCCTCTGGTTCAATCTTCATGATAAATACTAAGCACTAGAAGAATCAACAAGACAGAGTATAATCACCTAGAATCTAACATTCATCTTGGACATGAAATTTAATGCTCTTAGAAAACAACAATGACAATAGATAAAATTTGAATTTCATGGAAGTCGTGCATGCCAATACTATTTGCTTACTTAAAAGTTCATATCCTTAAGTTTGGGTAGTTATAATGGGGACATTCTATAGGGAGCCATTGAATAATTCACTATTTTGCTAAAACATGGATTAATTGAATGTCAAATATTGTAGAACCTTTATTGAATTTGACTAAACATAATTACTCTTGTAATAAGTTATGTCTACATGTTTTTTCAAAAAAAAAAGAAAGAAGATATGTCTACATGTAATTACTATTCTAAGACCTACATGCACGAAAATTGTATAACCTTTATAAAATTGTAACTCATATCTTTTTTATAAGTCTTTTGATGTTTTTTAGTTAGTAGAAGTTTGTTATAGCATTTTAGGATGTTTTGGCCATTCTAAAATTTATCATTAATTATATATAATGTAAATCTTTAACATGTATGATTTGTTTTTCTATGGAATACAATTTATGCAGCGTTAAAGCTTACTTCTCTTTGGATGACAAGCGATTTGACTATAAATGATTATCGTCCTTTTAAATTTTGGATTACCAATTTTAGTCTATTCTTTTTTATAAAAGGTAGTGTCGTATGTTCTAATTGACTTTTTTTATGACATGTCATTGTTAAAAATTTAAAGTATCGTTAACTTAACTGTTTAAACTTTAATTAACAATTTAATCTTTAATTTAAAGTTATAGATAAATTAATAAATATTCAAGATTAAATAGTTAAATCTTTAAACTAATGATATTTTAAAGTTTTATCAATGATATGTAATCAAAAAAAGTCACTTAGAACATACTATGTGAATTTTTATAAAAACACAAGGACTAAAATTAATAACAGAAAATTTAGAAGGACCAAAGTTCGAAAGAATTTTTTAGAGGGACTAAAATTAAAAATTAATATATTTAAATGGATTAGAAGTATATTTAACCAATTTGATGTTAAATCCATCATCATTATTAAATTCTTTTGGCTTAAATGCAGTTTCAGTCCCCCTATTTTAACTGATTCGCAATTTTAATCCCTCTATTTCTAATTTCGCAATTTTGGTCCCCCTATTTTACCTGATGCGTAATTTTGGTCCCTCTATTTCTAATTTCACAATTTTGGTCCCCCTATTTTAACTGATTCTTAATTTTGGTCCCTCTATTTTTAATATCTCAATTTTGGTCTCTCAATTTCTTAAAATTGAGACATTTTGTAAATCTAATGGATCACATATTTTTTTTTATATAAAATTTAATGGATTACATTTAAAAAAAATAAATAACATTATAAAAACATTAGATATTTATTTTAAAAATATTTTTTATTATAAAAACGTTAGATAAATATCTTATTTTTTAGTAAAATTCTGTTTTATGATAAAAATAAATTTTATTTAAATTATATTTTCTTTTAAATATGATAAAAATATATTAAAAATACATGTAATCCTGTTTTTAATATATTAAATATATTCAAAATATAAT
>JBBPBP010009778.1:16748673-16785335 GCA_037974735.1 Cicer chorassanicum | reverse complement strand
ATAAATGTATAGAAATATAAAAATAAATAATTAGGGCTTTAAACTTTAAACAATCACATATGTTTCCAGTTTTTGTTTGCCTCTAATTTCTGTTTAGACTCTTTTCTAAAAAAAAACAGAAAATTATATAAAAATATATAAAAAAAATAATAAAAATAAATAAATAAAAATAATATCAAATAAATAAAGGTACATAATTGAATGAAAGAAACTGAAAAGAAATGGATTGATGGTCATAAAAATCGGTATAATGAGGATCAATTGAATGGATTGATGGTCATAAAAATCAGTATAATGATCATCAATTGAAAGAAAAGAAACAAAAAAGAATGAGATTAATAGTAATAAAATGGTGATCAATTGGCAATTATTCTCTTGTCTTTTGTAACCTACACCTGAAAGGCCTATAAATAATCGATAGTAAGAATAGAAGAGGGAAGACATTTTGGAGAGCACAAGAAAAAAGAAAAAAGAAAGAATAACATGTGAAAGAGGAGTAGAGAATCTGGTCTTGGAAAAATCAGTCCAACAAGAAACCACTTCAGTAGTAAGGTATCACTTCTCTAATTTCTTCTTGTTAGTCTTTGTATTGCATCCCTTTAAAAATGTTTTTTTTTTTTCTTTCTCTTTTTCTATTTATACAAAAAATAAACTCATGTGTTAAGCTCTCATTTTTCTAAGGTTGTCTATTCTTAAAATTGTTTTATTTGCAACACAAAATGCTAGAAAAATATAACTAATTGATGTTTATAAACCAATCACCAATAAAATAAATTTTACCATATCGTAATATTGAATTTATAGCTCACCTCTTTTTTTCGTTATTATTATTATTATTATCACTATTACCATTATTATTATTATTATTATTATTATTATTATTATTATTATTATTATTATTATTATTATCACTATTATGTTGTTAATTTATTATGATATTTATATATATATAAAGTAAAATTAATAATAAAATCAGTCAACACATAAATATTTTCTACCAAAGAACTGCGTGTGTTTTGATTTCCCTATTGCACCTGGGGATACGTAGGAGCAAGGTTTTTTTCTTGTCAAACTAAATTAATAAAAAATATTTTTCCTTCTTTTATTAATGTAAATAATTTATTTTTTTAGTATTCTTTTTGGGGTAAAAATAAATGAATAAATAAATAAATAGTTTGTATACAATTAATTATAGGGTAACCGTTTTAACGGACGTTGTAGAGTGGTAATACTTTCCCTACTCGTAATCGACTCCCGAATCCAAATTTTTGGTTCAAAAATAATTATTTTAGGTTTTATCCAATTTTTCCTTTGAATAAAATAAAATTGGTGGCGACTTCTTTTTCGCAGACAAACCGAACGCCAGCTGGCGACTCCACTGGGGACGTTTGAGAGTCAAGTCCAATATAATTAATTGTATATAATTATTTCTTATTTATTGTTTTATTTATATTACCCCTATTGTTTTATTTGTTTTGTTATATTGTGAATATAATTATATCTTTCTTGTTAATTTATTTTCATTGTGATTTTTTTATTTTACCTTATTTATTTTTTCTATACACTACTCGAACACGATTCACACACTTATGAGTGGGCTCTATACCCGGGCTGAGTGCAACCTATGATAAGTTAGAGACTGTGTAATGATAATCTTCTCGATGTACATCTTGTTTGGTTGTCATGAAAGTCTCACCTAGAGTTGACATTTTCTATAATATTGTCATTTTAATAGTTTACCTATTAATTGGTTTAATATTTTAGAATTGAGTTGTGTGCTCTAGGAACCAATTTAGAACTATAGAGCTACCCATGGTAAAAGTTCACATAAAAAAAAAAAAGAATCGTGTAAATCTCGTGTACATACGAGAAACCTATTCTATGTTATGTTCACTTTTACCTTCTAGTATACCCAAGTTTTTTTTTTTTGCATCATATTCTTCATCATGGTCACTTTTGAAAAAATATCATTATCATATCATCTTCAAAACCATAAAAATTAAGGCTTGTTGTGAATAACTTTAACCACAGGAAACATGGGATCAAATGGTGGCTCAAACATTACTCCATTAAGAAAGACCTTGCCATTGAGAGTTCTCAAACCAGATGTAAGCAACCTTAAGAATCACGCTCGGAAGTTGAAAAAGGTACAACGTGTAATCTTTATGGGGAAATTTGGCAAAATTCTGGATTTACTTGAAGTTAATGTGCAAGTGGATGCCCTTACAGCGTTGGCCCAATTCTATGACCCTCCTTTTAGGTGTTTCACCTTTAAGGACTTTCAGTTGGCCCCAACTTTGGAAGAGTTCGAACGAATAATGGGATATCCGATGAAGGGGAGCAAACCTTACCAATACATGGAACACTACACTTCACTGAAAACAGTTGCTGAAACACTTGATATCCCTATAAAGGAAATGGAAGACAATAAAACCAACCAAGACAATTTGATCGGATTCCCAGTAAAATATCTTGAAGAGAAAGCAGTAAACTTAGCGAGAGATGGAAAATGGGACACTTTCATGGATGTGCTCGCCTTGATTATATATGGGATTGTTTTATTTCCAAGTGTTACGGACTTTGTGGATTTTACGGCGATAGACGTTTTTTTGGCCTACAAGCATAGAGGAGAGAACCCAGTACCGGCATCATATTCCGTCATATTCCGTCATGAGAAAGAAGGGGGTATAATCCATTACTGCTCGCCAATACTATATCTTTGGTTTGTCAAACATATTTTCCAAGACACACATCAGTTAAGAACTAAGAGCAAAAAGTAATGGGCCCACATTCTAGCAAATCTCAACGAAAGAACTGTCCAGTGGTATTCCCGGAGTCAAGATATAAATGAAGTGATTTGTAGATGCGGGGTCTTTGTCGATGTTCCCCTCATGGGAACTAAAGGGTGTATAAATTATAGTCCCTATGTTGCATTGAGACAACTGGGTTATCCTATGAAGAAGCCTCTGATGATGGATGTAACAAAATCTTTTGTCATTCGTGGACGAGACGTTTATGATGCTAGTCTGCTGAGAAGAATACGTAAGTCTTGGGGAAATGTCATTAGAAGAGGTCAAGAATTAGGGCCTAGAAGTTGTGGTATAGGAGAGGAATATCATAATTGGGTGAAAAAAAGGGCATTAGAGATCAAGTTGCCTTTTCATTGCAACACGGTTGCTCCCGAAGTAGTAACAACAGAATCCTTTTTCAGTACTGAAGATTTAGAGGTTGACTTAGCTCTACAAAGACAAGAAATTGAGAAATTACAACAAGAATTGGAGAGGGCTCACCAGGCTTATAGAGATATGGAGTATAAGAATACTCAACAACCCCTTATCCTTGAGAAAGTACAGAAAAGAGCAAGAGAGGAAGAAGAAAGCAAGAATAGAACGCGGATCTGTTTGCGGGGTGCGAATGAAGAGTTGAGACTCAGACGTCAAGAAATGGATGATGCAGTGATTGAAGGTCTCAGGCTTAAGGAGTTGCTAAAAAAATATGGGGAAAAACATGAAGTCATCTGTAATAGCCCAAATTTTTTTTTAAAACAAATTCAAATTCATAATAAAGGATAAATACCTTTGGATAAAATATTTAAGTCGTATCACAACGACAAAAGTCAACAATAATTACAAACAGCGGAAACGGTTTTGAAATGAAAATCCAAAATATTTAAAACAAAAAAATACACCGGGGCTATGAGACCTATCCAACGTAGCTCATACCCCTAGGGTATTCTCGGCAGACACCTGTACAAAAGTATTGCCCCAAGAATTTTAACTTCCCCACGTCACGTCAAAAAGTGGTACAAGGACCCATCAAAATCAAAGTTAGGCTGACAATATATGGTATAGGTACAGTCTTCCAGAATGAAATAAATACAACCACAACAGATAGACATCTAGCCCCTATACAACCATCTAATCTGATCATGCTACAAAAAAAACTACTATAACCCAAGTGATCTCCACGCGCCCCGCAGAAATCCTTCTGACATAGCAGTGGTCAGGTAAGTCTAACTCCGTACCCATCTCCAGAGTACTAACTGGTAAGACGATCCTGATTCTCATCTGAGGGCAAGGCCCAGATTTCCACAATAATTGTAAAGGTCACCAACCGAAATTAACAAATATCACATAGCATTTAAATTTTAAATGCACAAAATAACCTTTCAACTTAGCATATATCTAGAAAGGATTTTCATATGTCAAACATGCATAATCAAAGTTGAAAAATGGAATTTTTAACAAACTGCACTGTCGTATTCGAATACCACATCCTTGTATCCGAATACAATTGTGAAAATGGCAAAATTTCAGTTTCGAAAACATTTCGAAATCATTCAACACTTACCACACGAAATCAATCAATAACACTCATCAAATACGGCACAATTACAAACCACAATCGAGTATGTATATACGACCATCACAGTATATCAAACATGACTCGCGTGCCAAGCACCCTAATGAAATGCGTATATGCCAATGCACATGATTCCAGAACTCCAAACCAACTCCCTCCTCGAAAGGGCGTAAATCATAATTGTACAGTCACTCACAGACCAATACTAATTATCAAGGTGCAATCTCTCACGGATCAGCACAATTTACTATCGTACAGCCTCTCACAGACCAGTACTAATTTTCTATGCGTGCAATCGCTCACAGATCAGCACGACTTACAAGAGTGCAATCTCTCACAGATCAGCACGACTTACAAGAGTGCAATCTCTCACAGATCAGCACGACGCGAAAATTCCCGCAAAGATAAGATGAACCAACTATTCACATGGCATCATCTCGTGGCCCATCCCGGTTACCACTATCACTATGGCCCATCGCGGTCACCATTTACTATGAAATGCATGAGCATACTCTAACTCTTTTCACCACAACCATTAAGTAAATGCAGATATTAAAAGATTCCCCCTTTTTAATACTCATTTAACAATCATGGTTTTTCAAACATTTCACAGAGTACACTCAAAACAGATTTTCCTCAAACCCACCTCAAATTTAATCTACAATCCATATTAAATTTAATTCACCATACATACCAAATTTCATCCATTCATTTTCCACCAAAACCACACATAAATCACATTAATTCAAAATTCCCCATTTCCAAACATAAACCACCTATATTAAATCTCCAAATATTAAATCTCCAAAATTTTCAACCACAAATCACCAAATTCTAAACTCCACAATTTCAAACATAAACCACCAAATTCAATCTCTAAAATTGTCAACCATAAATCGCCAAATTTAATCTCCAAAATTTTCAATCACAAATCACCAAATTCAAAACTCCACAATTTCAAACATAAACCACCAAATTCAATCTCTAAAATTGTCAACCATAAATCGCCAAATTTAATCTCCAAAATTTTCAATCATAATCCACACATAAATCATATATCAAAAATTCATAATATTAATTATGAACACATAAACCACACCAAATTTAATCTCCAAAATAACATTAATATCTCAGAGTTCTCCCCACCGCTAACTCGGTGCCAACAGTCTCGATTCCTTTTCGAGACTCAAGGAGCTAATTACATAAACATGAATATTTATAACAATTTGTTCACAACTAAAGTTCAAACTCATTTATTTGAAAATAACTCATTTCGTAACTCAAACACGTCAAAATCAATTTTTTTTTTTTTTGTCAACCATTACTAACAAAATCGACCACATTAATCACATTAATTCAATCTCAGCAAATCGCACAAAATTCATATCAAATTACATCTCAACTGCGTCAATTTTAAATTCCGCTAATTTACGCATAAACGAATTAAATTCATTTTCACCATTTTACACATCAAATACACCAAATTTCTTTTCCATAAAATCACATATAATGTCCTAAATGCAAACTAAAAGTTTGGAAGGAGCCCTTACCTTAACGATAGCTTAAACAACCAATTACGGTACCGCGATAAATTCCGGTAAAATATTTTGTTCGCACGTCGCTTCCAAAGTTTGCTCACTAGCACCGTAGCGTGGCAAGGAGCAACTTTCCCTTCTGTCACTTCTCGAATGGAAGCTTAGATCTAGAAGAAAATGGAGGTTTTGAATTGATGGGTTTTGATTTTGTTTTTTGAAAATTTAACAAAGCTGGAGGAGGAAGAAAGGAAATGAACCACGCGAGGAAGGAAATAGTGCCCCTTGCTTTCTCTGACTATATATGTATATAAAGCTATCAACTAATATATTTTATTAATTTAATAATAATAATAATAATATATATAACTTATATTAACATACATATATATATTACTAGTTTAATAATATATATATATATATATATATATAATTAAACCAAATCAATAAATATCTAAATATTTTTACACACACCTCAACTATTTTGATAAAAATATCTATTCTCATTGCAACTCAATTGACAAGTAAATTTTTTTTGCAATTAGAGATATTTTTAACAAAATAGTCCGGTAATAAATTTTCCGCAACGTAATTAAATTATTTCTCGCCAAATAATTTTAAACGGGTCTCATAAAAATATAATTGACATTTAACATTCGAAATACCAATAAAATTGACTAAAAAGCCTTATAATTCAACACAAAAATATACTAAAATTGCATAATTTAGAGTTTAAAATTAAGGGTCTTACATTACTACCCTCCAAAAAGAAGTTTCGTCCTCGAAACTTAAAGTAAGAGTAATAACCACACTAGGTTTGCTCTCAAACTCATCATACATGACATAACTTGTTTCGTCATGCCTACGCGAGGAAAGTGTCGTCTATCCCTTTTCATAGGGTGCTTAATAACTTTACGCACTATCCTAGCCGATAAAACTCGTCCGTTCCATTCCACATGATTTTGTCTACTATCAACAAGAGATTGGGGATGATCAGTTCCTCAATTTGTCAATAGGTAGCCAACGATCATGATGATGGCTTAGTCCATCTTAACTTAACTGTAATAATGCTCTCTACAACTTGCACTTAAGGCTATCCCAAGGCAAAAGCAGTCTAACAATCTCCTCAAGGTCCACTAAGTTTCCCTTATTTTCCTTACTTGATTCTATCGACACAATACAATCGCCAAGACTATGTCACATAGCCTCAATACCTCATCAGAGCTACTCCCTTTTTGACCTTAAATATAAATAAAAGTTGATTAAAAAATAAATTCAATATATTTGGTCCAAATTTTAGACCAAATATGTCAAACAAACTTTTGCTATTTAGCCACGTCACCATTAACAATTGACTTCCCATGGATGGTGAAGCATATTTGCATGTTTACATGCTAAGTCCCATAAAATAATACTATGCACTAAATTCCAAAATGTAAGAAAATACTTAAGTATCAACAATTTAAGATAATTAAACTCCATTCCATGCTTTTTGAATGTGAAAAAAAAAAAAAAAATTTCTTGTGCTACTGTTCCATATTCGAAAGCCAAAGATGAAATGGAAAGGTTAAACTAATAAGCTTATGATTCAAACAAAAGAGAAACTCCTTTTTTTTTAAGAGGCAAAAGAATTTATTTAATCATAATTGAGCCACAAGATGTGGAAGGAATGAAAAACAGTTTGTTACAAGAAACTGCAAAAATGCAGCTAACACCCGAACCAAATGATTGCTCCTATGCTTAACCAATATGGAAATGTAGCTAACAACCAATATGGAAATGTAGCTAACAAGATGTATGATATAAATGTCATACAGAAGATCAAAATAAGTTGCAATGAGACTCAATATACAAGCATCATGAGACAACCAATGTCAATCACACCTATAAGCTTAAAAGGAACCAATAACCATTAACCCCCAAGATCTCAAAACTTAGGAGTTAAGTTTCGACACTAGTCAATAAATAATACAAGCTTCCACTACACACATATAATGCAGATAAAAAAAGTAATAATCTATAATTCTTTCCCTGCGGAAAAACCAGCACGGCTAAATTCCAAATCCACACATTCCATATCCAGCTATCCTATCAGTCCATGAAATCAGATCCTTTTTAGGAATCATATCAAAAGTATATGTGCTAGAACTAGCAATCCACACTTTGCATACATATCAACAAGTGCACAGGCTACATGCAAATCCGAAAAGTACCCTCTCCTTAATATATGTCCATGTATCTCTCTGCCTTTATCTAAAGCTGCTAAGCATGCACAAGTTGGAAAGACACAAGCCATTGTAATGTCATTAGGCTTTAATTGTTTTACCATGTCTGAAAAAATTCTAAAGCTCCATTGGGAAATGAATTTTGCGAATAGCCTCCAATCCTACACTCCTAACTAAGAGACTTACTAACTAACTCAGTAGTCAACTAACTAAGAGATTACTTTTCGAGGAATCACAATAAAACTTTTTTTTTCTTTACACGACTACATCAGTTTCAGTGCACCATGAAAGTGTATTAGCAAAATACTAAAGAAACAAGATGCATCCATGGTAAAATTATGTGCCACACTTAAACAGGATATTTAGCACTGTCAATACTACCTAGAACATCCATCACTAGCAGAAGAATCAAAGACTTAAAACTAGAATCATATATTGGGTGAGATTAATGCAACAATAAGTTACGCAATAAGAGCCGAAAGCATTAATGTGAGAATTATATTTCATATGAAGTTGCCTTTGAACGATTAGTAAGAAATATACATGGCATGTAATTAAAGAATATAGATCAAGGGTTAGGATATTGGCTTGGTCGTCACTAAAATTAGGAAAGATGTACTTATCATCTTTATCAGAAATAAGGCTGTTAAAAGAAGCTACAATATAATCGCCGTCAACTTCCTCTTCCATATTTCATCCATAGTTACAAAATAATATTTTTTTTTTTGGAACCTAATATAAATGTCCTCCCCTCCCATCGGTTTCCTTGTTACTCCAATCCTAAATTACCTTTTTTTCAAAGTCCTCCACAAGTGATGATGCATTCATATGACTGCCAATCTCAGAAAGCCCAAAGAGTTCCAAATAAAGTGCAAAGTAGAAACAATAATTATAAACTTCCACAAAACCCCTTACTCTTGCCACTTGTTATCTCTCAAATATGCGCAAGACAAATGTTGTCATGATCATCATACCTACCATATCATCTTACACACCTACAGACACAAACCCATCTTACAACACAATCATATCATCAGGTATCAACATGAAAAATTGCATGAGCATAATGACAACTACCACCACCATTCCAAAGATGCCAAAATCAAAACTCAAAATAGACCGCATCTCAAAAACTACAAAGAACTCCTAATTAATTAATAATCTAATTCTAATACAGAATAAGAGGCAATGACAATAACTACTTAAGCTAATAACGGAATAAAAGGGAAGGACAATAACTACATACAACTTAGCAGAACTTTCCAAGTCAAAACAGTGACATCAATAAAACTTCACCATAGTTACCAAAATCTCTTAATAACATTTCCTTCATCTAATTGGCTAATTCAGAAACAATTAAAAAAAACAAGTAAATCCCACTACACTTTCAAAAATCCCTCTCATTTCGAATTTTGTCCTTCCATAAATAAAAAATCAAAAACAAAAACCATTCACAAACATAACAAAAGGATTTAAAATCAACAGAAAGAGAGCGAGAGAAAAAAGTAGTAAACTAACTAACTCAAACAATTTACCCCGACGCATGATCAGATAACGACACCCAACCTATAAGTCGACCTATAATCTAACCAAAGCTCTGATACCACAATTGTAACAGCCCAAATTTTTTTTTAAAACAAATTCAAATTCATAATAAAGGATAAATACCTTTGGATAAAATATTTAAGTCGTATCACAACGACAAAAGTCAACAATAATTACAAACAGCGGAAACGGTTTTGAAATGAAAATCCAAAATATTTAAAACAAAAAAATACAACGGGCCTATGAGACCTATCCAACGTAGCTCATACCCCTAGGGTATTCTCGGCAGACACCTGTACAAAAGTACTGCCCCAAGAATTTTAACTTCCCCACGTCACGTCAAAAAGTGGTACAAGGACCCATCAAAATCAAAGTTAGGCTGACAATATATGGTATAGGTACAGTCTTCCAGAATGAAATAAATACAACCACAACAGATAGACATCTAGCCCCTATACAGCCATCTAATCTGATCATGCTACAAAAAAAACTACTATAACCCAAGTGATCTCCACGCGCCCCGCAGAAATCCTTCTGACATAGCAGTGGTCAGGTAAGTCTAACTCCGTACCCATCTCCAGAGTACTAACTGGTAAGACGATCCTGATTCTCATCTGAGGGCAAGGCCCAGATTTCCACAATAATTGTAAAGGTCACCAACCGAAATTAACAAATATCACATAGCATTTAAAGTTTAAATGCACAAAATAACCTTTCAACTTAGCATATATCTAGAAAGGATTTTCATATGTCAAACATGCATAATCAAAGTTGAAAAATGGAATTTTTAACAAACTGCACTGTCGTATTCGAATACCACATCCTTGTATCCGAATACAATTGTGAAAATGGCAAAATTTCAGTTTCGAAAACATTTCGAAATCATTCAACACTTACCACACGAAATCAATCAATAACACTCATCAAATACGGCACAATTACAAACCACAATCGAGTATGTATATACGACCATCACAGTATATCAAACATGACTCGCGTGCCAAGCACCCTAATGAAATGCGTATATGCCAATGCACATGATTCCAGAACTCCAAACCAACTCCCTCCTCGAAAGGGCGTAAATCATAATTGTACAGTCACTCACAGACCAATACTAATTATCAAGGTGCAATCTCTCACGGATCAGCACAATTTACTATCGTACAGCCTCTCACAGACCAGTACTAATTTTCTATGCGTGCAATCGCTCACAGATCAGCACGACTTACAAGAGTGCAATCTCTCACAGATCAGCACGACTTACAAGAGTGCAATCTCTCACAGATCAGCACGACGCGAAAAATCCCGCAAAGATAAGATGAACCAACTATTCACATGGCATCATCTCGTGGCCCATCCCGGTTACCACTATCACTATGGCCCATCGCGGTCACCATTTACTATGAAATGCATGAGCATACTCTAACTCTTTTCACCACAACCATTAAGTAAATGCAGATATTAAAAGATTCCCCCTTTTTAATACTCATTTAACAATCATGGTTTTTCAAACATTTCACAGAGTACACTCAAAACAGATTTTCCTCAAACCCACCTCAAATTTAATCTACAATCCATATTAAATTTAATTCACCATACATACCAAATTTCATCCATTCATTTTCCACCAAAACCACACATAAATCACATTAATTCAAAATTCCCCATTTCCAAACATAAACCACCTATATTAAATCTCCAAATATTAAATCTCCAAAATTTTCAACCACAAATCACCAAATTCTAAACTCCACAATTTCAAACATAAACCACCAAATTCAATCTCTAAAATTGTCAACCATAAATCGCCAAATTTAATCTCCAAAATTTTCAATCACAAATCACCAAATTCAAAACTCCACAATTTCAAACATAAACCACCAAATTCAATCTCTAAAATTGTCAACCATAAATCGCCAAATTTAATCTCCAAAATTTTCAATCATAATCCACACATAAATCATATATCAAAAATTCATAATATTAATTATGAACACATAAACCACACCAAATTTAATCTCCAAAATAACATTAATATCTCAGAGTTCTCCCCACCGCTAACTCGGTGCCAACAGTCTCGATTCCTTTTCGAGACTCAAGGAGCTAATTACATAAACATGAATATTTATAACAATTTGTTCACAACTAAAGTTCAAACTCATTTATTTGAAAATAACTCATTTCGTAACTCAAACACGTCAAAATCAATTTCTTTTTTTTTTGTCAACCATTACTAACAAAATCGACCACATTAATCACATTAATTCAATCTCAGCAAATCGCACAAAATTCATATCAAATTACATCTCAACTGCGTCAATTTTAAATTCCGCTAATTTACGCATAAACGAATTAAATTCATTTTCACCATTTTACACATCAAATACACCAAATTTCTTTTCCATAAAATCACATATAATGTCCTAAATGCAAACTAAAAGTTTGGAAGGAGCCCTTACCTTAACGATAGCTTAAACAACCGATTACGGTACCGCGATAAATTCCGGTAAAATATTTTGTTCGCACGTCGCTTCCAAAGTTTGCTCACTAGCACCGTAGCGTGGCAAGGAGCAACTTTCCCTTCTGTCACTTCTCGAATGGAAGCTTAGATCTAGAAGAAAATGGAGGTTTTGAATTGATGGGTTTTGATTTTGTTTTTTGAAAATTTAACAAAGCTGGAGGAGGAAGAAAGGAAATGAACCACGCGAGGAAGGAAATAGTGCCCCTTGCTTTCTCTGACTATATATGTATATAAAGCTATCAACTAATATATTTTATTAATTTAATAATAATAATAATATATATATATAACTTATATTAACATACATATATATATTACTAGTTTAATAATATATATATATATAACTTATACTAATATATACATATATATATATATATATATATATATAATTAAACCAAATCAATAAATATCTAAATATTTTTACACACACCTCAACTATTTTGATAAAAATATCTATTCTCATTGCAACTCAATTGACAAGTAAATTTTTTTTGCAATTAGAGATATTTTTAACAAAATAGTCCGGTAATAAATTTTCCGCAACGTAATTAAATTATTTCTCGCCAAATAATTTTAAACGGGTCTCATAAAAATATAATTGACATTTAACATTCGAAATACCAATAAAATTGACTAAAAAGCCTTATAATTCAACACAAAAATATACTAAAATTGCATAATTTAGAGTTTAAAATTAAGGGTCTTACATTACTACCCTCCAAAAAGAAGTTTCGTCCTCGAAACTTAAAGTAAGAGTAATAACCACACTAGGTTTGCTCTCAAACTCATCATACATGACATAACTTGTTTCGTCATGCCTACGCGAGGAAAGTGTCGTCTATCCCTTTTCATAGGGTGCTTAATAACTTTACGCACTATCCTAGCCGATAAAACTCGTCCGTTCCATTCCACATGATTTTGTCTACTATCAACAAGAGATTGGGGATGATCAGTTCCTCAATTTGTCAATAGGTAGCCAACGATCATGATGATGGCTTAGTCCATCTTAACTTAACTGTAATAATGCTCTCTACAACTTGCACTTAAGGCTATCCCAAGGCAAAAGCAGTCTAACAATCTCCTCAAGGTCCACTAAGTTTCCCTTATTTTCCTTACTTGATTCTATCGACACAATACAATCGCCAAGACTATGTCACATAGCCTCAATACCTCATCAGAGCTACTCCCTTTTTGACCTTAAATATAAATAAAAGTTGATTAAAAAATAAATTCAATATATTTGGTCCAAATTTTAGACCAAATATGTCAAACAAACTTTTGCTATTTAGCCACGTCACCATTAACAATTGACTTCCCATGGATGGTGAAGCATATTTGCATGTTTACATGCTAAGTCCCATAAAATAATACTATGCACTAAATTCCAAAATGTAAGAAAATACTTAAGTATCAACAATTTAAGATAATTAAACTCCATTCCATGCTTTTTGAATGTGAAAAAAAAAAAAAAAATTTCTTGTGCTACTGTTCCATATTCGAAAGCCAAAGATGAAATGGAAAGGTTAAACTAATAAGCTTATGATTCAAACAAAAGAGAAACTCCTTTTTTTTTAAGAGGCAAAAGAATTTATTTAATCATAATTGAGCCACAAGATGTGGAAGGAATGAAAAACAGTTTGTTACAAGAAACTGCAAAAATGCAGCTAACACCCGAACCAAATGATTGCTCCTATGCTTAACCAATATGGAAATGTAGCTAACAACCAATATGGAAATGTAGCTAACAAGATGTATGATATAAATGTCATACAGAAGATCAAAATAAGTTGCAATGAGACTCAATATACAAGCATCATGAGACAACCAATGTCAATCACACCTATAAGCTTAAAAGGAACCAATAACCATTAACCCCCAAGATCTCAAAACTTAGGAGTTAAGTTTCGACACTAGTCAATAAATAATACAAGCTTCCACTACACACATATAATGCAGATAAAAAAAGTAATAATCTATAATTCTTTCCCTGCGGAAAAACCAGCACGGCTAAATTCCAAATCCACACATTCCATATCCAGCTATCCTATCAGTCCATGAAATCAGATCCTTTTTAGGAATCATATCAAAAGTATATGTGCTAGAACTAGCAATCCACACTTTGCATACATATCAACAAGTGCACAGGCTACATGCAAATCCGAAAAGTACCCTCTCCTTAATATATGTCCATGTATCTCTCTGTCTTTATCTAAAGCTGCTAAGCATGCACAAGTTGGAAAGACACAAGCCATTGTAATGTCATTAGGCTTTAATTGTTTTACCATGTCTGAAAAAATTCTAAAGCTCCATTGGGAAATGAATTTTGCGAATAGCCTCCAATCCTACACTCCTAACTAAGAGACTTACTAACTAACTCAGTAGTCAACTAACTAAGAGATTACTTTTCGAGGAATCACAATAAAACTTTTTTTTTCTTTACACGACTACATCAGTTTCAGTGCACCATGAAAGTGTATTAGCAAAATACTAAAGAAACAAGATGCATCCATGGTAAAATTATGTGCCACACTTAAACAGGATATTTAGCACTGTCAATACTACCTAGAACATCCATCACTAGCAGAAGAATCAAAGACTTAAAACTAGAATCATATATTGGGTGAGATTAATGCAACAATAAGTTACGCAATAAGAGCCGAAAGCATTAATGTGAGAATTATATTTCATATGAAGTTGCCTTTGAACGATTAGTAAGAAATATACATGGCATGTAATTAAAGAATATAGATCAAGGGTTAGGATATTGGCTTGGTCGTCACTAAAATTAGGAAAGATGTACTTATCATCTTTATCAGAAATAAGGCTGTTAAAAGAAGCTACAATATAATCGCCGTCAACTTCCTCTTCCATATTTCATCCATAGTTACAAAATAATATTTTTTTTTTTGGAACCTAATATAAATGTCCTCCCCTCCCATCGGTTTCCTTGTTACTCCAATCCTAAATTACCTTTTTTTCAAAGTCCTCCACAAGTGATGATGCATTCATATGACTGCCAATCTCAGAAAGCCCAAAGAGTTCCAAATAAAGTGCAAAGTAGAAACAATAATTATAAACTTCCACAAAACCCCTTACTCTTGCCACTTGTTATCTCTCAAATATGCGCAAGACAAATGTTGTCATGATCATCATACCTACCATATCATCTTACACACCTACAGACACAAACCCATCTTACAACACAATCATATCATCAGGTATCAACATGAAAAATTGCATGAGCATAATGACAACTACCACCACCATTCCAAAGATGCCAAAATCAAAACTCAAAATAGACCGCATCTCAAAAACTACAAAGAACTCCTAATTAATTAATAATCTAATTCTAATACAGAATAAGAGGCAATGACAATAACTACTTAAGCTAATAACGGAATAAAAGGGAAGGACAATAACTACATACAACTTAGCAGAACTTTCCAAGTCAAAACAGTGACATCAATAAAACTTCACCATAGTTACCAAAATCTCTTAATAACATTTCCTTCATCTAATTGGCTAATTCAGAAACAATTAAAAAAAACAAGTAAATCCCACTACACTTTCAAAAATCCCTCTCATTTCGAATTTTGTCCTTCCATAAATAAAAAATCAAAAACAAAAACCATTCACAAACATAACAAAAGGATTTAAAATCAACAGAAAGAGAGCGAGAGAAAAAAGTAGTAAACTAACTAACTCAAACAATTTACCCCGACGCATGATCAGATAACGACACCCAACCTATAAGTCGACCTATAATCTAACCAAAGCTCTGATACCACAATTGTAACAGCCCAAATTTTTTTTTAAAACAAATTCAAATTCATAATAAAGGATAAATACCTTTGGATAAAATATTTAAGTCGTATCACAACGACAAAAGTCAACAATAATTACAAACAGCGGAAACGGTTTTGAAATGAAAATCCAAAATATTTAAAACAAAAAAATACACCGGGGCTATGAGACCTATCCAACGTAGCTCATACCCCTAGGGTATTCTCGGCAGACACCTGTACAAAAGTACTGCCCCAAGAATTTTAACTTCCCCACGTCACGTCAAAAAGTGGTACAAGGACCCATCAAAATCAAAGTTAGGCTGACAATATATGGTATAGGTACAGTCTTCCAGAATGAAATAAATACAACCACAACAGATAGACATCTAGCCCCTATACAGCCATCTAATCTGATCATGCTACAAAAAAAACTACTATAACCCAAGTGATCTCCACGCGCCCCGCAGAAATCCTTCTGACATAGCAGTGGTCAGGTAAGTCTAACTCCGTACCCATCTCCAGAGTACTAACTGGTAAGACGATCCTGATTCTCATCTGAGGGCAAGGCCCAGATTTCCACAATAATTGTAAAGGTCACCAACCGAAATTAACAAATATCACATAGCATTTAAAGTTTAAATGCACAAAATAACCTTTCAACTTAGCATATATCTAGAAAGGATTTTCATATGTCAAACATGCATAATCAAAGTTGAAAAATGGAATTTTTAACAAACTGCACTGTCGTATTCGAATACCACATCCTTGTATCCGAATACAATTGTGAAAATGGCAAAATTTCAGTTTCGAAAACATTTCGAAATCATTCAACACTTACCACACGAAATCAATCAATAACACTCATCAAATACGGCACAATTACAAACCACAATCGAGTATGTATATACGACCATCACAGTATATCAAACATGACTCGCGTGCCAAGCACCCTAATGAAATGCATATATGCCAATGCACATGATTCCAGAACTCCAAACCAACTCCCTCCTCGAAAGGGCGTAAATCATAATTGTACAGTCACTCACAGACCAGTACTAATTATCAAGGTGCAATCTCTCACGGATCAGCACAATTTACTATCGTACAGCCTCTCACAGACCAGTACTAATTTTCTATGCGTGCAATCGCTCACAGATCAGCACGACTTACAAGAGTGCAATCTCTCACAGATCAGCACGACTTACAAGAGTGCAATCTCTCATAGATCAGCACGACGCGAAAATTCCCGCAAAGATAAGATGAACCAACTATTCACATGGCATCATCTCGTGGCCCATCCCGGTTACCACTATCACTATGGCCCATCGCGGTCACCATTTACTATGAAATGCATGAGCATACTCTAACTCTTTTCACCACAACCATTAAGTAAATGCAGATATTAAAAGATTCCCCCTTTTTAATACTCATTTAACAATCATGGTTTTTCAAACATTTCACAGAGTACACTCAAAATAGATTTTCCTCAAACCCACCTCAAATTTAATCTACAATCCATATTAAATTTAATTCACCATACATACCAAATTTCATCCATTCATTTTCCACCAAAACCACACATAAATCACATTAATTCAAAATTCCCCATTTCCAAACATAAACCACCTATATTAAATCTCCAAATATTAAATCTCCAAAATTTTCAACCACAAATCACCAAATTCTAAACTCCACAATTTCAAACATAAACCACCAAATTCAATCTCTAAAATTGTCAACCATAAATCGCCAAATTTAATCTCCAAAATTTTCAATCACAAATCACCAAATTCAAAACTCCACAATTTCAAACATAAACCACCAAATTCAATCTCTAAAATTGTCAACCATAAATCGCCAAATTTAATCTCCAAAATTTTCAATCATAATCCACACATAAATCATATATCAAAAATTCATAATATTAATTATGAACACATAAACCACACCAAATTTAATCTCCAAAACAACATTAATATCTCAGAGTTCTCCCCACCGCTAACTCGGTGCCAACAGTCTCGATTCCTTTTCGAGACTCAAGGAGCTAATTACATAAACATGAATATTTATAACAATTTGTTCACAACTAAAGTTCAAACTCATTTATTTGAAAATAACTCATTTCGTAACTCAAACACGTCAAAATCAATTTCTTTTTTTTTGTCAACCATTATTAACAAAATCGACCACATTAATCACATTAATTCAATCTCAGCAAATCGCACAAAATTCATATCAAATTACATCTCAACTGCGTCAATTTTAAATTCCGCTAATTTACGCATAAACGAATTAAATTCATTTTCACCATTTTACACATCAAATACACCAAATTTCTTTTCCATAAAATCACATATAATGTCCTAAATGCAAACTAAAAGTTTGGAAGGAGCCCTTACCTTAACGATAGCTTAAACAACCGATTACGGTACCGCGATAAATTCCGGTAAAATATTTTGTTCGCACGTCGCTTCCAAAGTTTGCTCACTAGCACCGTAGCGTGGCAAGGAGCAACTTTCCCTTCTGTCACTTCTCGAATGGAAGCTTAGATCTAGAAGAAAATGGAGGTTTTGAATTGATGGGTTTTGATTTTGTTTTTTGAAAATTTAACAAAGCTGGAGGAGGAAGAAAGGAAATGAACCACGCGAGGAAGGAAATAGTGCCCCTTGCTTTCTCTGACTATATATGTATATAAAGCTATCAACTAATATATTTTATTAATTTAATAATAATAATAATAATATATATAACTTATATTAACATACATATATATATTACTAGTTTAATAATATATATATATATATATATATATAATTAAACCAAATCAATAAATATCTAAATATTTTTACACACACCTCAACTATTTTGATAAAAATATCTATTCTCATTGCAACTCAATTGACAAGTAAATTTTTTTTGCAATTAGAGATATTTTTAACAAAATAGTCCGGTAATAAATTTTCCGCAACGTAATTAAATTATTTCTCGCCAAATAATTTTAAACGGGTCTCGTAAAAATATAATTGACATTTAACATTCGAAATACCAATAAAATTGACTAAAAAGCCTTATAATTCAACACAAAAATATACTAAAATTGCATAATTTAGAGTTTAAAATTAAGGGTCTTACATTACTACCCTCCAAAAAGAAGTTTTGTCCTCGAAACTTAAAGTAAGAGTAATAACCACACTAGGTTTGCACTCAAACTCATCATACATGACATAACTTGTTTCGTCATGCCTACGCGAGGAAAGTGTCGTCTATCCCTTTTCATAGGGTGCTTAATAACTTTACGCACTATCCTAGCCGATAAAACTCGTCCGTTTCATTCCACATGATTTTGTCTACTATCAACAAGAGATTGGGGATGATCAGTTCCTCAATTTGTCAATAGGTAGCCAACGATCATGATGATGGCTTAGTCCATCTTAACTTAACTGTAATAATGCTCTCTACAACTTGCACTTAAGGCTATCCCAAGGCAAAAGCAGTCTAACAATCTCCTCAAGGTCCACTAAGTTTCCCTTATTTTCCTTACTTGATTCTATCGACACAATACAATCGCCAAGACTATGTCACATAGCCTCAATACCTCATCAGAGCTACTCCCTTTTTGACCTTAAATATAAATAAAAGTTGATTAAAAAATAAATTCAATATATTTGGTCCAAATTTTAGACCAAATATGTCAAACAAACTTTTGCTATTTAGCCACGTCACCATTAACAATTGACTTCCCATGGATGGTGAAGCATATTTGCATGTTTACATGCTAAGTCCCATAAAATAATACTATGCACTAAATTCCAAAATGTAAGAAAATACTTAAGTATCAACAATTTAAGATAATTAAACTCCATTCCATGCTTTTTGAATGTGAAAAAAAAAAAAAAAATTTCTTGTGCTACTGTTCCATATTCGAAAGCCAAAGATGAAATGGAAAGGTTAAACTAATAAGCTTATGATTCAAACAAAAGAGAAACTCCTTTTTTTTTAAGAGGCAAAAGAATTTATTTAATCATAATTGAGCCACAAGATGTGGAAGGAATGAAAAACAGTTTGTTACAAGAAACTGCAAAAATGCAGCTAACACCCGAACCAAATGATTGCTCCTATGCTTAACCAATATGGAAATGTAGCTAACAACCAATATGGAAATGTAGCTAACAAGATGTATGATATAAATGTCATACAGAAGATCAAAATAAGTTGCAATGAGACTCAATATACAAGCATCATGAGACAACCAATGTCAATCACACCTATAAGCTTAAAAGGAACCAATAACCATTAACCCCCAAGATCTCAAAACTTAGGAGTTAAGTTTCGACACTAGTCAATAAATAATACAAGCTTCCACTACACACATATAATGCAGATAAAAAAAGTAATAATCTATAATTCTTTCCCTGCGGAAAAACCAGCACGGCTAAATTCCAAATCCACACATTCCATATCCAGCTATCCTATCAGTCCATGAAATCAGATCCTTTTTAGGAATCATATCAAAAGTATATGTGCTAGAACTAGCAATCCACACTTTGCATACATATCAACAAGTGCACAGGCTACATGCAAATCCGAAAAGTACCCTCTCCTTAATATATGTCCATGTATCTCTCTGCCTTTATCTAAAGCTGCTAAGCATGCACAAGTTGGAAAGACACAAGCCATTGTAATGTCATTAGGCTTTAATTGTTTTACCATGTCTGAAAAAATTCTAAAGCTCCATTGGGAAATGAATTTTGCGAATAGCCTCCAATCCTACACTCCTAACTAAGAGACTTACTAACTAACTCAGTAGTCAACTAACTAAGAGATTACTTTTCGAGGAATCACAATAAAACTTTTTTTTTTCTTTACACGACTACATCAGTTTCAGTGCACCATGAAAGTGTATTAGCAAAATACTAAAGAAACAAGATGCATCCATGGTAAAATTATGTGCCACACTTAAACAGGATATTTAGCACTGTCAATACTACCTAGAACATCCATCACTAGCAGAAGAATCAAAGACTTAAAACTAGAATCAGATATTGGGTGAGATTAATGCAACAATAAGTTACGCAATAAGAGCCGAAAGCATTAATGTGAGAATTATATTTCATATGAAGTTGCCTTTGAACGATTAGTAAGAAATATACATGGCATGTAATTAAAGAATATAGATCAAGGGTTAGGATATTGGCTTGGTCGTCACTAAAATTAGGAAAGATGTACTTATCATCTTTATCAGAAATAAGGCTGTTAAAAGAAGCTACAATATAATCGCCGTCAACTTCCTCTTCCATATTTCATCCATAGTTACAAAATAATATTTTTTTTTTTGGAACCTAATATAAATGTCCTCCCCTCCCATCGGTTTCCTTGTTACTCCAATCCTAAATTACCTTTTTTTCAAAGTCCTCCACAAGTGATGATGCATTCATATGACTGCCAATCTCAGAAAGCCCAAAGAGTTCCAAATAAAGTGCAAAGTAGAAACAATAATTATAAACTTCCACAAAACCCCTTACTCTTGCCACTTGTTATCTCTCAAATATGCGCAAGACAAATGTTGTCATGATCATCATACCTACCATATCATCTTACACACCTACAGACACAAACCCATCTTACAACACAATCCCATCATCAGGTATCAACATGAAAAATTGCATGAGCATAATGACAACTACCACCACCATTCCAAAGATGCCAAAATCAAAACTCAAAATAGACCGCATCTCAAAAACTACAAAGAACTCCTAATTAATTAATAATCTAATTCTAATACAGAATAAGAGGCAATGACAATAACTACTTAAGCTAATAACGGAATAAAAGGGAAGGACAATAACTACATACAACTTAGCAGAACTTTCCAAGTCAAAACAGTGACATCAATAAAACTTCACCATAGTTACCAAAATCTCTTAATAACATTTCCTTCATCTAATTGGCTAATTCAGAAACAATTAAAAAAAACAAGTAAATCCCACTACACTTTCAAAAATCCCTCTCATTTCGAATTTTGTCCTTCCATAAATAAAAAATCAAAAACAAAAACCATTCACAAACATAACAAAAGGATTTAAAATCAACAGAAAGAGAGCGAGAGAAAAAAGTAGTAAACTAACTAACTCAAACAATTTACCCCGACGCATGATCAGATAACGACACCCAACCTATAAGTCGACCTATAATCTAACCAAAGCTCTGATACCACAATTGTAACAGCCCAAATTTTTTTTTAAAACAAATTCAAATTCATAATAAAGGATAAATACCTTTGGATAAAATATTTAAGTCGTATCACAACGACAAAAGTCAACAATAATTACAAACAGCGGAAACGGTTTTGAAATGAAAATCCAAAATATTTAAAACAAAAAAATACACCGGGGCTATGAGACCTATCCAACGTAGCTCATACCCCTAGGGTATTCTCGGCAGACACCTGTACAAAAGTACTGCCCCAAGAATTTTAACTTCCCCACGTCACGTCAAAAAGTGGTACAAGGACCCATCAAAATCAAAGTTAGGCTGACAATATATGGTATAGGTACAGTCTTCCAGAATGAAATAAATACAACCACAACAGATAGACATCTAGCCCCTATACAGCCATCTAATCTGATCATGCTACAAAAAAAACTACTATAACCCAAGTGATCTCCACGCGCCCCGCAGAAATCCTTCTGACATAGCAGTGGTCAGGTAAGTCTAACTCCGTACCCATCTCCAGAGTACTAACTGGTAAGACGATCCTGATTCTCATCTGAGGGCAAGGCCCAGATTTCCACAATAATTGTAAAGGTCACCAACCGAAATTAACAAATATCACATAACATTTAAATTTTAAATGCACAAAATAACCTTTCAACTTAGCATATATCTAGAAAGGATTTTCATATGTCAAACATGCATAATCAAAGTTGAAAAATGGAATTTTTAACAAACTGCACTGTCGTATTCGAATACCACATCCTTGTATCCGAATACAATTGTGAAAATGGCAAAATTTCAGTTTCGAAAACATTTCGAAATCATTCAACACTTACCACACGAAATCAATCAATAACACTCATCAAATACGGCACAATTACAAACCACAATCGAGTATGTATATACGACCATCACAGTATATCAAACATGACTCGCGTGCCAAGCACCCTAATGAAATGCGTATATGCCAATGCACATGATTCCAGAACTCCAAACCAACTCCCTCCTCGAAAGGGCGTAAATCATAATTGTACAGTCACTCACAGACCAATACTAATTATCAAGGTGCAATCTCTCACGGATCAGCACAATTTACTATCGTACAGCCTCTCACAGACCAGTACTAATTTTCTATGCGTGCAATCGCTCACAGATCAGCACGACTTACAAGAGTGCAATCTCTCACAGATCAGCACGACTTACAAGAGTGCAATCTCTCACAGATCAGCACGACGCGAAAATTCCCGCAAAGATAAGATGAACCAACTATTCACATGGCATCATCTCGTGGCCCATCCCGGTTACCACTATCACTATGGCCCATCGCGGTCACCATTTACTATGAAATGCATGAGCATACTCTAACTCTTTTCACCACAACCATTAAGTAAATGCAGATATTAAAAGATTCCCCCTTTTTAATACTCATTTAACAATCATGGTTTTTCAAACATTTCACAGAGTACACTCAAAACAGATTTTCCTCAAACCCACCTCAAATTTAATCTACAATCCATATTAAATTTAATTCACCATACATACCAAATTTCATCCATTCATTTTCCACCAAAACCACACATAAATCACATTAATTCAAAATTCCCCATTTCCAAACATAAACCACCTATATTAAATCTCCAAATATTAAATCTCCAAAATTTTCAACCACAAATCACCAAATTCTAAACTCCACAATTTCAAACATAAACCACCAAATTCAATCTCTAAAATTGTCAACCATAAATCGCCAAATTTAATCTCCAAAATTTTCAATCACAAATCACCAAATTCAAAACTCCACAATTTCAAACATAAACCACCAAATTCAATCTCTAAAATTGTCAACCATAAATCGCCAAATTTAATCTCCAAAATTTTCAATCATAATCCACACATAAATCATATATCAAAAATTCATAATATTAATTATGAACACATAAACCACACCAAATTTAATCTCCAAAATAACATTAATATCTCAGAGTTCTCCCCACCGCTAACTCGGTGCCAACAGTCTCGATTCCTTTTCGAGACTCAAGGAGCTAATTACATAAACATGAATATTTATAACAATTTGTTCACAACTAAAGTTCAAACTCATTTATTTGAAAATAACTCATTTCGTAACTCAAACACGTCAAAATCAATTTCTTTTTTTTTTGTCAACCATTACTAACAAAATCGACCACATTAATCACATTAATTCAATCTCAGCAAATCGCACAAAATTCATATCAAATTACATCTCAACTGCGTCAATTTTAAATTCCGCTAATTTACGCATAAACGAATTAAATTCATTTTCACCATTTTACACATCAAATACACCAAATTTCTTTTCCATAAAATCACATATAATGTCCTAAATGCAAACTAAAAGTTTGGAAGGAGCCCTTACCTTAACGATAGCTTAAACAACCGATTACGGTACCGCGATAAATTCCGGTAAAATATTTTGTTCGCACGTCGCTTCCAAAGTTTGCTCACTAGCACCGTAGCGTGGCAAGGAGCAACTTTCCCTTCTGTCACTTCTCGAATGGAAGCTTAGATCTAGAAGAAAATGGAGGTTTTGAATTGATGGGTTTTGATTTTGTTTTTTGAAAATTTAACAAAGCTGGAGGAGGAAGAAAGGAAATGAACCACGCGAGGAAGGAAATAGTGCCCCTTGCTTTCTCTGACTATATATGTATATAAAGCTATCAACTAATATATTTTATTAATTTAATAATAATAATAATATATATATATAACTTATATTAACATACATATATATATTACTAGTTTAATAATATATATATATATATATATATATATAACTTATACTAATATATACATATATATATATATATATATATATATATATATATAATTAAACCAAATCAATAAATATCTAAATATTTTTACACACACCTCAACTATTTTGATAAAAATATCTATTCTCATTGCAACTCAATTGACAAGTAAATTTTTTTTGCAATTAGAGATATTTTTTACAAAATAGTCCGGTAATAAATTTTCCGCAACGTAATTAAATTATTTCTCGCCAAATAATTTTAAACGGGTCTCATAAAAATATAATTGACATTTAACATTCGAAATACCAATAAAATTGACTAAAAAGCCTTATAATTCAACACAAAAATATACTAAAATTGCATAATTTAGAGTTTAAAATTAAGGGTCTTACATTACTACCCTCCAAAAAGAAGTTTCGTCCTCGAAACTTAAAGTAAGAGTAATAACCACACTAGGTTTGCACTCAAACTCATCATACATGACATAACTTGTTTCGTCATGCCTACGCGAGGAAAGTGTCGTCTATCCCTTTTCATAGGGTGCTTAATAACTTTACGCACTATCCTAGCCGATAAAACTCGTCCGTTCCATTCCACATGATTTTGTCTACTATCAACAAGAGATTGGGGATGATCAGTTCCTCAATTTGTCAATAGGTAGCCAACGATCATGATGATGGCTTAGTCCATCTTAACTTAACTGTAATAATGCTCTCTACAACTTGCACTTAAGGCTATCCCAAGGCAAAAGCAGTCTAACAATCTCCTCAAGGTCCACTAAGTTTCCCTTATTTTCCTTACTTGATTCTATCGACACAATACAATCGCCAAGACTATGTCACATAGCCTCAATACCTCATCAGAGCTACTCCCTTTTTGACCTTAAATATAAATAAAAGTTGATTAAAAAATAAATTCAATATATTTGGTCCAAATTTTAGACCAAATATGTCAAACAAACTTTTGCTATTTAGCCACGTCACCATTAACAATTGACTTCCCATGGATGGTGAAGCATATTTGCATGTTTACATGCTAAGTCCCATAAAATAATACTATGCACTAAATTCCAAAATGTAAGAAAATACTTAAGTATCAACAATTTAAGATAATTAAACTCCATTCCATGCTTTTTGAATGTGAAAAAAAAAAAAAAAATTTCTTGTGCTACTGTTCCATATTCGAAAGCCAAAGATGAAATGGAAAGGTTAAACTAATAAGCTTATGATTCAAACAAAAGAGAAACTCCTTTTTTTTTAAGAGGCAAAAGAATTTATTTAATCATAATTGAGCCACAAGATGTGGAAGGAATGAAAAACAGTTTGTTACAAGAAACTGCAAAAATGCAGCTAACACCCGAACCAAATGATTGCTCCTATGCTTAACCAATATGGAAATGTAGCTAACAACCAATATGGAAATGTAGCTAACAAGATGTATGATATAAATGTCATACAGAAGATCAAAATAAGTTGCAATGAGACTCAATATACAAGCATCATGAGACAACCAATGTCAATCACACCTATAAGCTTAAAAGGAACCAATAACCATTAACCCCCAAGATCTCAAAACTTAGGAGTTAAGTTTCGACACTAGTCAATAAATAATACAAGCTTCCACTACACACATATAATGCAGATAAAAAAAGTAATAATCTATAATTCTTTCCCTGCGGAAAAACCAGCACGGCTAAATTCCAAATCCACACATTCCATATCCAGCTATCCTATCAGTCCATGAAATCAGATCCTTTTTAGGAATCATATCAAAAGTATATGTGCTAGAACTAGCAATCCACACTTTGCATACATATCAACAAGTGCACAGGCTACATGCAAATCCGAAAAGTACCCTCTCCTTAATATATGTCCATGTATCTCTCTGTCTTTATCTAAAGCTGCTAAGCATGCACAAGTTGGAAAGACACAAGCCATTGTAATGTCATTAGGCTTTAATTGTTTTACCATGTCTGAAAAAATTCTAAAGCTCCATTGGGAAATGAATTTTGCGAATAGCCTCCAATCCTACACTCCTAACTAAGAGACTTACTAACTAACTCAGTAGTCAACTAACTAAGAGATTACTTTTCGAGGAATCACAATAAAACTTTTTTTTTCTTTACACGACTACATCAGTTTCAGTGCACCATGAAAGTGTATTAGCAAAATACTAAAGAAACAAGATGCATCCATGGTAAAATTATGTGCCACACTTAAACAGGATATTTAGCACTGTCAATACTACCTAGAACATCCATCACTAGCAGAAGAATCAAAGACTTAAAACTAGAATCATATATTGGGTGAGATTAATGCAACAATAAGTTACGCAATAAGAGCCGAAAGCATTAATGTGAGAATTATATTTCATATGAAGTTGCCTTTGAACGATTAGTAAGAAATATACATGGCATGTAATTAAAGAATATAGATCAAGGGTTAGGATATTGGCTTGGTCGTCACTAAAATTAGGAAAGATGTACTTATCATCTTTATCAGAAATAAGGCTGTTAAAAGAAGCTACAATATAATCGCCGTCAACTTCCTCTTCCATATTTCATCCATAGTTACAAAATAATATTTTTTTTTTTGGAACCTAATATAAATGTCCTCCCCTCCCATCGGTTTCCTTGTTACTCCAATCCTAAATTACCTTTTTTTCAAAGTCCTCCACAAGTGATGATGCATTCATATGACTGCCAATCTCAGAAAGCCCAAAGAGTTCCAAATAAAGTGCAAAGTAGAAACAATAATTATAAACTTCCACAAAACCCCTTACTCTTGCCACTTGTTATCTCTCAAATATGCGCAAGACAAATGTTGTCATGATCATCATACCTACCATATCATCTTACACACCTACAGACACAAACCCATCTTACAACACAATCATATCATCAGGTATCAACATGAAAAATTGCATGAGCATAATGACAACTACCACCACCATTCCAAAGATGCCAAAATCAAAACTCAAAATAGACCGCATCTCAAAAACTACAAAGAACTCCTAATTAATTAATAATCTAATTCTAATACAGAATAAGAGGCAATGACAATAACTACTTAAGCTAATAACGGAATAAAAGGGAAGGACAATAACTACATACAACTTAGCAGAACTTTCCAAGTCAAAACAGTGACATCAATAAAACTTCACCATAGTTACCAAAATCTCTTAATAACATTTCCTTCATCTAATTGGCTAATTCAGAAACAATTAAAAAAAACAAGTAAATCCCACTACACTTTCAAAAATCCCTCTCATTTCGAATTTTGTCCTTCCATAAATAAAAAATCAAAAACAAAAACCATTCACAAACATAACAAAAGGATTTAAAATCAACAGAAAGAGAGCGAGAGAAAAAAGTAGTAAACTAACTAACTCAAACAATTTACCCCGACGCATGATCAGATAACGACACCCAACCTATAAGTCGACCTATAATCTAACCAAAGCTCTGATACCACAATTGTAACAGCCCAAATTTTTTTTTAAAACAAATTCAAATTCATAATAAAGGATAAATACCTTTGGATAAAATATTTAAGTCGTATCACAACGACAAAAGTCAACAATAATTACAAACAGCGGAAACGGTTTTGAAATGAAAATCCAAAATATTTAAAACAAAAAAATACAACGGGCCTATGAGACCTATCCAACGTAGCTCATACCCCTAGGGTATTCTCGGCAGACACCTGTACAAAAGTACTGCCCCAAGAATTTTAACTTCCCCACGTCACGTCAAAAAGTGGTACAAGGACCCATCAAAATCAAAGTTAGGCTGACAATATATGGTATAGGTACAGTCTTCCAGAATGAAATAAATACAACCACAACAGATAGACATCTAGCCCCTATACAGCCATCTAATCTGATCATGCTACAAAAAAAACTACTATAACCCAAGTGATCTCCACGCGCCCCGCAGAAATCCTTCTGACATAGCAGTGGTCAGGTAAGTCTAACTCCGTACCCATCTCCAGAGTACTAACTGGTAAGACGATCCTGATTCTCATCTGAGGGCAAGGCCCAGATTTCCACAATAATTGTAAAGGTCACCAACCGAAATTAACAAATATCACATAGCATTTAAAGTTTAAATGCACAAAATAACCTTTCAACTTAGCATATATCTAGAAAGGATTTTCATATGTCAAACATGCATAATCAAAGTTGAAAAATGGAATTTTTAACAAACTGCACTGTCGTATTCGAATACCACATCCTTGTATCCGAATACAATTGTGAAAATGGCAAAATTTCAGTTTCGAAAACATTTCGAAATCATTCAACACTTACCACACGAAATCAATCAATAACACTCATCAAATACGGCACAATTACAAACCACAATCGAGTATGTATATACGACCATCACAGTATATCAAACATGACTCGCGTGCCAAGCACCCTAATGAAATGCATATATGCCAATGCACATGATTCCAGAACTCCAAACCAACTCCCTCCTCGAAAGGGCGTAAATCATAATTGTACAGTCACTCACAGACCAGTACTAATTATCAAGGTGCAATCTCTCACGGATCAGCACAATTTACTATCGTACAGCCTCTCACAGACCAGTACTAATTTTCTATGCGTGCAATCGCTCACAGATCAGCACGACTTACAAGAGTGCAATCTCTCACAGATCAGCACGACTTACAAGAGTGCAATCTCTCATAGATCAGCACGACGCGAAAATTCCCGCAAAGATAAGATGAACCAACTATTCACATGGCATCATCTCGTGGCCCATCCCGGTTACCACTATCACTATGGCCCATCGCGGTCACCATTTACTATGAAATGCATGAGCATACTCTAACTCTTTTCACCACAACCATTAAGTAAATGCAGATATTAAAAGATTCCCCCTTTTTAATACTCATTTAACAATCATGGTTTTTCAAACATTTCACAGAGTACACTCAAAATAGATTTTCCTCAAACCCACCTCAAATTTAATCTACAATCCATATTAAATTTAATTCACCATACATACCAAATTTCATCCATTCATTTTCCACCAAAACCACACATAAATCACATTAATTCAAAATTCCCCATTTCCAAACATAAACCACCTATATTAAATCTCCAAATATTAAATCTCCAAAATTTTCAACCACAAATCACCAAATTCTAAACTCCACAATTTCAAACATAAACCACCAAATTCAATCTCTAAAATTGTCAACCATAAATCGCCAAATTTAATCTCCAAAATTTTCAATCACAAATCACCAAATTCAAAACTCCACAATTTCAAACATAAACCACCAAATTCAATCTCTAAAATTGTCAACCATAAATCGCCAAATTTAATCTCCAAAATTTTCAATCATAATCCACACATAAATCATATATCAAAAATTCATAATATTAATTATGAACACATAAACCACACCAAATTTAATCTCCAAAACAACATTAATATCTCAGAGTTCTCCCCACCGCTAACTCGGTGCCAACAGTCTCGATTCCTTTTCGAGACTCAAGGAGCTAATTACATAAACATGAATATTTATAACAATTTGTTCACAACTAAAGTTCAAACTCATTTATTTGAAAATAACTCATTTCGTAACTCAAACACGTCAAAATCAATTTCTTTTTTTTTGTCAACCATTATTAACAAAATCGACCACATTAATCACATTAATTCAATCTCAGCAAATCGCACAAAATTCATATCAAATTACATCTCAACTGCGTCAATTTTAAATTCCGCTAATTTACGCATAAACGAATTAAATTCATTTTCACCATTTTACACATCAAATACACCAAATTTCTTTTCCATAAAATCACATATAATGTCCTAAATGCAAACTAAAAGTTTGGAAGGAGCCCTTACCTTAACGATAGCTTAAACAACCGATTACGGTACCGCGATAAATTCCGGTAAAATATTTTGTTCGCACGTCGCTTCCAAAGTTTGCTCACTAGCACCGTAGCGTGGCAAGGAGCAACTTTCCCTTCTGTCACTTCTCGAATGGAAGCTTAGATCTAGAAGAAAATGGAGGTTTTGAATTGATGGGTTTTGATTTTGTTTTTTGAAAATTTAACAAAGCTGGAGGAGGAAGAAAGGAAATGAACCACGCGAGGAAGGAAATAGTGCCCCTTGCTTTCTCTGACTATATATGTATATAAAGCTATCAACTAATATATTTTATTAATTTAATAATAATAATAATATATATATATAACTTATATTAACATACATATATATATTACTAGTTTAATAATATATATATATATAACTTATACTAATATATACATATATATATATATATATATATATATAATTAAACCAAATCAATAAATATCTAAATATTTTTACACACACCTCAACTATTTTGATAAAAATATCTATTCTCATTGCAACTCAATTGACAAGTAAATTTTTTTTGCAATTAGAGATATTTTTAACAAAATAGTCCGGTAATAAATTTTCCGCAACGTAATTAAATTATTTCTCGCCAAATAATTTTAAACGGGTCTCATAAAAATATAATTGACATTTAACATTCGAAATACCAATAAAATTGACTAAAAAGCCTTATAATTCAACACAAAAATATACTAAAATTGCATAATTTAGAGTTTAAAATTAAGGGTCTTACATTACTACCCTCCAAAAAGAAGTTTCGTCCTCGAAACTTAAAGTAAGAGTAATAACCACACTAGGTTTGCACTCAAACTCATCATACATGACATAACTTGTTTCGTCATGCCTACGCGAGGAAAGTGTCGTCTATCCCTTTTCATAGGGTGCTTAATAACTTTACGCACTATCCTAGCCGATAAAACTCGTCCGTTCCATTCCACATGATTTTGTCTACTATCAACAAGAGATTGGGGATGATCAGTTCCTCAATTTGTCAATAGGTAGCCAACGATCATGATGATGGCTTAGTCCATCTTAACTTAACTGTAATAATGCTCTCTACAACTTGCACTTAAGGCTATCCCAAGGCAAAAGCAGTCTAACAATCTCCTCAAGGTCCACTAAGTTTCCCTTATTTTCCTTACTTGATTCTATCGACACAATACAATCGCCAAGACTATGTCACATAGCCTCAATACCTCATCAGAGCTACTCCCTTTTTGACCTTAAATATAAATAAAAGTTGATTAAAAAATAAATTCAATATATTTGGTCCAAATTTTAGACCAAATATGTCAAACAAACTTTTGCTATTTAGCCACGTCACCATTAACAATTGACTTCCCATGGATGGTGAAGCATATTTGCATGTTTACATGCTAAGTCCCATAAAATAATACTATGCACTAAATTCCAAAATGTAAGAAAATACTTAAGTATCAACAATTTAAGATAATTAAACTCCATTCCATGCTTTTTGAATGTGAAAAAAAAAAAAAAAATTTCTTGTGCTACTGTTCCATATTCGAAAGCCAAAGATGAAATGGAAAGGTTAAACTAATAAGCTTATGATTCAAACAAAAGAGAAACTCCTTTTTTTTTAAGAGGCAAAAGAATTTATTTAATCATAATTGAGCCACAAGATGTGGAAGGAATGAAAAACAGTTTGTTACAAGAAACTGCAAAAATGCAGCTAACACCCGAACCAAATGATTGCTCCTATGCTTAACCAATATGGAAATGTAGCTAACAACCAATATGGAAATGTAGCTAACAAGATGTATGATATAAATGTCATACAGAAGATCAAAATAAGTTGCAATGAGACTCAATATACAAGCATCATGAGACAACCAATGTCAATCACACCTATAAGCTTAAAAGGAACCAATAACCATTAACCCCCAAGATCTCAAAACTTAGGAGTTAAGTTTCGACACTAGTCAATAAATAATACAAGCTTCCACTACACACATATAATGCAGATAAAAAAAGTAATAATCTATAATTCTTTCCCTGCGGAAAAACCAGCACGGCTAAATTCCAAATCCACACATTCCATATCCAGCTATCCTATCAGTCCATGAAATCAGATCCTTTTTAGGAATCATATCAAAAGTATATGTGCTAGAACTAGCAATCCACACTTTGCATACATATCAACAAGTGCACAGGCTACATGCAAATCCGAAAAGTACCCTCTCCTTAATATATGTCCATGTATCTCTCTGCCTTTATCTAAAGCTGCTAAGCATGCACAAGTTGGAAAGACACAAGCCATTGTAATGTCATTAGGCTTTAATTGTTTTACCATGTCTGAAAAAATTCTAAAGCTCCATTGGGAAATGAATTTTGCGAATAGCCTCCAATCCTACACTCCTAACTAAGAGACTTACTAACTAACTCAGTAGTCAACTAACTAAGAGATTACTTTTCGAGGAATCACAATAAAACTTTTTTTTTTCTTTACACGACTACATCAGTTTCAGTGCACCATGAAAGTGTATTAGCAAAATACTAAAGAAACAAGATGCATCCATGGTAAAATTATGTGCCACACTTAAACAGGATATTTAGCACTGTCAATACTACCTAGAACATCCATCACTAGCAGAAGAATCAAAGACTTAAAACTAGAATCAGATATTGGGTGAGATTAATGCAACAATAAGTTACGCAATAAGAGCCGAAAGCATTAATGTGAGAATTATATTTCATATGAAGTTGCCTTTGAACGATTAGTAAGAAATATACATGGCATGTAATTAAAGAATATAGATCAAGGGTTAGGATATTGGCTTGGTCGTCACTAAAATTAGGAAAGATGTACTTATCATCTTTATCAGAAATAAGGCTGTTAAAAGAAGCTACAATATAATCGCCGTCAACTTCCTCTTCCATATTTCATCCATAGTTACAAAATAATATTTTTTTTTTTGGAACCTAATATAAATGTCCTCCCCTCCCATCGGTTTCCTTGTTACTCCAATCCTAAATTACCTTTTTTTCAAAGTCCTCCACAAGTGATGATGCATTCATATGACTGCCAATCTCAGAAAGCCCAAAGAGTTCCAAATAAAGTGCAAAGTAGAAACAATAATTATAAACTTCCACAAAACCCCTTACTCTTGCCACTTGTTATCTCTCAAATATGCGCAAGACAAATGTTGTCATGATCATCATACCTACCATATCATCTTACACACCTACAGACACAAACCCATCTTACAACACAATCCTATCATCAGGTATCAACATGAAAAATTGCATGAGCATAATGACAACTACCACCACCATTCCAAAGATGCCAAAATCAAAACTCAAAATAGACTGCATCTCAAAAACTACAAAGAACTCCTAATTAATTAATAATCTAATTCTAATACAGAATAAGAGGCAATGACAATAACTACTTAAGCTAATAACGGAATAAAAGGGAAGGACAATAACTACATACAACTTAGCAGAACTTTCCAAGTCAAAACAGTGACATCAATAAAACTTCACCATAGTTACCAAAATCTCTTAATAACATTTCCTTCATCTAATTGGCTAATTCAGAAACAATTAAAAAAAACAAGTAAATCCCACTACACTTTCAAAAATCCCTCTCATTTCGAATTTTGTCCTTCCATAAATAAAAAATCAAAAACAAAAACCATTCACAAACATAACAAAAGGATTTAAAATCAACAGAAAGAGAGCGAGAGAAACAAGTAGTAAACTAACTAACTCAAACAATTTACCCCGACGCATGATCAGATAACGACACCCAACCTATAAGTCGACCTACAATCTAACCAAAGCTCTGATACCACAATTGTAACAGCCCAAATTTTTTTTTAAAACAAATTCAAATTCATAATAAAGGATAAATACCTTTGGATAAAATATTTAAGTCGTATCACAACGACAAAAGTCAACAATAATTACAAACAGCGGAAACGGTTTTGAAATGAAAATCCAAAATATTTAAAACAAAAAAATACAACGGGCCTATGAGACCTATCCAACGTAGCTCATACCCCTAGGGTATTCTCGGCAGACACCTGTACAAAAGTACTGCCCCAAGAATTTTAACTTCCCCACGTCACGTCAAAATGTGGTACAAGGACCCATCAAAATCAAAGTTAGGCTGACAATATATGGTATAGGTACAGTCTTCCAGAATGAAATAAATACAACCACAACAGATAGACATCTAGCCCCTATACAGCCATCTAATCTGATCATGCTACAAAAAAAACTACTATAACCCAAGTGATCTCCACGCGCCCCGCAGAAATCCTTCTGACATAGCAGTGGTCAGGTAAGTCTAACTCCGTACCCATCTCCAGAGTACTAACTGGTAAGACGATCCTGATTCTCATCTGAGGGCAAGGCCCAGATTTCCACAATAATTGTAAAGGTCACCAACCGAAATTAACAAATATCACATAGCATTTAAAGTTTAAATGCACAAAATAACCTTTCAACTTAGCATATATCTAGAAAGGATTTTCATATGTCAAACATGCATAATCAAAGTTGAAAAATGGAATTTTTAACAAACTGCACTGTCGTATTCGAATACCACATCCTTGTATCCGAATACAATTGTGAAAATGGCAAAATTTCAGTTTCGAAAACATTTCGAAATCATTCAACACTTACCACACGAAATCAATCAATAACACTCATCAAATACGGCACAATTACAAACCACAATCGAGTATGTATATACGACCATCACAGTATATCAAACATGACTCGCGTGCCAAGCACCCTAATGAAATGCGTATATGCCAATGCACATGATTCCAGAACTCCAAACCAACTCCCTCCTCGAAAGGGCGTAAATCATAATTGTACAGTCACTCACAGACCAGTACTAATTATCAAGGTGCAATCTCTCACGGATCAGCACAATTTACTATCGTACAGCCTCTCACAGACCAGTACTAATTTTCTATGCGTGCAATCGCTCACAGATCAGCACGACTTACAAGAGTGCAATCTCTCACAGATCAGCACGACTTACAAGAGTGCAATCTCTCATAGATCAGCACGACGCGAAAATTCCCGCAAAGATAAGATGAACCAACTATTCACATGGCATCATCTCGTGGCCCATCCCGGTTACCACTATCACTATGGCCCATCGCGGTCACCATTTACTATGAAATGCATGAGCATACTCTAACTCTTTTCACCACAACCATTAAGTAAATGCAGATATTAAAAGATTCCCCCTTTTTAATACTCATTTAACAATCATGGTTTTTCAAACATTTCACAGAGTACACTCAAAATAGATTTTCCTCAAACCCACCTCAAATTTAATCTACAATCCATATTAAATTTAATTCACCATACATACCAAATTTCATCCATTCATTTTCCACCAAAACCACACATAAATCACATTAATTCAAAATTCCCCATTTCCAAACATAAACCACCTATATTAAATCTCCAAATATTAAATCTCCAAAATTTTCAACCACAAATCACCAAATTCTAAACTCCACAATTTCAAACATAAACCACCAAATTCAATCTCTAAAATTGTCAACCATAAATCGCCAAATTTAATCTCCAAAATTTTCAATCACAAATCACCAAATTCAAAACTCCACAATTTCAAACATAAACCACCAAATTCAATCTCTAAAATTGTCAACCATAAATCGCCAAATTTAATCTCCAAAATTTTCAATCATAATCCACACATAAATCATATATCAAAAATTCATAATATTAATTATGAACACATAAACCACACCAAATTTAATCTCCAAAA
>JBBPBP010009778.1:16734437-16748488 GCA_037974735.1 Cicer chorassanicum | reverse complement strand
ATCAAATACACCAAATTTCTTTTCCATAAAATCACATATAATGTCCTAAATGCAAACTAAAAGTTTGGAAGGAGCCCTTACCTTAACGATAGCTTAAACAACCGATTACGGTACCGCGATAAATTCCGGTAAAATATTTTGTTCGCACGTCGCTTCCAAAGTTTGCTCACTAGCACCGTAGCGTGGCAAGGAGCAACTTTCCCTTCTGTCACTTCTCGAATGGAAGCTTAGATCTAGAAGAAAATGGAGGTTTTGAATTGATGGGTTTTGATTTTGTTTTTTGAAAATTTAACAAAGCTGGAGGAGGAAGAAAGGAAATGAACCACGCGAGGAAGGAAATAGTGCCCCTTGCTTTCTCTGACTATATATGTATATAAAGCTATCAACTAATATATTTTATTAATTTAATAATAATAATAATAATATATATAACTTATATTAACATACATATATATATTACTAGTTTAATAATATATATATATATATATATATATAATTAAACCAAATCAATAAATATCTAAATATTTTTACACACACCTCAACTATTTTGATAAAAATATCTATTCTCATTGCAACTCAATTGACAAGTAAATTTTTTTTGCAATTAGAGATATTTTTAACAAAATAGTCCGGTAATAAATTTTCCGCAACGTAATTAAATTATTTCTCGCCAAATAATTTTAAACGGGTCTCATAAAAATATAATTGACATTTAACATTCGAAATACCAATAAAATTGACTAAAAAGCCTTATAATTCAACACAAAAATATACTAAAATTGCATAATTTAGAGTTTAAAATTAAGGGTCTTACATTACTACCCTCCAAAAAGAAGTTTCGTCCTCGAAACTTAAAGTAAGAGTAATAACCACACTAGGTTTGCTCTCAAACTCATCATACATGACATAACTTGTTTCGTCATGCCTACGCGAGGAAAGTGTCGTCTATCCCTTTTCATAGGGTGCTTAATAACTTTACGCACTATCCTAGCCGATAAAACTCGTCCGTTCCATTCCACATGATTTTGTCTACTATCAACAAGAGATTGGGGATGATCAGTTCCTCAATTTGTCAATAGGTAGCCAACGATCATGATGATGGCTTAGTCCATCTTAACTTAACTGTAATAATGCTCTCTACAACTTGCACTTAAGGCTATCCCAAGGCAAAAGCAGTCTAACAATCTCCTCAAGGTCCACTAAGTTTCCCTTATTTTCCTTACTTGATTCTATCGACACAATACAATCGCCAAGACTATGTCACATAGCCTCAATACCTCATCAGAGCTACTCCCTTTTTGACCTTAAATATAAATAAAAGTTGATTAAAAAATAAATTCAATATATTTGGTCCAAATTTTAGACCAAATATGTCAAACAAACTTTTGCTATTTAGCCACGTCACCATTAACAATTGACTTCCCATGGATGGTGAAGCATATTTGCATGTTTACATGCTAAGTCCCATAAAATAATACTATGCACTAAATTCCAAAATGTAAGAAAATACTTAAGTATCAACAATTTAAGATAATTAAACTCCACTCCATGCTTTTTGAATGTGAAAAAAAAAAAAAAAAAAAAAATTTCTTGTGCTACTGTTCCATATTCGAAAGCCAAAGATGAAATGGAAAGGTTAAACTAATAAGCTTATGATTCAAACAAAAGAGAAACTCCTTTTTTTTAAGAGGCAAAAGAATTTATTTAATCATAATTGAGCCACAAGATGTGGAAGGAATGAAAAACAGTTTGTTACAAGAAACTGCAAAAATGCAGCTAACACCCGAACCAAATGATTGCTCCTATGCTTAACCAATATGGAAATGTAGCTAACAACCAATATGGAAATGTAGCTAACAAGATGTATGATATAAATGTCATACAGAAGATCAAAATAAGTTGCAATAAGACTCAATATACAAGCATCATGAGACAACCAATGTCAATCACACCTATAAGCTTAAAAGGAACCAATAACCATTAACCCCCAAGATCTCAAAACTTAGGAGTTAAGTTTCGACACTAGTCAATAAATAATACAAGCTTCCACTACACACATATAATGCAGATAAAAAAAGTAATAATCTATAATTCTTTCCCTGCGGAAAAACCAGCACGGCTAAATTCCAAATCCACACATTCCATATCCAGCTATCCTATCAGTCCATGAAATCAGATCCTTTTTAGGAATCATATCAAAAGTATATGTGCTAGAACTAGCAATCCACACTTTGCATACATATCAACAAGTGCACAGGCTACATGCAAATCCGAAAAGTACCCTCTCCTTAATATATGTCCATGTATCTCTCTGCCTTTATCTAAAGCTGCTAAGCATGCACAAGTTGGAAAGACACAAGCCATTGTAATGTCATTAGGCTTTAATTGTTTTACCATGTCTGAAAAAATTCTAAAGCTCCATTGGGAAATGAATTTTGCGAATAGCCTCCAATCCTACACTCCTAACTAAGAGACTTACTAACTAACTCAGTAGTCAACTAACTAAGAGATTACTTTTCGAGGAATCACAATAAAACTTTTTTTTTTCTTTACACGACTACATCAGTTTCAGTGCACCATGAAAGTGTATTAGCAAAATACTAAAGAAACAAGATGCATCCATGGTAAAATTATGTGCCACACTTAAACAGGATATTTAGCACTGTCAATACTACCTAGAACATCCATCACTAGCAGAAGAATCAAAGACTTAAAACTAGAATCAGATATTGGGTGAGATTAATGCAACAATAAGTTACGCAATAAGAGCCGAAAGCATTAATGTGAGAATTATATTTCATATGAAGTTGCCTTTGAACGATTAGTAAGAAATATACATGGCATGTAATTAAAGAATATATATCAAGGGTTAGGATATTGGCTTGGTCGTCACTAAAATTAGGAAAGATGTACTTATCATCTTTATCAGAAATAAGGCTGTTAAAAGAAGCTACAATATAATCGCCGTCAACTTCCTCTTCCATATTTCATCCATAGTTACAAAATAATATTTTTTTTTTGGAACCTAATATAAATGTCCTCCCCTCCCATCGGTTTCCTTGTTACTCCAATCCTAAATTACCTTTTTTTCAAAGTCCTCCACAAGTGATGATGCATTCATATGACTGCCAATCTCAGAAAGCCCAAAGAGTTCCAAATAAAGTGCAAAGTAGAAACAATAATTATAAACTTCCACAAAACCCCTTACTCTTGCCACTTGTTATCTCTCAAATATGCGCAAGACAAATGTTGTCATGATCATCATACCTACCATATCATCTTACACACCTACAGACACAAACCCATCTTACAACACAATCCTATCATCAGGTATCAACATGAAAAATTGCATGAGCATAATGACAACTACCACCACCATTCCAAAGATGCCAAAATCAAAACTCAAAATAGACCGCATCTCAAAAACTACAAAGAACTCCTAATTAATTAATAATCTAATTCTAATACAGAATAAGAGGCAATGACAATAACTACTTAAGCTAATAACGGAATAAAAGGGAAGGACAATAACTACATACAACTTAGCAGAACTTTCCAAGTCAAAACAGTGACATCAATAAAACTTCACCATAGTTACCAAAATCTGTTAATAACATTTCCTTCATCTAATTGGCTAATTCAGAAACAATTAAAAAAAACAAGTAAATCCCACTACACTTTCAAAAATCCCTCTCATTTCGAATTTTGTCCTTCCATAAATAAAAAATCAAAAACAAAAACCATTCACAAACATAACAAAAGGATTTTAAATCAACAGAAAGAGAGCGAGAGAAACAAGTAGTAAACTAACTAACTCAAACAATTTACCCCGACGCATGATCAGATAACGACACCCAACCTATAAGTCGACCTACAATCTAACCAAAGCTCTGATACCACAATTGTAACAGCCCAAATTTTTTTTTAAAACAAATTCAAATTCATAATAAAGGATAAATACCTTTGGATAAAATATTTAAGTCGTATCACAACGACAAAAGTCAACAATAATTACAAACAGCGGAAACGGTTTTGAAATGAAAATCCAAAATATTTAAAACAAAAAAATACACCGGGGCTATGAGACCTATCCAACGTAGCTCATACCCCTAGGGTATTCTCGGCAGACACCTGTACAAAAGTACTGCCCCAAGAATTTTAACTTCCCCACGTCACGTCAAAAAGTGGTACAAGGACCCATCAAAATCAAAGTTAGGCTGACAATATATGGTATAGGTACAGTCTTCCAGAATGAAATAAATACAACCACAACAGATAGACATCTAGCCCCTATACAGCCATCTAATCTGATCATGCTACAAAAAAAACTACTATAACCCAAGTGATCTCCACGCGCCCCGCAGAAATCCTTCTGACATAGCAGTGGTCAGGTAAGTCTAACTCCGTACCCATCTCCAGAGTACTAACTGGTAAGACGATCCTGATTCTCATCTGAGGGCAAGGCCCAGATTTCCACAATAATTGTAAAGGTCACCAACCGAAATTAACAAATATCACATAGCATTTAAATTTTAAATGCACAAAATAACCTTTCAACTTAGCATATATCTAGAAAGGATTTTCATATGTCAAACATGCATAATCAAAGTTGAAAAATGGAATTTTTAACAAACTGCACTGTCGTATTCGAATACCACATCCTTGTATCCGAATACAATTGTGAAAATGGCAAAATTTCAGTTTCGAAAACATTTTGAAATCATTCAACACTTACCACACGAAATCAATCAATAACACTCATCAAATACGGCACAATTACAAACCACAATCGAGTATGTATATACGACCATCACAGTATATCAAACATGACTCGCGTGCCAAGCACCCTAATGAAATGCGTATATGCCAATGCACATGATTCCAGAACTCCAAACCAACTCCCTCCTCGAAAGGGCGTAAATCATAATTGTACAGTCACTCACAGACCAGTACTAATTATCAAGGTGCAATCTCTCACGGATCAGCACAATTTACTATCGTACAGCCTCTCACAGACCAGTACTAATTTTCTATGCGTGCAATCGCTCACAGATCAGCACGACTTACAAGAGTGCAATCTCTCACAGATCAGCACGACTTACAAGAGTGCAATCTCTCACAGATCAGCACGACGCGAAAATTCCCGCAAAGATAAGATGAACCAACTATTCACATGGCATCATCTCGTGGCCCATCCCGGTTACCACTATCACTATGGCCCATCGCGGTCACCATTTACTATGAAATGCATGAGCATACTCTAACTCATTTCACCACAACCATTAAGTAAATGCAGATATTAAAAGATTCCCCCTTTTTAATACTCATTTAACAATCATGGTTTTTCAAACATTTCACAGAGTACACTCAAAACAGATTTTCCTCAAACCCACCTCAAATTTAATCTACAATCCATATTAAATTTAATTCACCATACATACCAAATTTCATCCATTCATTTTCCACCAAAACCACACATAAATCACATTAATTCAAAATTCCCCATTTCCAAACATAAACCACCTATATTAAATCTCCAAATATTAAATCTCCAAAATTTTCAACCACAAATCACCAAATTCTAAACTCCACAATTTCAAACATAAACCACCAAATTCAATCTCTAAAATTGTCAACCATAAATCGCCAAATTTAATCTCCAAAATTTTCAATCACAAATCACCAAATTCAAAACTCCACAATTTCAAACATAAACCACCAAATTCAATCTCCAAAATTGTCAACCATAAATCGCCAAATTTAATCTCCAAAACTTTCAATCATAATCCACACATAAATCATATATCAAAAATTCATAATATTAATTATGAACACATAAACCACACCAAATTTAATCTCCAAAACAACATTAATATCTCAGAGTTCTCCCCACCGCTAACTCGGTGCCAACAGTCTCGATTCCTTTTCGAGACTCAAGGAGCTATTTACATAAACATGAATATTTATAACAATTTGTTCACAACTAAAGTTCAAACTCATTTATTTGAAAATAACTCATTTCGTAACTCAAACACGTCAAAATCAATTTCTTTTTTTTTTTTGTCAACCATTATTAACAAAATCGACCACATTAATCACATTAATTCAATCTCAGCAAATCGCACAAAATTCATATCAAATTACATCTCAATTGCGTCAATTTTAAATTCCGCTAATTTACGCATAAACGAATTAAATTCATTTTCACCATTTTACACATCAAATACACCAAATTTCTTTTCCATAAAATCACATATAATGTCCTAAATGCAAACTAAAAGTTTGGAAGGAGCCCTTACCTTAACGATAGCTTAAACAACCGATTACGGTACCGCGATAAATTCCGGTAAAATATTTTGTTCGCACGTCGCTTCCAAAGTTTGCTCACTAGCACCGTAGCGTGGCAAGGAGCAACTTTCCCTTCTGTCACTTCTCGAATGGAAGCTTAGATCTAGAAGAAAATGGAGGTTTTGAATTGATGGGTTTTGATTTTGTTTTTTGAAAATTTAACAAAGCTGGAGGAGGAAGAAAGGAAATGAACCACGCGAGGAAGGAAATAGTGCCCCTTGCTTTCTCTGACTATATATGTATATAAAGCTATCAACTAATATATTTTATTAATTTAATAATAATAATAATATATATATATAACTTATATTAACATACATATATATATTACTAGTTTAATAATATATATATATATATATATATATATAACTTATACTAATATATACATATATATATATATATATATATATATATATATATAATTAAACCAAATCAATAAATATCTAAATATTTTTACACACACCTCAACTATTTTGATAAAAATATCTATTCTCATTGCAACTCAATTGACAAGTAAATTTTTTTTGCAATTAGAGATATTTTTTACAAAATAGTCCGGTAATAAATTTTCCGCAACGTAATTAAATTATTTCTCGCCAAATAATTTTAAACGGGTCTCATAAAAATATAATTGACATTTAACATTCGAAATACCAATAAAATTGACTAAAAAGCCTTATAATTCAACACAAAAATATACTAAAATTGCATAATTTAGAGTTTAAAATTAAGGGTCTTACATCATCCGTCGACAAGAAGCAAATCTAAAGCAACAAATAGAGAGGGTAAAAGCGGAATGTGAAAGCAAGATAATGGTAGAAAGGCAATGTCAAGAATAGATCGTTGAGGCATACCGAGTTGAACTTGCAAGAAAAGAAGACAAGATGCATACACAAAAAGACACTATCGAGAGACTTGTTCAAGAAGAAATGTTTTGGATAGACCGCTTCTCCAAACTAGTTTATTTAACCAATTCGGCTATCGGAGATATTTCACCGTTATTAAGAGATGCAGACGGGATGGTTAATCCTCTCTCTACCCCTTAAGAGATTTCCATTTCTATTGAGCATTGTAAAAGTTTAATTGAGCAAATGAAAAAAATGATTGCTCATTAAATTTTCAAATTCCGTGTTTATGTTACTACTTTTGTTTTGTTAAGTTTTGTTTGTTCTCTCATTTGTGGTAAAACTTGTATTTTATTTTTTCTCAATGAATTAAATTTGGCTCCACTTTTGATCTCATGGTTCTCTCTTTATTATTGGTTAAGATATTCATAAACAAGCAATAAATAGGTCTTTAACATTCATGCATCATTACATTTTCATACATCACATTGCATACTCATGCCATATTCTTTCACAGAAAAAATAACACAACAAATAAAAAAACTGGTGCTACGACACCGTTATCGGACACGATCCCAGTCAAAAATCATGGATGAGCTAGAGCAAACAGAAATAAGTGAAGACGTGAACCAACTCAAGGGGCAAATGACCAAGATCTTGGAGATTCTACAAGCACTTAGAAATAGAAATGATGAGAATCCTTTGGTAGATGAAGGGATGCCCCAAAACACTCTTGTTCACCCAACGGGCGTCGCTCCACACCTTCACACTAATTATCAAGAAGGGAAGGCACAACAATTTCCACCTTATGGTTTGCCGCCAGGTTATACCCCACCCATAGACATTTATCCACCCAACAACAATCCGCTGATCATGGCTACAAATCCGCAACAGAATACTGGCGAGTTCCCTCAAGTGCAACCTTCACCCCTTACTTTGGGATTTCCTAGCTCTTCGTCGCAAGGAAAAGCTATCGAAGCTACGCCGGTGATGTTTAACATACCTCATGAACCTCGACCGCTCGAGAGCAATCAATCCCAAGAAAAATGGCAAGCCTTGGAAGAGCGCTTAAGAGTCATCCAAGGGGGAAACAATTATGGATTTGATGCTTCAGACCTATGCCTCGTTTCTGATGTTATAATACCTCTGAAATTCAAGTTGCCTGAATTCGACAAATACAAGGGAACTACATGCCCCAAGAACCATCTTATTATGTATTGTCGAAAAATGGGTTTTTGCACCCATGAAGAAAAACTGCTAATCCACTTCTTTCAAGACAGTTTGACAGGAGCTTCCCTGAGTTGGTATATGCACCTTGATCGAGCTCATATAGGCTCTTGGAAAGATTTGGTGGATGCCTTTTTGAAACAATACAAATATAATCTTGACATGGCTCCTGACAGAATGCAGTTGCAAAATATGACAAAACGAGACAATGAAACATTCAAGGAATATGCCCAACGATGGAGAGAGCTAGCTTCCCAAGTTGAACCCCCCTATCATAAAAAGAAATGGTAACCATGTTCATAAACACTCTTCAACCTCCGTTTTATGACAAAATGATAGGAAGCGTCTCGTCAAATTTTTCAGATCTCGTCATCATATGCGAAAGAGTAGAAATGGGATTGAAAAGCGGAAAAATTACTTCTGGCTATCTCGGATTGAATAACACAAAGAAGCCGCCCGTAGGTGCGAATAAGAAAAAGGAGGGAGAAAACCATTTTGTGGTGTCAAACCCAACTAATCCTTCTTTCGTGCATCGCCCCTACGTCGCTGCAACCTCACAAACCTCAAGTACCATAAGTCAAAACTTACAAGGGAATCAACATTCCTATGAAAGTCGGGGAAGAAACTATCGTGGGAGGAAGTTCGTACATTTCGACCCAATCCCTATGACTTATGCAGAATTATTACCGCATCTGGTTAACAATTCTATGGTTGCACTATGTCCAGGGAAACCTATAGAACCGCCCTACCCCAAAGGATATGACTCGAACACCGCATGCGATTACCACTATGGGGCTGTAGGACACTCTACTGAAAATTGCCTAGCTTTAAAATTTAAGGTGCACGATTTGCTTAAAGTTGGATGGTTGAATTTCAAAGAAAACGAGCCTAGCGTGAAAAACAATCCCCTACCAGTCCATGGTGGATCAATAGTGAATGTTATTGAAGAAAATCACCAATTAATAAGGGAGGTCGAGAGAATTAAGACCCTGATGGGACTAATTTTCTATGAGTTATGCAAATTTGGGTTAATCCAAGGAAACGCCGATGGAAAAGCAAGATGCAATTTCCACCTCAATGAAGATCATTCCATGGAAGAATGCAATGAGTTCAAAAAAGAACTTCAAAAATTGATAAACACATGCATCGTTTAAATAGGTCATTGGGAAAAGGATGATGATATGATTGCAACCCAATTAGAAGAAAAACTTGGCATAACTATCCCAAAGCCATTAGTCATTCACTTCACTAAGGAGGAAACTATGAATGCCCCCAGTGATCTGATGACCTTAATAGTTCGGATACCAAGCCCTTTTCCATATAAAGACAATGAAGCGGTACCTTGGAAATATAATGTAGAGGTACATTTGGCTGAACAGAAGAATGAAGATGCTTCTAGCTCGAAAACAATCGCTGCCACGAACGTTTCAGGGATAGGAGGGATTACTAGAAGTGGTCGGATATACTCTCTGAAAACATCACAGAGAGAAATAATAGTGGCGTCTGAGAAGGCATACAAAGATAAAGGGAAAAAGAAAGTAATTGTAACAGAAGAAGTTGAAAAGGAGAAAGTAGAAAATGAGAAAGGGGTTTCTAATGATGAAGCTCGTGAGTTTCTCAAAATCATCCAACAGAGTGAATACAAAATAGTCGACCAGCTCAACCATACTCATGCAAGGATTTCATTGTTGTCCCTACTGATGAATTCTGAGTCCCACCAGAAGCTATTGATGAAAATACTAAACGAGGCCCATGTCACTCATGACATCACCTTGGACAAATTTGGAGGCATCATAAATAACATCACTGCCAACAACCACCTAACCTTCACGGATGATGAGCTGCCGACTGAAGGAAGAGGGCATAATAAAGCACTACACATATCAGTGATGTGTCTCGACCATATAATATCGAGAGTCCTCATTGACAATGGCTCCTCGCTGAATGTCATATCAAAATCGACATTAGCAAAACTACCTTGCGATGGTACATATATGAGACCAAGCCCCATGGTTGTTAGAGCTTTCGATGGGAGTCGCAGAGAAGTAATGGGAGAAATCGAACTCCCAGTTCAAATAAGCCCAGTCACATTTGAAATCACGTTTCACGTGATGGACATTGTACCCGCCTATAGTTGCTTGTTGGGAAGGCCATGGATCCATTCTGCCGGCGTAGTGCCATCAACCTTACATCAAAAGCTGAAGTATATGGTAAATGATCAATTGGTAATCGTGTCAGAAGAAGAAGACTTGTTGGTGAGTAAGTTGTCCACCACACCTTATGTTGAGACGACAGAAGAAGCTCTAGAGACCGCCTTCCAAACACTAGAAATTGTGGACACCGCTTACGTCGAGACGACGCCTATAGAACCACATATGTCATACACTGCTATTATGGTGGCTAAGTTCATGTTGAGCAGAGGACACCATCCATGGCACGGGTTGGGGAAAGATGAAGAAGGGCTCAAAGAACTGGTGGAACTTCCTGAGAATAAGGATAAGTGGGGTTTAGGCTACAAACCCACCCAGGCTGACAAACGAAGATTGGTCAATGAAAAAAAAGAAAAGAGATTAGCTCGGATCGAGAATCGAGAGCCTAGAACTGAAAGGATTCCCATCTGTGACATCCAACAGAGTTTCCAAAGTGCAAGACCAACAAGTGAGATCCATATTGCAGCAGCTGGAGATGACATTTCCATTGATGAAGCTGATTGGATTCGTCCGTGTGGTGCAGGAGAAGAAATCAAGAATTGGAAATTAGTCAAGTCACCTATAATATTTAATGCAATTCCCATGTAATAATAAAAGCATTATTACTCTTACTAAGACCTTAAGATACTTCATTATATTTAGGATGGACACAATTTTGTTTTCCCAGTACTTTGAATTTCAATAAATGCATTCTCATTTTATTTTCTTATTGTTCTTTCTTACCGTTCTTGTATTTTAACATTCATTCGCCAAAATTGTTCTTTTTTTTTTCCATTCCCCTTATCCTAGCCTTGAATCCTGCAGATTTGGGAATAATCCATTCACAGATAACTGTACTAAGATCTCGTCGCATAATTTGGACAATCTTGTTAGTCAAATAGAAAAAGATAACGAAGAAGAATATGAACCTCCTATAGATTTGTTAAGAGCGGTAGAACGGGAAGCCAATGGTATCATGCCCTATGAGGAACCGACGAAAATGATTAATCTAGGGACATAAGAAATAAAGAAAGAAATTAAAGTCGGCACCATCTTAAAGAAAGAAGTGTGTCACGAACTAATCCAACTCCTACATGAATACAAAGATGTTTTTGCCTGGTCATATCAGGATATGCCTGGATTGGATACTAGCATAGTGGAGCATAAATTGCCCTTAAAACCCGATTTTTCTCCTGTCAAACAAAAATTAAGGTGAATGAAGCCCGATATGTCATTAAAAATTAGGGAAGAAGTAAAAAACAATTTGACGCAGGATTCCTGGCTGTGGCAAATTATCCCCAATGGATAGCCAATATCGTACCGGTGCCGAAAAAGGATGGTAAAGTTCGAATGTGTGTCGACTATAGGGACCTTAACAAAGCCAGTCCTAAAGATGATTTTCCGTTACCTCACATCGATATTCTAGTTGACAATACGGCTCGCCATTCATTCTTTTCTTTTATGGATGGTTTCTCTGGGTATAATCAAATTAAGTTGGCAGCTGAAGATATTGAAAAAACGACTTTCATCACCCCTTGGGGAACATTTTGTTACAAAGTAATGCCTTTTGGTCTGAAAAATGCTGGGGCGACCTACCAAAGAGCCATAGTAACCCTATTCCATGACATGATACATAAAGAGGTAGAAGTTTATGTAGACGACATGATTGCTAAGTCACAAACAGAAGAAAAACATAATATTGATCTAAAGAAACTCTTCAAAAGACTTAGAAAGTTTAAGCTAAAGCTTAATCCTTCCAAGTGTACTTTCGGCGTGAGGTTGGCAAATTATTGGGATTTGTGGTAAGTCAGAAGGGAATAGAGGTTGACCCCGATAAGATTCGGGCCATTTCAGAAATGCCTCCCCCGAGTACCGAAAGAGAAGTTCGGGGTTTTCTTGAAAAAATCCGACAGTACACGGGTATCGCACTTCGATACACACTTCAACTGGGGCAACCCCTTTTTCCCTAGTATATGGGATGGAAGCTGTGCTACCCATTGAGGTTGAAATCCCCTCACTAAGAGTATTAATGGAAGCCAAACTAGAGGAGTCGGAATGGGTACAAACCCGTTTCGATCAATTAAATTTAATCGAAGAAAAAAGGTTGGCGGCCTTATGCCATGGGCAATTATATCAAAAGAGATTGAAAAGAGCGTATGAGAAAAAAGTACGTCCTCGAGAATTCCGGGAGGGAGACTTGGTGTTAAAAAAGATCTTACCCATTCAAAAGGATTATTGTGGGAAATGGGCCCCTAACTATGAAGGCCCATACGTCGTGAAGAAAGCTTTCTCAGGTGGAGCTTTGATCCTCACGAATATGGATGGAAAAGATTTAGTCCTCCCTGTAAACTCAGATGCCGTAAAAAAGTATCATACTTAAATAATAAATATCCGCTAGGTTGAAAACGTAAAAAGGCGACCTAGGCAAAAATTAGGGTACAAAAAATACCCGCTGGGTTGAAAACCTGAAAAGGTGACCTAGGCAAAAATTAGGGTACAAAAAAATAATGGATACCCGCTAGGTTGAAAACCTGAAAGGGTGACCTAGGCAAAAAAAAAAAAAAAACTGCTAGGTTGAAAACCTTAAAAGGCGACCTAAGCAAAAATTAGGGTATAAAAAATATAATAAATACCTATTGAGTTGAAAACTTCAAAGGGCAATGTAGGAGAAGAAGAAAAACAACATCAACAACAACGAAAACAAAAAATATATACTCAAAAGGGCAAGACCAACAGTATCGATCGGACTATGGCACGAGAAGTTAGTACAGTCTACCCGTGGATTACTAGTAACCAAGTCGGGTCTTCCACCCATTCCTTTTGTTTTATCTTATGTATATTCTTTTTTCTTTGAACCTCAATATATTGATATATACTTTTATCATCTTTATAATTTAACCTTCTTTCTCGAATGCATTTTATGATTATCGTGTACTGGAAAGTAAAACCTATACCATACCTCGATATAATGAATTGCGATAAAGTCGGATATATTAGAAGTTGTTTAGAGTGCAAGGCAGAAGACAATATGAGATCCAACTAAAGATTACAACAGTAATTCTTCTTCAAAAAAAACAAAAAACAAAAAAAAAACAAAAAGAAAGGGGAAAAAAGAGAAATGGACAAAAGAGAGATCAAAGATATCAAGTTGAAGAAAAATGTGTAAGTGCCTTTTTCATCCATAAATTTAATGGTCGAGTCCAATAAAAATATTAATAAAACATATTCATTAATTCGTTCATTCATTCATTCATGACATTACATAAATTTAAACCTGAGAAAACGACTCGCACCCGAAGCCGAGAAAACGACTCGCACCCGAAGCCGAGAAAACGACCCGCGTGTTGAAGCCGGGAAAACGACTCGCACCCGAAGCCAAGAAAACGACCCACGTGTTGAAGCCGGGAAAACGACTCGCACCTAAAGCCGAGTAAACGACCCG